>CM073775.1:21094057-21472865 GCA_037158775.1 Hetaerina titia | reverse complement strand
CTCTTCTTTCATTATGGTGACATTTTGTTCCCATTTAGATATTTATTTTAGGATTTTCACGGTAAAAATTTGTGCTCTCCTCATGAGCGAAGAATTAATGTGATTATTTAATTGCTGCACATAACTGATATTTCCAGATTGTTATACAATTAAAATATAAAGGAGCAGAGAAAGATGAGTTAAATTTACGAGTCGAAGTTGGAAAAAGTTTCCTGGCGAGTTTATACTCTGAAATGAAACGTCTATAAAATGAAATTTGATGTCCTGCACACCCCTTAATTTCAACTCTTCTGAGCACTATCTTGGAATGTCAATCTAAAATTTGGTTTTCAAAATCTCTTCAATCTGCATCCTGTTACTTTCCAATATTTTCATTTCTTCGAAGTTCCGTGCACTGACGTCTTCCACCAATTGCTTTTTCGGAATTAATCAATACACTTGCCTACTAATGAGGGTAAAAAATAAGAGAAAGAGATGATGTGCAGCATCGAAACAATAGTCGTAGAACATTAGTGGTGTGTGTGGGAGTGTAAAGTTTGTCTTATTTTTTACCCAAATGGAAGAATTCCTAAAAGTTAAGCCTAAAACTGTTAATTTCCCTACTACTAACGCCCTCCTATTATTTCTTCTATTGCAGTGTAAAAATCTTCTATATTTCCTTTAAATACTTCCAATTTAAATCTTCCATCCATAGACTGAAAAGAGAATGTCGCAGCAGGAGGAAATGACAAGGAGTCATTCGAGTCATTGTTTTGTGTTTTCATATAAACTTGCCGCTGGTGGCAATTACCGCTGACACTCACCAGAGGAAAAAAATACTTAATCTAGTGGCCATAAAGTTATCCGAAATCGTCCTAAATACAGCCACACTTGATGGACTAAGTAACCACAGAATAGTGTCAGGTAAATTTACTTGCTGGCCAAAAAAATTAGAAACCCAGAAGAAAATTTACTTGTTTGACCTGGCTGATTCCAAAGGATTAAGGTGTGACCTAAAGTAGTCATATGGTAAATTTAAGGAAATTAGTAGAAACGGAGACAGTGAGAATTTGTGGAGTGATTTTCTCGACCTCACACGGGCTGCAATAAAAAATAACATACCTAGTCAATTTAAAAGTGAGATAAGGGAATCTAGATGATTCAACGTAGAAGTACGTAAAGCATTAAAACATCAAAGAGCATGGTGTTAAAAAAATTATGAGATCTCAAAAGGAGGAATCTAACAGTAAACAATATGAAGCAACACATAACTATAAAAGAGGCAAAGTGTTGGTAATAAAAACATGTCGCCAGGAGTTTATAGAATTTAAAAATAAATGTTTGGGTGAATATTTCGACGATAGCTAAGCTAAATATTAAAATAGGTGGGAAAAAATAGAGCAGGTAGAACATTAACGTATTTCAGAAGTGTTTTGGACCAACACGGTCAAAGTAGTAGGGGCATAAGGAGAAGAATTGCGCTAGGCAAGGAGGCTTTCTCAAGGAGGAGGGAGTTAATGACGGGGACGTTGAGTTAATGTTAAAAAAAGACTCGTAGCTATGTACGGCACGGAAACGTGGTCGCTGAAACAGGAGGATAAACGTAGATTGTAGGCTTTTGAAATGTGGGTGTGGAGAAGAATGGAGAAAGTGAAATGGGCCGAAAGGAAAACAAATGAGGAATGGTGGATAAGGAGAGGGGTTTGTTGAGAGAAATCCTATGGAGACTGTAAATATGGTTTAAAGGCGTATTGGGCGGCAGTAGGATGTTGAAGAAGGTAATAGAGGGGAGAATGTTAGGAAAACGAGGAAAGGGCAGGAACAGGATAGGGATGTTGGACGGGATAAAGGGAGGAAAGAAGTACACAGAGATGAAGAGGGACCTGATGTAGAGTAGGATGCTGAATTTGGTTTTGTTTGGAGTCACAAAATATTTATTTGATAGTTGTGCCCATTCATAAACCTACCTTAAGCGGTAGATTACCTAATAAATAAATAAATAATATTCTAAAAGAGTTTTGGTTATTTTCACGGGAGACTCAGGGAAACAAGTTGGCAGTGCCATCCCTAAATAACAACAGGCAAAAACTTACCACCAGTTTAGAAGGAGCTTGAACATTAAACCACTACTTTTCAGCGTTTTTAATAGTCACTCAAAGGGGATGCGAATCATTAGCCAATTTCTCTCATGAATCCATACCTGAAATTTGAATTTATTCTTGAAATTAAACACCAGCTTAAGACATCAGTACCAACAAATCGCCAGGCGTTGTTCAACTCCCTGCTCGTTTTTACAAAACGATGGCCTCAGAAATAGCTGTTTTCCTGAAAATAATATTTGATAAATCCCTATATTATCTCGCAGTACCCAAAGCCTGGAAAATAAGTAGCCAATGTCACTCCCATATTTAAAAAAGGCCACAGAGAAAATTAATTTTCGACCAATCTCTGTCACATTTATCTCATGCAAATTTTTAGAGCACATAAGTGTAAGTTCAATCATGAAATATCTCGATTCTCAGATTTTATGTACAAAAAAACAACCAGGTTTCCGAAAAGGTAGATCTTGAACTGGCACTTTTTCTTCATGAAATTTTGGTCTCGGGAGAAAATAATATTCAGGTGGACACTTTATTTCTAGATTTTAAAATGGCATTCAAAAACGTCTCAAATAAAAAGTTGCTCCAAAATTTGGAATGATACGGGGTCGATAAATGTATAAAAGATGGGATTAACAACTTTTTAACAGGCGGCAAGCAAAGGGTCGTAATAGACGGGGTATCATCGGCCACAGTAAGCGTAACATCGGGTGTTCCATAAGGAAGTGATATTGGTCCGCTATAGTTCCTTTAATACATTAATGGAATCGGGTCTCAGGTTTCCTATAAACTTCTTCTATATGCTATCGATGCCGTGATATATCCAGTCTTGAAGATAATATCATTAGAAGAGAATATCGTTAGCTAACGATATAAATGAAATTCAAAAGTGGTGCGAGGCATGGGAGCAAGAATTAAATTTGAATAAATGTGTTTCTATGAATTTTAGGGGAAAAATTACTTCGCCAGAAAACATTTTTATCATTCAATGAATAAAATAAAAAAGTTACGACTCTTAAAAAAATGCTTGGGAATTGAAATGTAATGATCAAGGAGTTTTATTATATCACGTTAGTTAGTCCCCAACTTGAGTATGCTTCAAGTCCAGGGATCCGCATGAATTAGGCTTAATTTTGGAACTAGATAGAGTGCAACGAAGATCTGCTAGTGTGAAAAGTTTTTATGAACAATGTGGCAATGTCTCGACACTATTGAAAGAATTAGGATGGGAGCCGCTAGTTGACCGTCGGCTTAAATTCAGGTTAAATTTACTGCGTAAATATGAGGCAGGTTACTTACCTGAGGATGTTAATGACATATTACTCCACTTATTATGGTAGATCAGATCACCAATTTAAAATCAGGGAGATTTAGTGTAGAACGGATAGATTTAAAATGTCGTTTTTTCCTCGAAAAAGTAGATCATAACAGACATGACCGCAATCGCTTAGGAGATAACTAAAATAAGTAGTGTTCATATTTGTCGATATCTCGCATGTTTATTTCTGCATGCTATTCTTTTTATTTAATAGATACATCTTTTTAACAGTTCTACAACATGATTTGAATATACCAAAAGAAGGCTTTACCTACCAAAACATAGCCCTATTTTCTCCCCCAAATCCTAGAACACTCCTGTTTTATCTCCTCCCAAAAAACTCAAACCCAACATTCCCTGTCGCTCTTCTTCTATTTCAGACTTCACTATCATATTTCTTGACATAGAAATCTTACTTCACAACAACTAATTCACTGCTTTCGTACCCATGAAACCCACTAACCATCAGCAATTCCTACACTTTACTAGCTATCACCCTACTCACACCAAACACTCGACCCCAATACTCTCTCTATCCGCGAACACCCTATTTGCAATACAACATCAGCCTCCCTCAACAAATACCTTCGCAATCTACGCAATGCACTTCACAAACGCGGTTACCCAGAAAATCTCCTATAAAAAAAGTCCGCTGTTCCACACGGCATTACACACTACAGGAAAACAACCCCATTTCTGACGCAGGGCTCAACCTTTACACCACCTATTATCCAGAATCCTACAGATTGAAAACCGTTCTTAGAGACCTTTTTCCTACTTTTACGACAATGACGCTGATAATCTCATCTCAGCTGCCCCAGTGCTTCTCTCTTGCAAAAAGATTACTCGCCAATCTCAGAAATATTCTGAGATCCACCAATCCTTTGGCGCTCCCCCTTGACAAATTTCCTCGTCTTTTCTCAACTTGCGACCACCCCCGATGTAAAACATGTCCGCTAATCAGATCTACTCCCTCTCCCTATATACCCTTTTTTGCCTCCCCACCTCGTTCTTACGCTAATTGTCTCTCCAAAAACGTTATCTATCTTTTGATATGCTATCAATGGTCATCATTCTACGTTGGCGAATGCGTTACCCCCTTGCCTATCCGCGTGAACAATCACCGCTATTCATGTAATTCTGCCTCACTGTCTCCTCTGCCTATCCCTTCACACGCGTATTCCCACAATTTTTCCTTTCAACAGTCTTTTCTCCCTAAACATTCTAGAATATCTCCCCAATTCATCCACCAATATAGAGGTGAGAACTCGTGAATTCGTGCTTACAAATTCTGTCCAGAAAGACAAGTTTACGTTTTGAAATGAAATATAAACCTAGTGAAAAGATATAGTTTTAGTGTAAAAATTTGAAAGACACATTTTAAAACTATTTTTCTACATAGTCATTGTTCAGATTGAGGCATTTATCACAACGATACACAAGCTGTTCAATGTAGTATCTGAATAAATCTTCCACCTTTTATTTGAACCACTTGCCTACATTAGAATGCAATTTTGCGTCACTGTTAAAGTGTTCTGTTGCAAGCCACGTTTTCATCGCTGGAACGCCATGGTAATGTCTCGTTCCAGCTACAACTTGGTCTAAGAGAGCGTTACCATCTTTGTTATGAGCTTCGAGGAAAAGTCAGATAAGCACTATATTCATTTAGATCCCAATGCTTATGTTATAAATTTGTGAAAATCAACGGTCCCGAAAAAAGAAATAGATTTGCAGGATACTTTTTAACAGAAGCTTTATTGATAATAAAATTGGAAAATATATATATTTTAGTAAACTGCATTCCGTTACTTAGGTCAATAAGATATCTAGTATTTCGCCAGCTCAGGTAGTCATCTTTGAGGCAGCAAAGAATCTTTGAACGAAAATTATAGTTGATACCCGTATTATTGTCCCTTGCTGCATATACATATAATTTGACTTCAATTTTAAATAAAAAAGTTAAGATTATCGTAATTGGTCAGCTGATCGAGGTAAGCAAAGGAAAATGAGATTTACGTATTAATTTTGAAATGAAATTTCTCATTATCCAATGTTTGGAGTATAATATATATGTGTGAGAGATGCCAGTGGCACGTGTGCCAAGAGGAATACTGCGGGGGTGTGCGGATGGCCATCAGCATCTATTAGGTTTTTTAATTCTTTGATTCGTGTTTATTACACAATGAAATGCAGTATTTTATTATTTTGGCTTTTATAAAACATTTCTTCTTTCAGTTTCTTGTAGAAGTCTACTGAGCTCCCCAAATCTCACCTATGAAATAGAAATTTTAAAAATGACAAAAACCTAGCGAAGTTCTGGTGCTATTTTGTTTGTATGTCAGATATCTGGTCGCCAATCACGTGGAGAGTGAGTAGACAAGGGAAGACAAAATTTCCACGAGGGTAGTGGGCATTTATTCGCTCGCTTGTGACGGAAAGGAAAAAGAAGGGATTTTTTTACACGAATCACTTCCTCAGGCGTGCGTTTCCGACCACCCATTCCCCCACCACTACGTTTCTATCTCTCACTCCTTCCCCCTCCTGTCTGCCCTGATAAACGAGTGCTTGCGTGGATGCGTGTCGTTTCAAACGCTGGCCCGGGGACATTCGAGCGGAGAATGCAAGCTTGGGGCGGATCCGTCGCCGCCGATGGAATTATATTGAGTTGATTGCGGTCGGATGGGTGTCGGTCTGGAGTTCTTGGCTTTTGTGTCGCATCGATCTGCCGGGAGAGGACACCGCAAGTCAACGGGTCCCCGCAGGCGTGAAGCGATATCCGCTCTTTTAGGCGTGCTCTCGGCAAAAAAGGCAAAATATGGCGATATTCTCGTGGACCGAGTTCGGAGCGTATCTCTTATTTAAGTCAACGGGTTCTCTAGTGGTATGATTTAGAACTCCCACTTTGAAGTAATTTTAAATTTTAATAACTATATAAGGCCATTACTTTAGCAAAAATATTTTTGGAGCCTAAATACTCCTATGATTTCAATGAATATGGCAAATATCTCCCGATAGCCATTTTTCAGGGTTTTTCATTTGTAAATTTCAAATAACAGTCTCATTTCCCGCAGATTATTGGAAGATAGATCACATTTTCACCCACTGTTTAGGAGAAGTAATTCATAACGGATCGTCACCTTCAATTAAATCCATATATTTTTACGTTTTATTAATTCAATATAATAGCTGACCCATGGTCGATGGTTTATAATGCAGCAAGTGTAGATTTATTCTTCGTAGTCATCACAATATAGGTTGTGTGCCTGAAAACGTTTAAACCAGCTTCTCACTATTTTTGTTTTAATGCCTGCATTAGCCTCCTTAGGGCGATTAAATAGCTCTCAAATTGAATAAAAAATCTTTAAAAGATTTCCTCCCTTTGTCTTTGATTCAATAACATCGCTAATATTTACCTAATTTATTCATTACTGGATCTTTTCGTAAAAGCGACATGAAACATGCATATCTGCAGTTTTCATTTTTAAATGTGTTATATGACGCATTTAAATAATAAAAGAAATTATTCAAGAAGTTGTAAGTTCTAGAGTTATTTGATTAAGAAATGTTGGTGAAAAATTCGGCAGTGTAAGACCTTGTACTTATAATACACATTACAAAAATTTTTGTTATATTCTAAAATTTTAATTCGAATTTCTTCCGTAGAATCAATTTCTTTGATATTCCTAGTTAATGGTCTGCTGTTAATAAAACTGCTTTTAAGGTAATTCAGAAAAAAATCTGTTTTCTCCTTTATAAACATAAGTCTGGCGTATTATTGTGCACGTAGTTGTGCTATTCTATAACTAAAGATTTCCGTAAGATTGGAGATTATGATTTATTATTTATTGAAGTCAAACCCCTTTCCAGAGCTTGACTTACATAAATGTGAGAGTCGTTTGCTATCGAGGTAAACATCTTAATATCAAATGCCCACGTGTTCAAGCGGAAGAGGGAGCCTCCTTAATGGAATCCCAAAGGCTCATGTTCCACACTCCCCCCTCAGGATCTCCCTCTCCACGCCTCATGGAAACCCTTTTCGACTGTCTTTAAACAACCCTGGCGGCTCCTTTATTAGCCCAGTCATCATATTCCTGATTTTTGTACAAAATTGTTTTTCAATGCAGTATTTACCCGGCATTATTTATAATAATTGATATACTGGCAGAATGCGATATCCATCCAAATAGCAGTTTTCAATGAACGAGGGATGAGCATTTCCAGAAATTACCTTTCACCATTTTCATGAGTAACCAACCCCCAGAATACATAATTCTATCAGATTTAATGTCACTTATATAACCGCATTTTAAATAAATGCTTTGGTTTCTTTTTTTGTAAATGAAAACACTTAAATGAACTAAAACACAACATTTAATCGTATTTCATTAATGAACGCCGAATGCTGGGAAAAAGCTTACGTCGCTTTGTTTAGGGTCACTTCTCATGAATTACTCGTGATAAAAGAGATTAAAGTATAAACGAAGCTAATATATTTTTCCAATATGAATTCAGTGTATATTTTAACCTTTAAGAACCTATTTGTTGAATAAAATTTTCCATGACAAGAAAAACCAGAATAACTACTTCAAATTCCATGGGTTTAGTCATTTTGCATGTTATGAATGCTAAATTAGCCATGGAGTCCTAAGCCAGGAGTTCCGCAGAGTACAAAAGTATTAATCTCCGTTAATAGTCTGAATTGATCGTCCATGAGCTATTCGCAACTTAAGGGGTGAAATCATTCGGGGTGAACTTGGCACGTTATGATCTTACGTGAAGAGGGAGTCGTTTGGCTGCATGTGACTCACGGGGTCAAGTACCCTTCGAGAAATACACTGACTCTATCCTCCGGCTAGCAACCAATGCCCTCATCAACTCCGAAATAATTACTTCTCGATTATTGATCGATTATTTTCATTATGAAACTCATCTCTCATCAATAAAGTGCCACAATTAAAGCCTCTAAGGTGCTTAAAATGGAAGAGTATAGTAACTAATAGCTAAGGTGCTTATTATAATTTGTGATCAGAAGTTGATCCTGGTAGGGAAGCGGATTAGGCTGCTGGTAGGCGAGAGGCGTGCTGATACGGGTTCCGCCAAAGTCCTTGTCAAGATGGTCCCTAAGCCTTAGTTCGAAGACATTTACATTTTTTCAATGCTTAGAGACATTACTACTTTAAGTAGGTCACCGGCGCTTTCCCATCTTGATATAAGTTATTGGTATTGAAGGTATTACTTTTTATAGGATATAAATATCAGCCCGATATTGCTCCCAGAAGGTGGAATATATTCTTCGTCCTATATCTATAATGGTCGGCGAATTTCGGTCTTCATGAAGGATTTTCTATATTCTCCCAGCTTTTATTCTGCAGGCGAACTGTACGCAAATTTTTCATGCCTGACTACGCATGGAATGGAACAAAATTTAGCCGTCATGCTGAGTTTTAGTGGTTCTCTAAAATTATTGACGGTTTTGCCAGATTATGAGACCCAATTGACATAATTTTAGGATGGGGATATCTCGTGGAATGCCACGATGAAGAGTGACACAGTGACACGATGTGGAATTAGTTCTTATACGATATGCAGCCAAAGACGAGTGATGCTACTTGCACGAAGCACTTCTGCTGTATTTTAAAAAAAGCATTAATACCTCTGGACAGAATTTTGAATTCGAAATGTTACAGCTATTTAGTCCCCGTCGAGAGAAAATATAGGCTATCAGTGCCGATTAACTATGCTTAATAGGCAGAAAGAGCTCACCAGGATCTATGCGACCATGTTTGAAACTACTATCTACATGATGTTACATATTTGCGCTGAATTTAGTTACTATGAACATGATCAAGAAAATATATATTCATTAATTAGTTTGCATTATTCATTCATAAACATCCCAGATATTGCCTGCGATTTACGACGGATGTGAGAACCTTCCTCTCTCAAATGATGTATAATTCGTGAATGAGATCTTTTTTTGTGTACTATAATTCATGAACGTGCTTTCAATTGGTTAGAGGTGTTGCGTTAAGGCCTTATTATTATTATGGTCTTAAATATTATATACCGATAATGTTTAAGTTAGGACTTTTGCCAAATGAAAGTTTCAACGTAACAGTGGACTAACCTTTTAGGCAGTTAACTGAAATAGAAAGTGTCTTCAATTAGATCTATTGTATGAACTACTGACCCCTGCTATCACTTTTTCTTTACCATTTTTTTGAGGAAATTTTAAATGCAATATGTTCTAATAATGTAAAATTAACCACAGAAGCTCTTCTCAATCTCGAGGCGACGGTTAATAGAAGTCATATACTACAGAAGTCGATATTCTTGCAATTTGCAGACACCTGCAATCTGGAAACTAAAGACTCCTAAGACAGGATTCCGATCTATTCGCACTCGGATAGACGTAGTATTGTTACATCTTAATTCGACGGGAAGGGTGCTCATAGGTGACTCACGGTGGGCAATCGAGACGACCCGTCACTTACGCCGGTTGGCACCCACCGCCATTTGCCCCTTTAATGCCGCAGAATTCCAGATAATGCCATTCCACACCCCTTTTTCCTTTGTGTGTGCGGTCCCTCTCTCCCCCCTCTCGACCCCCCCCCCCCGCCGCCACGCCCACGCCGATTCTCCCCCGCCCGGCCGGTGCGAGGGTTAATCCCGACCCTCACCCTTCCCCGTCTTCCCACAGCTTCCAAACACAGCTTTCGGACTCCAGCTAACCGGTCGCCCTTCAACCAAACGGACGCTCTCCCCCCATCGCTCCCCGTCCCTCCGCCCCTTCCCTCCCACTTCCCCTCCTCTCAACCCTCGCAAACTCCTCTCACATCCCCGCGAGGGACCCTTTTCCATTCTGTCGCCCTAAAGGTCGTTAAGTTGGGACCTCGGGAGTCCATCCCCTTCGTCCATTATCAGTGTATCAGGAACAAAGGCTTCCGGTAGGGTCAAAAGACTCCCGCTCTCTTCCCCCTCCTTGGCCCCATGTGATCACCTTCGCCTCCCGCCTCAACACTCTATCCTTTACGAATCCTCGACCCCTTGCTAGCCTCCGCCTGCAATGATGTGGGGAGGGCACACTGAGAACCACCCCCTCCCTTTCTCCCCACCATGCTCCCTTCCACTCCCGTCCGCGCCACATCCACAACAATCTATAGCAGACGTTTCGAGCACGCGTCCAGTACCGCTATCGCGTTCAAACTGAGAAAGTGGTTTTTTCCTTGCGTTGAGTTTTTCCTTGCTCTGAACTAATTGGAAATCAGTTTCAGCTGATATTCTCCCATTTTTTGTTTCCATGCGTTTATGGTGCCAATGTTCTAATTTCGATTTAAGAATTAATGTAATGTCTGTCTTTCCGTATGAATAGAGGTGAGATCCCCTCGAAAAACGAAGATTATTGCTTTAGTCTGACTCTCTTACGTAAATTTGAGACGTTGATCACATTTTAATAACTCCTACGTTTTACTGCCAAAGACATGGTTATTCATTTAAGATAAGAGAGATAAACTGTTGAATTAGTATTTTTAAGATGACTTTTTATCCATAAACATTTAGAGACAGTAACAGCTGCTATTCATATCAACTAGGGGTTAAATAGAATCATCATTATGTATATATAAGTATGTATCTATGAATGTGTATGTATGGGGTGTGTGGGCAGTATGGTTAAGCATCTGCATGTGTGTGTGTGTGTGTGTGTGTGTGTGTGTGTGTGTGTGATTGACGACATAGACGCATATATACCTACATATATTGAAAATAGTTGAGGTTATATTTAACAAGAAACATATCACTCTTGTTACAAGACTTTACAGTAAAATGGTGGTGCAATTTACACTTTTCTTATCCCTAATATGTTTTTGCTAGTTCATTGGATAATATTTTTTAAAATAATAAATTAATAAGCTGAGCCTCATGCATGGCGCGTGACTTTGTGTCTTCGTACTGTGATTCCTGGTGTGGGTGCAACCCTTGTCATACACATTACCCACCGGGAATTTTCAGGGTAGTATGTAGATGAAAATTAAACGACGTGATTCTCCCGGTCTTTGAATTCACTTAAATGCCAGAGATAAAGAGTTAATGGACAGTAAATCATCATCAGTATTTCAAACCTACTATTGGTTTACTGCAGGCCTTCATTCTTCTATATTCTATGTTAATTACCTTTCACTTCCTGAGATAGTTTCTCTTTTACGTCCTTCTTTATCTCCTCTATATTATGTCCCTAGGTCATATTCGCGGGACCTTACCTTGAATTTCCCCTTGTATTATGATACTAACTAATCCATTGTAACTCAAGGTTTGTGCATCCATCTAGGGCTTCTTTTCCATAGAGTTCCTCAGATGTTCCTTTCGTCTTCTGTTCTTCTTAGGTTACGATTAATGACCATATATATATATATATATATATATATATTTATTTATTTATTTATTGCTACGAATTTGTTTACTAATAGTTATCATGACTACCCACATTCTTGGTTTCCCAATGACGCCTAGTAATTACCTTTTTTCCAGTCTGAACGATGGATAATAAATGTGGTAGACCAATTCCTTTTTCCTGGGCCTCCTGCTGGAGTGAGATCATATATTTTTTCATGTGGGTTATCTCATCACGATAGTCATCCATAAAGTGATTTTCCTCTTAAGCTCTCTTCGTAAACCGGGCCTAATGTGCTCCACAACGCAGTAGACCGAGTCACTCTGGCCCCGGAGTCAGCCAGGTATCGGCGGAATTCCCACCTAACGACATCTTGGCCCTTAGTGCTACAAACCCTGACTTTTCAACCCCAAGAAGGCATCCCCCACCAGTGAATAACTGCAACAAGCAACTTTTTCACCTTAATTACTGACATTTTCATGCACGGCATGAATCGAAATATTACTTGTGGTATAATTCCGGGGTGGTGCTTTCTGGGTTCGCATATTTGAATTGGATTGATGACCAGGAGTAAAAAACCTTGGGGGTAAAAATATATGTGGTGTCGCGAGGCTGTAGATACCAAGCTAAGAAATCTAAGCTATACTGACTTGGAATATTCTCCCTACATCCTAAATATAAATAATTCTATTGTCGGCTTAATTCTTGACTGAAATGTTAAAATACATAAGCTTTTTGTAAAGCCGTGTCTTGTTAAAAATTAATCTTAACTGTAAGAGAAAACAAAAAATAATGTGTACATTATGATATCACAGTATTAAATCCAAGTATTTAGTGCCAGTATGCTGATTTATGAAAAATAAAATTGTTATGATTCCATAGATTGAAATATTTGAGATGATAGAGCGAGGAGATTGGTGATGAAAATAAAATGTATGTAATGGTAGATAAAAGATATGTTAGGAAATCAAAGAACTTAGCAATACGATACCACGATAGTAGAGCTAGCGGATTCACTCGATTTTTCGCACACATATGTCAGTCTCCGAGATTAAAATTACATTCAAGGCGAAGCTCTGAAATTCTCACATTAATTCCTTTCGAATTACATACTCTAAGGAGGATGTGCAATAAATTTAGAGATTATTTCAAATATTAAATGGTTCAGTCGAAGACTTTTGTGGTGGAAAAATTTCAAATTAGAAAAGGAATGGAAAAAACACTTTCATCCAAAGAGGATTCAATGAGTCGAAACCCTTAACGTTATGATAAAATTTTAGTGAAGTATTTTATCTATTCCATTCCAATTGAAGAAATTTGACTAAAAAATAAAACGGAATGGGTTGTCGTAGATTTAGTTAAAAGGAGTATATCTTGAGCAAGTAAGATAAGAGCAGGGAAGAAGAATTCGGATATCAGAAACGTAGATGGAGAGTATGCGTACCTTGAGAATATTGAAGCAGATTGATGGCGAGTGGAGTGTCTATTTGTATTTTTGCATACACATGTACTTCTACTTATTTTTGTGGTAAACCTAATATGAGTAGCTTTTTTATTATAATCAAAATTACCTCAACTTTTTCAAACACCCATAATTTGCCAGGCCTAATAGTATTCATTTATTTTGTACTTATATGCAAAATTCTCGTTCGTTTCTGCCATGAACGAGTGGTATGCAGAAAATTTGAATAATGTCGTTATTTATACAATTTTAAATGAAGTTACCGAAATTATAGACCTGCATCATTAGAATCATTTGGACTTCCTTTATCACCCTCACGCGAAAGAACATTTATTTCCAATTATTTATTTAATGTTATGATAAATTTTTACCCGTATTCGGAATCTAAAAAATATTGCTAATTAATATTAAAAATTTTCATTTTAATGACGCTCATTTGGAAAAATTGATGGCTCTCGTATGTATGAGATCCATCTCATGTAATGAATGCATTCACTGCAAGAAGTTAAATTATTGGTAAAAATGGAATTTCAATAATTTTTCTAGGATGAAGTGATGAAAGATGAGTTAAAAATTGGAGTTTTAAAATTAATATACATGTTATATCACCTAATATATAATTCCAGCTATTCCTAAATCCCGGTAAATTTTATTCACAGAGACCCTACGGAAGTGCAATTACGTGTTTTCGGCCTCTTCCCGGTTTGTGGCACCCTGAGTTACTCAGCACATATTTTTATTAAAACTTTTTTTCCTTTGCATATTGGTAACTGGGAAATATACAGATTTTAAATAAAATGAACGGTTTGCTAGAGCTTATTAAAAGAGATATTTTGCTATTCATATCGAATATCTTTTTGCTACACCTTTGCCGACCTTTTGATCTTGACTTAAAAATTATCGGTTCAAATGTTTTTGTCTATTTGTCATTCCTATCTTTGTCTCTACGAGACAAGCACAACAACGTTGACAAGTTTTACGTGATCTAAAACTGACTCTCTTTCGTGGTGCCTCCATTCCCACTTTCAAAGAAAATTTCATTACATCAAGGGGGAATAGGGTACCATTTTTAGCATTTGGACTCAGTTTAATGCAGTATTAATATTTTTGAAATATTTATCAAAACTGTATTAATTGTGTCATAATTATTTAAATACCCGTACTTAACAAAACTTTAATAGGCAAATGAGGGTATATTTCTAAGCAAATTTTTATCACATCGAATGTAAAAAAACTTGAAAATAGTTTATATGAAAGTGGATGAGCTTTTTCTGGAACTTTTTTCCCGATTAACTTGCATTTTAATTGGCCATTTCTTTCGTTCGAAAAATTATTTTTACTATGACCACTGGCCACAAATTCTAAGAATTTTTTACGTAGCTATCTAGAAAATTATTGTATCCGCTAACATCTTTCTGTGATTATTCCTTTATGTTATTCTTTTACATTATGGCTTGGGCCATAGAATAAATACGTGTGACATTCAATTTATAATGGATATTAAGAATCACATAGTACAAATTCGTGATCCTTCACTAAGATTTTTAATCTGCATTCTTTATTCAATGTTCTACTTTTGCACTATTCCATAAATTTTAGACAAGAAAATAAAATCATCATATTTAACCCAATGGATAGTAATAATGATTTGTTTCATTTCTACTTTGACTAGTGTCATAGATAACACATAAACAGTAATATTGAATATAATAAAGCAGCAGCTAATCCAGAGGAAATCCTGTTAGACTATTGTTGATGAGATAAATCCTGGAGGCAGATAAATTGTTGGCACAAATACATTATTTTACATTTTACCTAATCTGATATATATTTTGAAATTTAAAATTGTTTTCATGAAGAAATAAACCTTAATGATTTTATAAATATTAGAAATGATACGTTTTCAAACTTCTCGTCAAATATGAAACGAAATAAACAATTTAAAATATCATTTACATTCTTGTCTGCGTGTAATTCTACATTTTTTAATGCGACATGTTACAGTAGGAAACCAAGTGATAATGGCTGAAATAATTTTTATTTTGCTGTAAAATGTTTAAGACACAGTTTACCTCTGATGGAAGCCTCTGTTTATATTATTTTAAGCACATTTTAGTTACGTCTTTGTTTTGTTAGAATTTGATCTCAAATCTGTTATATTTATTCGTTATCATGATTCATGACTGTAAAATGCATATTAGTAAGTTAAGCATACCACTTAACATTTTCTCTTAGGAAATAGTTCATTTATACGAAAGGCTTTGAGAAAGTTATTAAAATGGCCTCGCCCTTGATTTGCGGTTGACAGTTGTTCTTGTGAGCAAAAATGAATCTCCATGTTTAAGCGCCACCTTTATGCTTTTCAATTATAACATCAAAGCAGGTGAGATACAAGGGGGGCATTCATTTAAAATAATTGCTAAATCGTATTTAATTCTGACTTTCAATTTTTTTTCCAAGAGAGACAGCATTAATACTCCTAAAAAAGCAGACCGGAGGAGTTGGGGAACTAAATAAAAAGGCTCGATTTTATCAATTTTACAAATACATACGTACGTCAACTGATAAAAGGATAAAATATCCAGTAGCTTACGAATAGGCAAAAATCATCGCAGGAATATCTATCGTGCCGCTATCCGCGCGTGCTAATTTAATGGAATGAAAAACGGAAGGAAAATTTTTCTAGCGGTATATTTTTTTGGATTCTTGAAATAATTTACGAGGTTGCGTCGTTCTGCCGAAAAAAGCGTTATACCAAATGACCCCCTCCTCTCAGAGTCCCGCGTTGCGCCGGGTGTGGGCTGAGCCACTCCCCGCGCCTGGCCCTTTAATCATTCCATCTCCCGTCATCGCACCGAGGCGACTCAATTTATAACCGAAGCGGAGGAAATAAGTTATGTCGGGTTGTGCGGGACAATTTACCCCTCAATGATTTGACAGCACGGTGGGTCAACGGTTGGGAAGGCCCGCCGTCCCATGGGAGGCAATTATTTCAACGTCCGTATGTTTAACAAATTTTTAATCATCGCTAAATTTTGTCTTTTCGATTTTTCACGAAAATCCTAGTGTCACACTTCATGTTGATCGTCGATCGATATATTCCGAGAGAGAGAATGAATATGATGCATTAAAATCTTGAATAACCCGCTAGGAAATTTAATTGTTATAATTTTCAATTTGGCAAAATTTAGACAGTAATTGTTCCGTTCTTCTATTTAAGATCTTTTATAATTTCGTTTCATCCAATGAAATGCGGAAAAAATAGAATCACCTGATCATAAAATATCTCTTATTAACCAAAATGCAGTCAATCATAAATTTTTCGAGTAAAATAGAAGTTGCAGGTTATCGTATACTAGGATTTCTTCCTCAAACGAAATATAATGGATTAATTAACTATGAACGAAAATAGAGCATGTTTTCTCAGACTTAAAGGTCAAACATTTTATACGCGGAGCGAGATTAGTCGTCCGTGAAACTAGCGTTCGATACATCCTTTTGCTCAAAAACGGTGTCATAGAAAAAAAAAGAATTCGTGAAACCAATTCTAGAAAGAAGATGAACATCCAATGCCCGCACTTGCACTTTTTCTCGAAAATTCGATTTTATGCCTGTCGTAAATGGGTGCTCACACCAATCGACGCTGTTTGAGTTTAAGTGAATGGTGACTTGAATCCCCAGTTTCATTTGCAACGGACAGCCTTTGAGGTGTCTTGGTCAGTTTTAACCACTTTAGAATGAATTACATCTCCCAACGGAGCAAAGACAACATCAAGCGTACGCACTGACAGAGGCTTGTATTATCATTTGACGTGTCGAAAAGCTGCTTCATGAAAGAATCAAAATCGGAAATAATTCTAACTCATACATTGGTGCATCAAAATGCAAAAAATACTAAAACGGTTCAAGGTATTTTACTAGCGTAACTAATACATTTATTCTTATTATACCGTTATCATATGTATATATATATATATATATATATACCTCAGTTTATACTTATACATATATTGAATTCATTGATTTGAGGAAATATCGAAAACCTCTTGTAGATAGACTTCTGAGGAATAACCAGTAAATATTGGATTACAACTCGAAGTTTTGCTCGAAAAAAATATTGTATTGCATTAATAAATTGCAAGAATTAATTTTTTAGAAAATTAAATTGTAATTTTGTAATACCAACGCTTTGTTTCAATTCTTTCTCAGTTTAATCCGTTGAATTATTAATTGAATTTTCCATTTTCAAAAATGATTACCTCAGCTGTTTATTTTTCAAATTCTCGAAAAGATCTGAGATAATATGACAGTACCCAAATAAGTCGTCAAATTATGAGGGATAAATGTAAGTCAACGGGATTTAAAATAAAATAGGTACGTGAAAAAAGAGGGTTAATGTGTAATTTCGCGTGCCGATTTTGGAAATATTTGCTAAGAATCCCAAGTATAATTAAATTACAATTCTAAGACACTTGACATTAAAGTAAATAAAATTATTCCAGTACATAAATGCATTATACCAATTGCATAATTAAAACGATTAAATATGGTAAGCATAATTATAACACATTTGATCGTTGAGATTACGCTGGCTTCTTTGTTGAAATGAAGGATATGGCCCTAGCTGAAGAACTTGAGACTCATGGTTGAGGAGGTCGATATTCCTATTTTGTTCTTAGGAATCACTTCTAATGTGGTACCTCTTTCACTAAGATTCTGATGGATATTTTGAATTTTTCTTCAACAGCCCTGTCCATTCCATAGGGGTGTGTGTACGACATTTTAATTACATGCACGGAAGTCGATCCAATATGCATAAAACCAGATATAAGACAGGTCAGTCTCTGCACCGTAATATTCACTATTCACTCGAAAGATATATCTATTTATTAGTAACATATGAGTACGGTCAATTGAATTAATCAGGTTTCGGAATGACTATCGAAGCAGCAAAGTAATCCAACTCTGGAAAATAACTTGATATTTGAATATTACTTGTTAAGGCAGAAAAATATGATAACACGGTGTCTACCTCTCTCCATTTTGATCTGACTTTGACAAACTTCTTTTCCTCTGTCGTCTAGCGTCTAGTATTCGAGAATTATGTGAGCATATTAATTAACTCGCTGTATTATTCGTTGAATTTAGTTTTAAATATCAAACTCTCCAAGTACTACATCTGTAACTTCAGCAGCAGGAGTTGAGGCTAGTTCTCCTACGTAATAATGCGTCGGCATTCAATATGTCCAACTTATTCTCGTGGTGGAGCATCACACAGTCTTCCCTCCGCTTCCAGGCTACGAAACATCTCGGTCATCCGCGTTACATCTTACCTTCGGAAACTCTACCCGACGCTCCAGTTCCTCTGTCCACTCCCCCGCCGCCTCTTTCAGTCCTCACTCTCTCACCCTGAATCCCTCCCTTTTCTATCGCATTACTCCCTCGAGCACGTGACTGAACAATTCTACGCCCCCTCTCTTCCCTCGCCCGCCACTCGAAAGACAGATGCCCTCACCTCCCGTGGATCACACACACCGGCCGGGCCAGCTTCGTTCTTCAGCTCCCTCTCCCGCCCACCGCCAATGAGGCAATCGAATGGAATCGGAGCTTTCGAGGAAGACCAGACTGGACGCCGCGACCGCCGTCGGCCGTGCTGCGAAAACTCCGTTCCCCTCCTCCCACCCCCACACGACCTCTTTCCTCGCCTCCCCTTCATGCAACCTCCGCCGCCCCTGGTCGTTTTCTTCCCCCATCCATCCCCGCACACCTCATCTGTGTTTCCCTGCCGTATCCATGATGCACACTGACTTTAATATTACCGTCCGTTGGGGACCCTTGCTGTTCACACAGTGGTTTCAGTAATACGATGATTGTCAGTATGATTTCAATTGTCAGCGGGAGATTCTTCGGGAGTTAATTTTTAATTTTGCGAACAATTATGGTCCTTTTGTGTATCACGCCATCTCTTGGCCAAATAATACGGGATTTGGTTCCTCAAACCCAGCGCGCATTTTGGTGATAATTACGTTTCCTCAATAGCTTAAATTTTACAGAATCTGTCCGAACAAGCTGGATATCTTTGATTCCAATCCCGGTCAAGTAAAATCTTTTTCTTCTCTTGATCCGCAACATTATGCTTTCTCCAATAGCATTCGGTTAAATTATAATACACTTCATCTACACTCTATTCTTTTACAGTGTTTGCTGCTTAATAGTCTTTTCGCATTCTTATGTGCACTGGACATATTAGCTGGTCTATTCAGTTTTACCTGTACATTCAGTTTAATCGGATTTCTATTACTTAGCCTCCATTGAGTCACCATTATTTATCAATATTAACTTCTAAGTTTTCGTAGTATTTTTTCATAGTTAATTCGTATTGTAATGGTACTTTCCTCAATATGCTGCTGCTATGTAGTAGGGAGAGGAAATCTCACAGCTACCATCCAGCAATATTGATCGTAGGCAAAGGAATTTCTTCAGCAAGATAGAATTGCCCTTAACTCTCCATCTTCCTTTTATACCTGAAATTCCTCCCCGAGAGTACAACGGAAATCATATTTTGAGAAAACTTAAGGACGATTGTCATATTTTGTCCACACATGTGTACCCTCTCGTATATGATTGTTGAGTACTCCTATATTGTGAGCAACATCTCAATATATACATGTTAAACTAGCAAACAATGTACTCTTAGGGAAATAGGGAAATTATTCAGTAATTTAGTTTGAGTTTACGCGATACCCATATGGGTTGAGTCCTAGATCACTCCTTCAAAAGCATAGGGTAACTTTTCATTTTTTTTTCAAGTTAGTCTCCTCATTTCTATACTATATTATTCAGCCACTTCTCCGTTGCTCAAACTGCTTTGGAACAAAAGTTGGTTAGATTTATCGAGAACTGATAATTGGCCTAAGGGTAGATCCTTTGATTATTGGGGCTCGTACGACCCAGCGTAACCAGACGAAAAGGGCTCTTTTTGCGTCAGATACATTTTGAAAATATGCTCAGTTTATGTCTTCCTTATAGCGTGCGCACTTTATTTGATAGTGATTCTATTTATTTCAGACAAAAATAGTTCATAGTGGTTTCAAGAATAAATATCCCGTGATTATTTGCATGTCACCCCTTCATTCTCCAGTAGAGACGTTACATTGCATCTTTTTATTTAAAGACTATGAAAATTTCGATTCTTAAGGGTATGAAGTAGTGTAATGTAAGGCTCGATGTAATTAAAGGGAAGAAAAAGTTCCTGAATCATTCACGAACGTGCCGAATTTACTTGACATCAGATAGCCTTTATGTGCTCTTTTAATGTGGTCAAAACCTCAGGATGCAACCTTTTAATGGCCAATTTGATAACCGAAATATCGACATTGAAGTTTTACTTATTCCCACATTTGCATTCTCTCTATACTCATTTTTCTATTGCCTGCCTTTCTATACCTTACAGCTATCCTGTGTAGTACTTCCAGCACACCTCGTCTTATGCTATTCACAGTACGCTACCACAGCGTCTGTTTATTACCAAGAGATCATGTAATTTAGCCTCGTTATATTTTTAACCGAGTAATTTTTGCATCATCGAGATAATTATCGCACAAATTAATGTGCTTCAAAACGATAATTATATATTTACACGTATATTATTATTTTATACATAATATTATATATATATATATATATAATTATAATCTAGTCTTCCCCACCATCATTTGATGGTGTGATCATTTTGGATGGTTTTCGGCGTGAGTTAACATCAGCGAGTTTTAACAATAGCATATGACCATTCCCAGCAAAGAGGTTTCTTGTTTAAGGAAATCAATATATTGCGCCGCTCAATTTATGAATGGCCGCAAACGGCGCAGTGTGTAGTTGGAACACGCGCTCCGAGCATCCATTTCCACCGAGCCACGACCCCTGTCGTTCCCCTCGAGAAACTTCCTCCCCGCCCTCTCTCCATAAACCTTCCCTCTTGCCCTCCTCTTTCCTTCCACTTCGCGTCCGCTTCGTCCATTCCGTTGATTGCGTAGCAGTGGGATGCTAATCTCACTACCCTAGGCTCCTATTAAAAATCTCGCTAATTACTTTTCGTTCCGAGTGTGTTAGCTTTCTAAATATTTTGCAAATAATTAACACTACGATTTAATTTTTTAAAAAATTGGGACATCAAATTAAGAGAACACACACATACATTTAAAAAGTGTATTAAAAATATATGCGTGTGTGTGTACGTATGTACACATTATATATATATACATATATATACGTATATATATATATATATATATATATATATATTATATGTGTGTGTGTGTGTACACACACATGCATACACGGGCACATATATGGAAATTGAACGAAAAAGAAAACAAAGGAGAAATTACATGGTAGGTGGTGGAGGAGAGACGATTACTGACAGAAATCCGAAGAAGACAGGAAAGGTGGATGCAGGGCATTGTGATTGGCACTAGGATGTTATAATCTGTAATAGAAGGGAAAACGTTGGAATAGGACAGGCATGTTGGACGGAACGAAGGGAGGAAGGAAGTTCTCGAAATTAAAGAGAGGCTTATTGTGGTGACATATGCCAGGCTGTGTTTCATTAGTAGAGGCAAGGAAATGTATCGTTTTTCCGTTGCGTAGACAGCATCCATCCAGAAGGAGCGAGATTCCGAAATTTTCGGTTGCATAACCACCTTCTGCGGATAGATGAACAGTATGTCTGTATGTTTGTATACACACTCGCACACATACAAACATTTGCTCTCATAAATATTTAGACGATGGTCTTCATTAATAAATTGAAATACGTTATTTCAGCTATTGAGTATCACAGAATTGAATATATATATAATGGCCCTAAATCCGTCGCAAGGATGTGTGGCAGGGGATGGTAGGACACCATCCATTCTACATATAATGCCTCTACTTCTTCAAGCACCTGGCACCCTGCGATCCACCAAAAACTGCGTGAAAATGGAGCGACTGGACACCAATCATGCAACATCCCTACATATATTACGAGTATTACATGGTTAGTAGACTGTGCCTATACAAAGAGGAAAGGAAAAACCATTAAAAGAGAGCAGGTACATGCGTGTGTCAAATTCTCATTGATATATTTTACTTTTATTTCCACCTTCATTTGTGTGGAAGGTTCAAAGACGTAAAAAAGAAAATAATGTTAGCAAAACAAGGTCATAGTTTGGAGTAAGCCCGTGTAATGTCATAAATTTTGGGGCTATTCGAAACTTACCTTTAAGAGGCAGAATATTTTTAATATTTCGTTGCACAGCGTCATATGACGGTCATATCCGTCTCCTTTTCCATCTCACAATTTGGTATTCGTTTTCGTTTCTATCCAGCTATTTTATCGCAATCTTAGTGATTTCCTTTCAATTCCATTGCATTGCACATCCATTTCATTCTAATCATTCTTCCCTTTTCTATGCTTCCCTTTACTCCAATTCTTGTCAGATGGAATTGTATTGTGACGTTTCAAATGAAAGAGACCGAGGGGCTGAGTGAAGAAGTAGAGGAAAGAGACGAAGTGGGAATGATTGGAAAAGACCACAAAGGTTGATTGAGTTATCAGAGAAAAACAACCAAAATCTAGTGTGTTTGAAAGATCATACGCACGGATGCACGGGAAATACGAAAATCTGGCGAAGCAGGAATCAATTTCTATATTATTTGCACTCAAATAAATCTGTTTTGATACAAGAAATCAGAAGGAGGAGGTATCATTGTTATTCTCCTCTCTCTTCAGGCTCTTTCGATCTCCTCCGTTTCAATCCAAACTTTGGTTATGCGTATAAACCTTCCATTATATCCATACAATGCTATTTTTCTTAAGTTCTAAAAGTTTTTATGTTATATCCCTCTGAATTTTCCCTACATTTTTCTCTTGAGAGAATGAAAGAGAGTGAAATGTTGAAGGCCGTGATAAAAGAGAGATTTTTATTCAAGCTGTGGAGAGAGAGGTAAGGAGAAAACCTTTTAAGCAGCATAAGTATGAAAAAAATAATATAGGCCTAACAAGAAGACGTCCGCAACATACTTGATCCATAGTACTCATTTAAGACCGTCCAAAATCTTCCTTTAATGTGTAGATAACTGTTGATGGTGATTTGTCACTTGCTTGTTCTTTGAGTAGCTTTATATATTTCCTTTAAGTGTTTTGATGGTGAATCCACTCTATCACAAGGTGTGTTCAGTAAAACTAGGACTCAATTACATGTATAGAACTTTATAAAGCGCGCGGGCACCATTATTAACGCGATTGATTCAGGAAAAGCTGCCGCGTTTCTCCTCATTTAGCGCAATGAAATGCAGCATAGCTCGATTCCAACAATAACATGAATAATCGGAGCTGGGTCCCCAGATTCGCATCGCAAACGTTGTTACGGAAGGAACCCACGCTATTTGTTTTGAAAGCGATAGCGCCTTGTAAAATATTGGAGATTCCACTTTTGTGCCTCTCACCTCAAACTTATGGCAGTCCTGAATTTCAGAGTAAGGTTTTCACAGTCATTTAAATCCGTAGTGTTAGTAATCGAAATCGAAAGCGACTATTCAAAATAACAACAAGGAACAAAGGTTTTTTCCATCTGATTTTGTCTCTATGGCTTTTGGATTTTCATTAAAAAGCACATTAAAGATAAATTCTGGTCGTGATCACAAGTTATTCATGGTACATTAAACATGAACTTTGACTGCATTGGCGGATATTCTTGTAATTTTGTATCCCTTTCGACCGCTTCCTTCCCTATCAGGATCTTTCGAAAGAATGCATTTGATTACGTATTAGGCAGCTCTGAAAGCATGTTCAGTGCCTCAAATAATTAGTTTTTATTTGATCACCATTACGTGTGCAAAATATTTTTAACTAATTTAGTCTTCTTCTTAATGTGTGATTATCTGCATGCTTACAGGCATACGTACGTGCCTATCTTTGATGTATCCCATTATTTGTTTGAAGAAATATTCGACATTTCAGTGAATAAAATTGGATTTCAATTTCAATTTCCGCCTACGTCTAAATGTGAGGTCTTTATGCATTCCACCCTTCATGCAAAAAAATATATTACCGAGTTAGTCTGGTAGGGGGGTTAATGTTCTTTTGATCTAACTCTAAGGTCGAGTGTTCGAATCCTGCATGGAAAAAAGGCGCTGCCTTTTGTAAGAGAAAGCCTTTTTTGAGATAGTCAGTGGTCCAATTGTAACCGGCCAGTCTTAGCACCCAAAACCTAGTTAGTATTACCACGTTCCTAAAAAAAACCTTTGATGATCTTAAATGGGTCGTATATAAAAATTATTACTTGTAATACGGTCCTTTGTCGTAAAATGACTGGATTTCCAATTTAATGGATGGGGGTTAATGGAATTATCTTCGAGAATCTTAAATCTCTTCTCGGAGTTTGCTTTGGAACTTTACACCTATCATTCCAGTTTTATCACCTGACTAAAAGTGAAAAGCTTTTAAAAAAATCATGAATTAGTTTCGGTAGTTCTTAGGTGTTCTAAATCAAAATGATGGTGATTCCGACTATTGTAGGAGATACTGTTTTTTAATGATGAGTGATTAAAAATTTATAAGAAGGGGAACCTTCATTAGTCTGACCACTTGCTTTCGTTTTCGCTTGTCACTCCGAGGTCTTTGACAGGATTTATATTCACTTGGAAGAGACCTTGACTAATTTTCCTTATTCTTCAAAGTGTTAACTATTCCAGTATTGGTTGGTGGATATCGACACCAAATCGTGGCGAGCTATCAGAGCGTAAGGTGGTATTGGTGAGTATTGAATGAGGTTCATTTCTTTTCTCTAGCCTGACAATGAACCTTAAGATGATATCCAGTAGTTGAAATTTCTACTCAAACTCTCGTTTCACGTCAGGAGAAAAATAAATGGCGTTTTATAATGTCTTCATGCAAAAAAAATATTATCACTTTTTCCAAGTATTCTTATTTGTCACTAAATTATTAGTTATTTGATTAAGTAAAAAATTAAATGAAAAACATTTTGTAGTTTAATTCATCGATTAATAACGTGAATTGATTTTGTAACAGCCTCATGCATTTGTTCAACCTTAGAGAACTCTCTCACAAAAATAAAAAATATACTTCATTGCGTGTTTAGGAAGAAGTGTCTGCATAAAATAGCACATTCTAAGGTGATTTAATGTACTTACTCATTTAATTTTTATGTATTTTTTGCTTCCATAAGGTTAATTATCCTATTAAAACCACAGGTATTGCAATTTTCCACTAGATATTTTATTTCGACACTACCGGTTTCGATGTTTTCACATCATCATCAGGTGTGGATGTTTAATATGTTACGCTTCCACCACATCACGCCTGAGACCTCATCATTCGTTAATTATCCTATATTTGACTCTAAAATTAGTAATGTTATGAATTGCTTGATCTTTATGACCATGATTGATGATGATTTCGTGGTGTGTAGTAACTACAATACGATGCTCATAATGTCTATCTCCGACTCAAGCTTTGTAGAATTCACTCCATTTTGTCACAGTTTCATTAGACTTATATTGCACAGCAGAATAATCCTTTTTATATAAAAAACCTTAAAGGGACTTCTTTATGGGAGTATTCCATTAAAAGTTAACAGATACTATGTATTTTTTTTCAACACAGTTTGTCAAAGACCGATCATTGTTTAGACAGATAACACACTATTCCTAAATAACACGGTTGGTCTTCAATTTTTCTATATTTCGTTTAATAAAATTCTTCAGGTATTCCAATAAATTCAAAAAGGGCTTCCGATTTCTTCGTTCAGGTGACAGATACGTCGTCACATGATCTACTATGTATTGTAATGAAAGAGTGCAAAAACGTATTGATCTAAGCCTAATAGAATGACTTATTACTCCTAAACTGGACTATAATTAAGTGAATGATTGTGAAGACCGTAAATGCGTTAGTTCATTTGCCTCTAGAGAATATTCTGGTGCCATGAGTGTTGTTGAAGTGTAACTATTATCTTTTAATCGTTAAAAATAATTAGGTACGTTTGATCAAACACGCGTTTAGAAATCAATACATTTCTACCCACCGTCAAGGACCTGCACGCAGTTCCATTGGCTGTTTTCACTGTTTGGAGTTGCCTTACACCACGTCTCTCTTAGTCAATAAAATTGCATTTGGGTTAAGTGGTACAGCGATTGCATTGTTTGAACAGCCGTGGCGTTTCCAGATGGCAGAACCATGGCGCCATTTTAAGGCTATATTGTAAATAAACCTTGTAAAATTTCATTCACCAACATCCGATCGACTTTCTTTGATTATATTAGCTAAATATTTCAATTAAGATCTATAATTCGGTAATTTTAATCTTATATTCTTAAGTGGCAAAATATTTATTTTTTGTTAGTGTGTTTGTATTTCCTTTCTTGTTTACCTCAAATTTTAATATTTTCAATTCATTCGAAGCTGCATACTTGAACATGATTATCTTCGATTATTAAAATTGGCGATTTTCCACAAAATAAAATTTTTTATTAATACGACCGGTTTCGATGTAACTACATCATCTTCTGGTCAGAAGATGATATAGTTACATCGAAACCGGTCGTATTAATAAAAAAAATTATTTTGTGGAAAATTGACAATTTTAATTTATCATGATATTCCACCACATCACGCCTGAAACGTCTCCTTTTACTGTCTTAGATGTTTTCGATGGCTCTAAGTTTTCCCGAGGACGCCAGGGCCTTGATTTTCTTAGTGAACGCAATTTTGCAATAAACATTTTTCGGATGATACCGGCGGGACTCCTGACGTATTGCATTCAAGAGCAATGGCAAAATAATGAACATCTTACCTAAAAATTACCTTGTCTTATTTAAACCCACCTAAAAATCAACTACGTGGAGTCAGGCAAGATATCGTGGCAGGCGAGCAAGATCGATTCGCAACATATAATAATTCACTAATCTCCTGTTAATTTACAGTAAAATAGTACGTTATTATTTGCTATGAATCGGTCACCTAAAATTATAATAGTTTTAAGAACGAATTTCATGTCTAAAGAATTCAAAATTTCATCTTAAAAATGCAATTAGTGAATTTGGCAGGGCCTGTTTTCTGCGACAAAGAATCAATGCTAGCTGCGTGGGCGTCAAAAATTTTGAATATTAGTCGACGTTTTTTTCCTTGCAAATTATTTTTTCCAAAAAAAGCACCAATTACATTCAAACAATTACAAAAGAAAAACGAGAACGAGCAAACGTAACAACTAGAAAACAGCAGCTACTCTTCACTGTATGTGATATTAAAACACCGTGGCTTAGAACCGCACGCATTTTATTGACGAGTCATGGGCATTTTAAGTATATTATTTTTCATTTATATTTATATGTGAGAGTTATTTAAGTATAAATAATGTAATTTGGATAGAGATTTTTTTGGAGTAAATCTTTAATTGGTCTCATAGCTGGGGAAAAATAATCACATTCGCGAATCACGTGTCGGTGTAAGAGGCTGAGACCCATATATACCGTTGTCTGGGTGGTGGTAGGGTAAAGGTATGGCGACGGGGGAATGGGGAGGGAGATAAACGGGGGGGTGGAGAGAAAGGAGATGGGAGGTTGAGGGGTAGAGGTCGACGGGGTACGAGGAGCCACAACTGACGGCACCGAGATGCAAATCCGTTTATGATAATGGACACGACGGCGGCCTGGCCTCCTCCCTCCCGCCGCCGCTCCCCAAAAACCACCCCGCCCTACTCTCAGTCCTAATTCTCCTCACCCCCTTCGGAAACCCTGACCCCCCTCCCCCACAACCATCCGTGCGCTCATTAGCCCCTCCTCCTTCCCCCTCGTCCCTCTCCTCACAGCCCCCAAACTCCGGGACAGGGAATTCTCCTCCATTACCACCCCCTCCCGCTCCCACTTCTCCAATCCCTGCACTGAGGAGGGGAGAAGGGAAGGGGGGAACGACGACGACGGATGGGGGATGATGTTGATATGGGCTTCGGACCCCCTTCCCCTTGAAATCCCTTCCATCGCCGCCTCTCCTCCCTCTGCCATTAAACGGGCGGGAAGGGACGGGGGGGCAAGATTTGAGATAAAGGGGAGGGGGGGAAGTCAGGAGGGCGGGAGCGGTCTGGGAAATGGAGCGATGGTTCTCGCAACTCTCCCTCGTAGGTGTGAGGGAGTATGGTGCGGAGGGCAAAATATGCTTCTCCGATGAGGAAGGAAGGCCCAAGTCAGGGTGCCATCATACGACTCGTGCGCGAAAAGCTTCTCAAGTATTTCACTTCGTGCAACTCTGTGAAGTTCTGACACCCTGAACCTTCGTGTACCGATCTGAAAGCAACAGTTATAGTGAGTCAGGCAACGCGGTAGCCTAGTGGCCTGCCCATTTGCATGCTGACTACTTGGTTCAAATCCGAGTGATTCCTCAAGAAACTTCCAACTCTGTGATTTTTTTTAGATCTTTTCGATAAATTTCAGACTTCTCAGGGAAAAGAATTGGATCCCCTATCTTGAATGTGTGAATTTCGTCCGCCACCTCAGGACATGATGAGAGACCATCACTTATGAAACCCAACTTTCTGGATTATTATTCGTATTAATGGCGGGTCATGTTGGGGTGATGATGTTTTTAATACTTTTTACAGTGTGATTATAGTTCAATGGAAGCTCAATTAACATTTTTTGGCATAAATGACATTGCATAAATATGTTATATTGCTGCATTGCTAATTGTACATGAAACTCACGTATTCTACCGATATTTTTAAAATTATATTACCTATAGCACTTTTATTTCAGTCGGATTATGCATTCAGCCATTGTAGTTTGGTCGTGTTGCCTTTAAATATGTTTATCGTCAGTTAGAAGAAACGCGTTTAGAGCAAACGTTTGTCATTCTTTCACGCTAAAGTATCCAAATTATCATAAAATATTCTATCCTGAATGGCCGCCTGTATGCAAGAAACATGGTAAAAACGATTTAATGCTATATCTGGTGGTTTTTAATTGCTGAAATGTACGTTGTTAAATCCGCTAAAATTAAATTTAAATTTGATATAATTTCTCCTACAGAAAGTTTGTCCTCACAAGACTTGTTTTTTGAGCAACGAATGCCTTATTCCTATGTATTAATACCAATTTCATCACTCTTGTTAAATAGGTAAGCCAAGGAACGAGAATTCCTTAGATTATAGGATGTGGTTAATACCTTTCCTTAAATCGTCTTCCTGAATACATTTACTTGTATAAAAGACCGAAGATGGGAACCGACACAATTTTAATTAATGATTACAAGAAAATATGGGGACGTGCTTATTATGATACCAAAATTAAGATATCTTAGCAATATATAGTAAGAAATGGGGGAAACTAAAGGAGAATGGGCAGTAAAAAAGTAAGTAATGAACTTGAAAAAACCATGAAGAAAAGCAATTGTATTAACATTAAATAATACACAGACGGAAGGTTAAAAAAGAATAATTAACTGAGGATTTAAGCAGTGAAAGGGAGCAAAGTAAAGGTTGAATCAAGATTTCTTTCGGATCTTGTTGTTGATGGCCTTTTATTTGGATCACTTTATTACCTTACTTTTATTCGGATCACTAAAGTTCGTCATCCAAGAGAAAAACTACCTTTATTCCGGAGCCTTTTGTCAGCGATATCATTCCAGCTCATCAACCAACCTTGCCCCAAATTTGTGGCCTCGAATTCATTCAAAAACACGCCACAGCTTTTATATTTCAACGGAATGAGCATCCAATTTCAATGCTTTTACTAAAATCCTCTTCCCCTCTCTTCTTCTCGGAACTAAGCTATCGATTCCTCATTTACCGCTAATACCTTTTTGTGATCGCTCCTTTTACGTAACTTCGCTTAATCTTTCTTGACCAATTTGCAGCAAATAATAATGCTTTGTGCCACTGATAATAAAGATTTATTTCGAATTGGGATGAAATAAATCCTTATTAACAGAGCAGTGCATAATTATTTGCAACGAATCAATCATGTTCGCCATCCACCATAATAAACCTGAGTCGACAAAATTGATTACGACAATTGAAAGGAAAAATTCTTTAGCCGTAATAAAATAGCATCACTTATCCCGCAAAGAAAACTAAATTTAAACAGAAGGTTGTAAGCGTGCAAACTTCTGCTGCAAGTGCCTATTTTCCTTCAGTTCGCTGAGGAGGGCTACATTTTTGCCGAAATACGCGTATCCGACGCACATCCTCGTCTTTTCCTGTTTGTTGTAATCTCTTGATGTTGCTCAATTTGAGTAATATTCTTCCAATATTTAGACCTTTTTTGAATGCATGGGTGAGTGTTTTTCTGAGTGCTTGTTATTGTGTCAGCTCTGTGGTTGTCTCTGGTGTGGAAAATATTCCCATAAACAGTCACGAATAATGTATATCTTATGTCCATAAACCCAGGTGCCCTCAACGGAGTCCCTTGAACTCTGTCAATGATCCCAATTGTGTTTGACTGTTTGGTTCCATAGTTGGTCACTGGCAAGGAAGTAACATTCCCGTAAACCACTGCAGAAGGGTATTCTGGTTGAGAGGTTGTGGTTGGTCTCTCTCGTGGAATTTCATTTCCCAAAAACCGTCACAACACATTTAGTTTTCTTTGCTGGAAGGGTGTTGCAAACGTACGTATCTGTATTACGGCTACAGGAGTTTCCCTGTATTTTTTTAATTTTAGGAAACCTTTGGGCTCAAATTTCTTAGATTTTAAAATTGATCATGCTTATTGCACCGAGCGCAATAGTATGATACTCCCCCGCATCAATTTCTTATAGTAATAAATTACGTTATCTTGGCATTTTATTAATGAAAAAACTTGGAAATATACCCCATAACCTCATTTTGTGCAGGAATTAAAATCTCGTTTATCACGAATTTATGGACTTTACATTTATTAATTCACACATTATTCAAGAAATTGCTGACTGATTTCCTCCATTGCAGTAGAACCACTATTTGTATAAATTTTTGGTCCTTCCTAAATAGCGCAAATATTAAATACTTTTTATATACCCAATTTATGATTTTGAAAGTGAATATTGCGAAGGTATGTGCCAGAGTACGTCGACTGCTACGTAAAACTAATTGAAAAAGCTTAATTTTTTTGTAAAAATGCCAAGAGTCTTTTCGTCATACACTGTCGAATATTTTCTCTTTATATGTGTACGTTTATTATTATTCATTTAGTCTTCATATTTCAAAATTCCTTTTAATTAAAATTCATAAAGTAATTAACATGCACAATGTTCACCGCTAATATCTTATGTGTCCAAAATGGATGCATATTCATGCGGACTATAATAATGGGAATCATGTTTAACAGTGCAAAATATTCTTTGGGTGTTTCGGCCCTCTTTGGGTGTTTCAGAATAAATTTTATATTTATTCGTAAAAAACATGGCCCAAAATCTCAATAAAGCTACTGGTTTTTTCTTTAGCTTTCAACTGTTCATAGCGTTTTCAGCGCTAGAAACAGCAAAGTCACCACAGGTAAAATATATGTATATGTAATTACGAGTATAAAGAAAGAAGAACTACGTATAAGAGCAAGTATGGTATAAGAAGTAAGTAACAAATAAGTATAAACAACCAAAAGCATTGGCCGTACTTATATCTGAATACTTCAGTAATTGATAACTTAATTATTATATATGAATTAATAATTCTGTGATCTGTAATAATTGAAGACAATTAATACGAGGATTTTTTTATTAATTTTTCTTAATAGCGTCACTAACATGTTCACTTACGTGGTGAGTCAATATTTGCAGCAGGTTGGAATATTAATACACACAATCTGCTATAAGATGATGGAGAGACAGTTAAGAAAATTACCATTAACTGTCCGATTTTCCTGCCACCATACTATATTAATCAAACGAGAATTTAACTTAGAATTTAAATAGTATTTACCTCAGCAGAGTTTAATTCATTTATAGATCCTAGTTTCTTAGCTTCAGAAATTTATACTTTCGAAGATAATGCAAAAAGCTCTCTGAAACCATGCTCAATGTTTTATCCAATTTGTACTTTTTTTTGTTTGCATTTACTCGTACTGTATTTCTGCGCGAAATTTGCGTTGACAAACTGTAAAAATGGCCGATCATTCTAAATTTACAGGTATGCAATTTATAACTTGTGCATTAAATTTCATCAACAATTACTTTTATGGGCACCACATAGCCTGTTTCGTAATTATATCAGAGATAGCGAAATTTCTCGTACATTTAGCTCATCCTAACATAAAGCTCTGAATTAAATAATAATTCCGTTTTTCAGTTTGCATTTTGAGCCAAATTTTTCTCCGTAAAGAATAAAGTCAAAAGTAATGCGAGGATTTTTTTCTTCGTTTTCCAGAATAACGTTTTCAGAATATCGACACGGTCTACTGCTGGACATTTTTCAATTTAATGAATATTGAATCTGTACTTGGTCCAGGAAATCAGATTATTTCTAAAGCAATAACTAATTAATCCAGAAGTCAACCAAAATGCCTATAGTATCCTAATTATCTCACTGACCCCCATAAATATTTAGATAAATATGACATCTTAAACCCCAGGGAAAAATGGAAACAGTTGAATTTTAAAGGTTTCGCTAGCAAATTTGATCCTTACCCCCTTTAATGCATCGCAGTAATTTTTAAAGCTGTTGTGCGATAGAATGACGATGGCGTGTGAGTTTACATTCCGGGGAGCCAGTCTTAAATGTGTGCCACCTTAATATGACAAGAGCGTCACGAGGCTGCAGAGATTATTAGCTCGCTCCGTTTTGAGGGATGATTCCTGGAGGCAGGGGTCGACCCTCGATGGTCCCTGTGTGCCCCCGTCGGCTTTTGGAGGCCACCGAAACAGAGGAGTGTGAAGGGCCTTGAGGGTGCGCCGAGGATCTGATTGAAGGAGGCCTATACCCTCCCCCCTCACTTTCATGCTATGAGTCTCCGATCTTGTGCCTGCCCCGTTTCGATGTATCTCCCGGGAGAGACGCCGGCGATGACGGCGTGCGTGCCGGGCCGGGGACGAATGGGCCCTTTGCCCCTCTTCCCCCTCCGCCCTTCGAATAACTAATGGCCCGTCGAAGATTACAGCCGAGGTGTGTGTATGTTCGGGGCGACATCATCATCTTTATGTCGTTACCTCAAGATATACATTTGGAGAATATTTAAAAGGAGCAATTCGCTAATTTGATAGCTTATAGACAATAAGAGTCAAAGGAATTTTGTGCCTACTGTGGACCCAAAAAAGTATATAACCAACCCCATGGGTTTGTTTGATAGCTCAGGGCAGAGGTAATCTAAAATGAATCCCTCCATGCCGTGTTATATTTGCATATCAAAGTAAAGGAGAAGGTCTAGTTCAACAACTTCTGTCGCTTGAATTCTCTCAAGAGTATTTGGTACTCGAAAAATCATACAGATTCGGTGAAGCTGTAAGTGTCTGTAGGTTTCACTCATAATCGAACCTGAACCTTTCGGTCAATGTGAGTGGATTTTTTTAAGCCACATAGTGGATTGGAATTTTTTGTAAGTCACTTTTTTAGCCTACAGAAGCTTCGTAATCATAAATCGCATGAACTATGGTCATGTGTATGTTTCACGGCCGAAGTCAGAATTGGATTCGAAATAGTGCAGGTCGAAATAGCTTTCATGGTTACCATTAGCCGTAGTATGTACATTAATTACGCGAACTGGTGCAATCTGGCGGCCATTCAGGCCTCTAGCGGCGCTAGTTGCCTGAGACCCAATGAGCCGTCTATGCTTGGGGGATCGTCGAGTTGTGCGTATGGTGCCAGTTATGTTAGTTTCTGTTGGCCTTGTTTTTACTGCTCGTCGAAAAGAGAAATTGACGAAATCACGGAGCAAAGAATTAGCATCAAGATTTTAGTGAAGTGCGGTAAAAGGCATCAATAGATTACTGAAATTTTGACCTGCTGCTTACGGTGATAATGCTCTGAAGAAAACATCCGTTATCAAATGAAATGATCGTTTTTAAGATGGCCGACAAGACGCCACGGATGAAGCAAGGTCGGGACGACCTTCAACCACCTATATTGACGACAACATTGACCGTGTTCGGTCCCTTGTCCTCACTGATCGTCGAAAAACTGTCCGAATGATAGCTAATTAACTGAATTTAGAAAAATCATCCGTACAAACTATTTTAACCGAGCATGATGGATGAATCCATCACCATGAAAATGCGCCTGCACATTCAGCATCGATTATTCGCCAGTTTCTTTCAAAAATTCAATCACCATCCTTGAGCATCCTCCTTATATCCTTAAGCCTGCGACTTTTTCCTATTCCCAAATTGGAAAAATGTGATGAGGGGACATCACTAGAAATATGTGGACGCAATAAAGCAAGAAATCACGAGACAACTAAAAAGCCCAACTGTCCAGGACTTCCAAGGGTGCTTTAAACAGTGGAAAAGAAGATAGAATAATTGCATAGCATCGAATGGTGAGTTCTTTGAAAGGAACAAAGTTGATGTAGACTACATTTTGCAAAATAAAGTTTTTATGGCTTCAGGTCGCCGATTTATTGGGCAGCTCTCGTTATTTGAATAATAATAACATCACTGTTTATCTTCATGAGATGTACGTGTGTGGTCTGAAAAGTTTCCGACTCAGAAAATTACACAAAAATTTAGAAAATTTCAGAATAAATGTCTTGTATCTTTGTTAGGTCGGAAACCTTTCCGACCACCCTTATCGTACTATTTTCGATCACAATGAATTATTTACCATGATACCTCAAGTTATTATATTTGTCTTATTATATTTGTCAAACTAATGATATATTATTGCAATCATCGCTCTTTACCGTCGATAGGTTTGTCATTACACACACGTTTAACAATATAAAGGAATTGACTCTGTGAGGAGAATTACCCTTCTAACCTATTTGCGCAACGACCCATAAACGAATATCCCGGACATCAACGGCCGATCGGTTAGGAAAACTTCTCTGGATTAATACAAAATGGCACCGGCCGCCTGCATTATTTTTTAAAGTGAGATTGGAAGAGCTACGGAAGGTGAGAAGCGGCGCTTGGGGGCGGTGGCACGGCCACTTCCAACACCTCGAACCCCTGGGGTCCCTGTGTAGATTGCTCCCCGAGTACTCGTGCCCTCAAATGAAGAACTAATTAGAAGGCGTCCCAAGGTGCGTCAGGGGAAGAGGTTGGGATGGTTTGGGGGTCAGCCGGAACACACGCGACAGCACACGCCTAATAATCGCCATCTCGGAGGCCCAGAGGTGACATCTATCCGGAAAAATATTAATCGCGGTGGCTGCGGGAGAAACTAACCCGTCCACTACCCTAGACTTCTTACCTGCCTCCTGGGAAGAGGAACTTTTTCCTTTTTATGAGCCTCCGCCCCCTCCACCAACCTCCTTCCCTCTCCCCCACCCCTCGCCATTCCACCCGAACGAGCCTATTCGTCAACCGACCCGCCAACCTGGCACGAAACTCCCATCCCTGCTAATCAAGTAATTCTTTTCCTCAACTCCTTTCATTTTATCCCCGACACATCCCCTTTCTCCTCCTTCTCCTTTCTCCTCCTCCTCCTCCCTACTCGACTCGTGCAAGCTCCGCGCTCAAAGAAGGGAAACGACCGCTTCGTCAAAACCCATTTGGAAATTCTATGGATTTGAGACTTGAAGGATGTAGTTGGTTCACAGAAGAGCTGTAGGGTTTGCATAGTGATAACATTCTGTCAATGAAAAGAAGGGTTGTCGGTTTTATGAAGAGTTTAGATGGAATCCCTTGTTTAGTACAAAACCGCTCAGGTAGCTGTTGAATTAAAAAAAAATATACGTGTATAACGAGTATTTTTCCGCAACTACAATTTAAAAGAGGATCTAGAGTCACCAGGAATTTGTCCAAATATTTCACCTCAAATGAAAAGTATCTAAATGGAGATCTAAGGAATAGTATTTCTGAGTTCCAGTTCAGATATAAAATTAATTACTGTCATTTTTGTTACTTAAAATGTTCCTAATGTTAATTATGCTAAAGGCAATTAAAATTACTCACTTAATATTCTCGCTAACATAAAACAAATTTCCTCGAGAGATAACTTTTCCGTAGTTTAAAATATATTCAGGTGTTTAATATGCCTTTTAATTAAATGTAGAGTATTTAAATACATACCAGCCAACAAGATCATAGGGTTTTTTCCGATACGAAGTTGTTCTGCAAGCTTTAATAATTTCAGCAGATTTTGATTTAAAAAGCATTTAACTTTATTTAAATAATGAAATGGTTTTGACCTAATCTGATCATCCTACTGATACAGAGCCTATTTATGCTTGCGCTCCCAGAAATTATGAAAGAATTAATATTTTTTCGGTGTTTATTATTCACGCAATTCGATTTGGTAACAAACTCGTTTTTGTTAGTGTAGATTGAGAACAAAAATATTTATGGTAATGCCATTCCTTTCCTCCAATCCGCAATGCAGTTGGAGCCAAATTTGAACACCAAACTTTTGCACTTTACTGTGTGGTTTGCGAGCAAAAACGAAATTTTATTTTCTGGAGATTTCACTCCATAATAACTCTACAAAACCATAAAGTCGCCATCAATATAAAACAGACGAGTTTACCTTGAGAAAATAGCTTACGTATATGGTCGCTATTTTATTCAGAATATAGTCAAAACTATCTTTTCTTAATTCTATGGGAATTTTTTTGGCTACTCTGCATTAATTTCAAGAAACTGTAACAGTAACTTTAACGGAGTCACCCGCTATGTGTGCATTATAATGCAACCATTTCAGAGATTAAAAATCATTCGCCTTGACCGGGATTCGAACCCGGAGCCGAGTGCTTAATTGGTTAAAGCACTCGGCTGGATATTGAGGGATCCGGGTTCGAATCCCGGTCAAGGCGAATGATTTTTACTCTCTGAAATGGTTGCATTATAATACTCTGCATTAATCTATATTTTCTACGTCGCTTCGCATCCTCTGCAGAGTGGATCATCAGCAAGTGTTGGTGCGCCTAACATAATGCTAAAAGCACTAAAAATAAAAGTTCACTATCTTATCTTATTTACGCAGTACGAAGATGTAATAAATATTCGATAATTTCTATTGTCTTGCCACTGTATTTTCTTGTATTGGGAAAAGAAACTAAAGATAATGGGTGCACATTTGTTCTCTCTTGAGTGGATGAGGTAGGTTTTGAATAGCTTTGATTAAGAAAGGAAAAGCTATGTAGATGGTTCTCTATCAACATAAAAAATTACCTTTCTTCAACAAAATAATCTTTTATTATGACATGGCAGATTCAAATTTGGTTAAATTTGAAATAATTAAGTCAATTCACCAAATTTTGTAACTGTCTAGGTGTTATTAATGTAACATTTATGCTAATATGTGGAATAATTTTCACGTCTAATAGACATGTAAATTATCTTTTAACGATAAAAAGTAATTCAACAGCACACGAATTGAATCAACTATGAGCCAAAATGGTTGACACCCATGAATTATTCCTTTGACTAGTGATTACCTCTACTGTCTACATTGAAAGAAAGATTAATTTAATTGCTGAAAACGGCTGAGTAATTAATTTTCCTAGAGTTTTGCTGACAGTAATACTGGCTGATGAAAATAGGTTGTCATAAAATTTCCGTTACATTATTTTGCAACTAATGTATATAGGAGTATGGTATTGGCAACTTAGTTTTTGATAAATATCTTGTCACAATCCAACAAATCGTCACATGTATTCTAGTACCTCTGTACAAAAAATAGGTAAAGGCTTCTGAAATGTCATATTTTTAATAACTAGAAGCTTTTTCATCAACGGCTATAGATTTTAGTAGTTATTTGACGCACTTCTCCAATCAGTTCAAACTTCTCAAAGTCTTTGATTATACTGGATATTCTTTTTTTTACGATTCCTTCAACAAATATTTCCAGCAAATTATCGTCTCAAAATATTTCTACGAGTTTTAACCTTATTTTTATGTGTTTTTTCTATAAATTTGTTATTCATTCCATTCTTAATATAAATAATAGTCACAGTTATTTTAATCTTCTATTTTTTATTCATAACTTTCTTACACCACAATATTCCGAATCCCATCTCCTTTTCTTCAGCGCTCATTTCTTTTAATGTAGATGAGTATTATCTATGCGTATGCCTTGATTATAATATTTTTTTAAATCGACTCTTCCGTTATGTATCTCAATTTCAATGTGTGCCTTCTATTAGTACACCTCTTATACTATTGCTCGTTAAGAACTGTATCTGGCTTGTAATTTTGGTGTCAGTAGTCATGGTTCTAAAATACCGTAAATTCCTTTCTAGTTTTCAAGTTCGAGAATAAATATTTCGCAATCGTGTGTGTCTGTGTGTTATTTACCACCACAGACTTCGAAGTAAGGCCTCACACAGTTATCTCAGCATCTCTTCCATTTTTCAAAAAATTGACAAAGGCCCAATTTGGAATGGTCATCAGCTGTCTCGTCGCAATCTTCTTTATCTCGTTCACTGATTTTTGGGAAGACCGGTTTTTTTCCAGAGTCATAACCGTAGACCCATGACTCATCTCCAGTTATGACCTTATTTATGATACTTGGATGATCGTTTGTGGCTTAAAGCAAGTACCCTGCAACTTCAGCACGAAATGTTTGCCATTGACGAGATAAAAGAGAATAACACGGGTAACAGTAACAATAATATATAGTCTATTTAACGGAACTACCTGGAGTCCTCGTTTTAGGGAAACATTCCACTTGGAAGCCGGAAGGAAAGCTGCTACCAAAGGTTGCAGTATTGAGAGTGTGAAGATTTGTCTCTTAAAAAAGTTAGCATGACTGAAGTTTATAGTGTATTGTTATCCTTAAATTCACTTTTTCTCATCCGCTCTAATTTACCAATTGCTGTTCAGATTTTCATACTTGGCCACCACTGCAATTCTATCGGAAAGACGTAATATGATGAATATTTCGCCCTAAATTGGAATATAAGTATTTGTTCTTACATGTCATGGCCACGCAAATACCGATAACTACGGGCAATGGTCAATATCCATTCTTTTTTTCTCACCTTTAAATAGCTAAATAGATGCTTAATTATTTCTGCTTACTCTTCACAAAAGTTTAGAATTTCTCTTTTGTCTATACATCGCTCCTGTGCCCTTCACAATAAGGCACTCCTCTCCTGGATACTTGATAGAATGCAATTATTAGTCCCACGAAAACAATGAACTTACATTGACGTTTTCCAATTTATTCTTTCCAAATATTATAAGTCTCTCTTTCTATTATATACTTTATTGTAAATTCATCCTTATTTTTAATACCATTTCTATGTTACGTGTACTTACTCCTATTGTCGTTTTTAAAAGATCTTCCACTCAAGTGTTGCCAGAATTATATGCGTTATATATTATAATCGTACTTAGTAAATGTTTATAGCTCTATATTTTCATGCTTAAGAAATAAGATACATACTTGCAATCTATTTCTAGTGTGATGACAAGGTGAGATTTTCGTGTATAACCATAGTTTCATAAATGTTTGTGGTAATATTTAGTTGGAATGAAGTTATAAATTTTTATAACTTTTCATCGACATGTGGTTCAACACAACTTTCAACAACACAATTTTGAATGTTATTGAACATTTCATATAACAACATCTTACAAATTGAATATCAACCTCATTTTGTCCTCTTTGTCTTCATCTCTGTCTGTCTCTTGATGCTGTCTTCGGGATACCTCCTTGAAGCCTTTCTCACTCGTTTTACTCCTCTATCAGATTTTTCTAGTCCCCTCCCCCTGAAGACATCCTCTCTCTCCCACCTCCATCCCTTAAGGGATCCGTGGCGAAGGTGGGTTGGTTGGGAGAACTCGGTGGTCACCAAGGCATGGGATGAAAGACCAAAGAGAAAAAGAAGAGCCCCCTCCCTCTGCCTCAACCTCCTCCCTCTCTTTTCGCGGGTGGCGGGGGTGGCCGCGGAGACCGTCCGTCGGGAGGCTATGAGAAGGGAGACGCAGGGATATAAGGAAGGAACTGGAAGGGAAGATTGAAATAGCGGAATGAGGGGCGTATTCATGTGTGTTTTAGATGGATGTGGTAACAAGGAATACTTTCCCAATGAAAAAAGTGTACAAATCGTGATGAGGGTAAAGAATAAGAGAAACTTTACACTTTCACACGCTTTTAATGTCCTATGACTATGGTTTTGATACTGTCCATCATCATCAGGTGAACACTGAAACATTAGAACAATTAGAACATTTAAAGTGTGTGGAAGTGTAAAGTTTTTCTTATTTTTTACCCTCATCATGAAGGAATTTCACAAATTTAAGCCCGAAACTGTTAACTTTGCACAAATCGTATCAAAATGCGAATTTATGAATTCTACCATTGAAATACCAGAATAGTAACATCATAATTGAATGTTTGGCAATTATCTTCTTTGGTCGAATCCATGAGCTACTCATTGCGACAATAAAGTAAACATTATAGCCTCTATTTGTTTGGTTCCCACCCAATATTTTCCTCATAGAGTGGCAGACTTAATTGGCTTACATACGCAACTTCATGATTTCATTTAAGATTCAGGGATATATCCTTTGATACTCTGGAATCCTCAGTTTGAACTTCAAAACCTGTAAAATGTCATTTAACACAAATTGTGCTTAAACTAAAGAAGCAATACATCCTATTGAAACATTGCAAGAGGTGAGGAGTTTTCAGTCATATCTGATTACTCATTTCATAGTGTTATGAAAATGCAAACGTATATTTCGTTAAATTTCATGTATCAATTTATTTAAAATATATATACTTTTAAATTTATATATCAATTTTAAAAGTTTTCACCACAACACTACGTTATTGTGACAGATAAATGACTTCAAATGAGGAACCAGAGATTGGGTTCGATGATCACAAGGCATTAAGGCTAAATTATTGTAGGTAGTTACATTTACGGAAGCCATTTCTTTGCTGTTCGTCTGAATTAGTATAGCTGCACTCGCCGAGACTCGTGTTTCATGTATAAATATAGAGCAAAGGGACATCTTTTAATTGTTTTCTTTTTTAAATCAGGGCTTGAAAAGACAAGGTTGTATCCAAATGGAGTTAGTAAGGTCCCTCGGTCCTGCATACAGGCACACGCGCATTTGAAAGCTAGTTATGTTGCGTTTCCAGCTAGCTTCGAGATTAGCAGGTTAGCCCCGCCTGTATAGTCGACGCTTGTTTAAGGGAAGCGCACGGGTGGGGAGGGGAAGGCGGTGGGAAAGGGGAGTGGATCACGTGTGCGTCGGTGTGTGCGCCACTGTGTGGGTGCATGTAGTTTCTGGGGTAGCGGAGGTGATGAGGGGTGAGAGGGTGAATAGGGCGGGGGCGGCCGCCGTGGCACGTGACCGAACCTCCGAGCCCCTCCCACCCTCCTTCTGCCCGAGGTCTCCACCTCCCCCTGCCCCCCTCCCTCTCTCTTCCCCCCTAGCGCCACCGCACACCATGGGTAATTACCAGAGCAAGATTCTTCTCTCCTCCTCACGGAATGCGAAACGCGTCGGGGTCTGGCATTATCGCCCCCTTCGCCGCCGCCTTTTCCCCTTTCCCTATTCCGTCCCCTCCTTCCCTTCCCTAACCTACTCGTCCCATCATCCCCCACCTCTACTACCCTCTCACCCCCAATTGGGGGAAGGATGCATCCCAGCTGCGAAATCGGAGGACATATATATCGACGTTTTTCAGTGAAAATAAAAAGAGGGTCAATTTTACTCGTCGAGAGAAACCTCTTTCGATTTTAATTCGAGCCCCGGACCCGAGTGAAATATTCCGGAGGCGATGTGTAGTTGCTTTAATGTCAATATTAACGACCTTTAGAGCACTAACGTCATTATTTTGAAGGCTTCCGCGGCGTCTAGTTGGTGAAAGCTTCAACCCGCTTCCGGGATATTTCCGTCATCTAGCATGCTTTGATTACAACAGTTTCACTCCCGACTCTCTTTCAAAGAAGAGAATTTTTCCTTAGAATTGAACACGCCTCCAAGAGAGGAGGTGACATTGATGTCGTCAAAGCCCTCTACGCAATGGAAATTTCGGGAAGCAGAACGGAGCCTTCAGGTTACGGATCTACGGTGCTCAGAGAGGTTGCGGCTAACGCACCCGCTATTTAATTTAAAGAATATGCTTGAAAAGGTTGCTTCAAAAATATTGTTCAAAAGCATGTTGGAAGTCGGAGGACACATATGCCATGTGATATTTAGATATAACTACTAGGCGTAAATGTAAGCAGAAATTATTTTGAAAATATACAAATTACGGCACTCATAAGATCGCTGAATATTGGCTAATATTAATTAATCCTGCAGAAAATATATTCATATTACGTATTTATTATGGTTCATACTCTTACCTATTACTTATTCATAAGCTCCCCATCTTATGTGTTTCTGAGGATTGCTCCTTTCGTAAGGAACCCTATTTACATTTTATTTACTCCAACCTACTTAGTCTCATTTAATTAAGTCCGAAGAGAGGTAGTACTTCGGATGAATTAGAAAACATCACTGCAAATAACTGAATACCTATTAAGGCTTTCCCATGGCCCCTGACTCTAATAATGCCGTTTGATTATTAGTATAATGCGATTTTTTATACATTATTTCTTTTAAAATATATGCAGAAGTCATCATGAGTCTATAACCTGAAGACTAGCGACGTGTGCTTTGGGTGTGGGTTAAGTTGTAATCTCCCAGATAAACTCAAATTCAAAACGTTTCGACAAATTTGTTTGTAAAATTTGGAAATTAGAATATTGTCATCAAATCAAATTTCTACTATGTGACACATAGTGGTGTTTGTTTGTGATGACTTAATTTGATTAGTAGAAATATCAAATAAGGGTAAATTTTAATGAGAAAATCTTATGGTATTTGGGAACCGTGTCATTTTTCTGGATTAATATTTGAAACTAAGACTTAGCAGAACGTTTTACTTAATATCCAAAAACATCTAAGTGAAGAGAAATAAAACATATAGTATAGTTTTGATGGCATACTAGGTGTACCTACATCTGCGCAACCTCCCGAAAGCTGGCTTAAGAACGTGTGGGGGGTGGTAGGTTACCCGCCATGAATGGAAAACTATTAGTTAATACTCGCATTTAAAGTGTATATATATAGAATGAACGTACCTACGGTCGTGAAGAAATGAAAACGAGATAGCCGAGACCGTAACTTGATTGGCACTAGGTTGTAAAGGGGAAAAAAAACAAGGTTACGAGTAAGGGGAGAAATAGGGAACACACACTAGGTCACTTGGGTGTTTTTGAGAAACAGTGACCCACGTAAACCGCAATCACATGTACACAAAAAACAATATTAATAGTGAAAAATAAAACAAATTTACAACCACTTGATCACTAGGGTGTGTTAAGGAATAACAGTCACTCTCGTGAATCGCACTCACTCACTCGTTCAGGTGAGGGTAAAAAAGAAAAACTATACATTTCCACACACTTTTAATACAATACGACCTTGGTTTCGATGCTGCGCATCATCATCAGGGATGATGCGCATGACCACCTGAGGTTGATGCTCAGCATCAAAACCATGGTCGTATTGTATTAAAAGTGTGTGGAAGTGTAAAGTTTTTCTTTTTTACCCTCGCCATGAAGGAATTCCACAAAGTTCAGCCTGAAACTGTTAGCTTCACTCGTTCAGGGTTTACTAGGATCCCTCCTATGCCAGTGACCCATCAATCACACAGAGGAATACAAAATCATCAGACGGATGTACGCACAAAGGTCTAACACAACCGAGTGATTGAGTGATTGCGAGCTAAAGTTGAGTCTCCGGGAGTACTCATTCCACTTCTCGTGATCAACGCTAAAAACGGAGAAGCTCTTACCAATAATTCTCAATTTTATATCAATACTTTCTTAAATAAATGATTTCTGAAGCATGTTGGCGCAATATGAACACCTATAAACTTAGTTTAATTAATCTACTACTGTCTTCCATGTCTCCGAAAAAGTCTGAGCCAACTTCCTCCTTCCAGTATAACCATATTCTCCTATTGTTCACCTCCCTCAGCGTCTTGTTGTCTCTCAAAATCTCAACCAGCCGTATGTTTATCTTTCCTTACTGACCCCGCTTGTCAACTAACCCTCTGATAATTATGCTTTTTTAATAATGTGGGAGAAAATTTTGTAATAAATGCACATAATAATTGATTTATTTGTTTAGCTTCGGTCTTATTTTTCTTTTATTGGTACATTAATACCCCGGGAGGCGATCATTTATGATGGAAAGAAAAAGGACTCCGTCATCATATTGGTGTATAGGCTAAGAATAGGTCCGTTTGGTGTCCTTATGGAGTTTCTTGGCCTCCTTGAGACGCTCCTTAGTAGTCTCGCAGCGGAAGTGACAGCGTGCTCTTCCAAAGGTTCCGTTTAGATGCTCAGTGTCTCTACTGCATCATAACCGGCATGTGGAACATAAGTTATTGACTCGACCTTCTCTATGAAATTGTCTGAAGCCCTAACTATACGGTACTGAGTGTGCAATCACTTAATTGAGGCATTAAGTGGAAGACTGATCAGAAAACCCTTTCATTGGCTCTAATCTTTGCTTACCCTTTTCAAACTCGAAAGTTGCGGGCTTAGAATGAAATATTTTATTATATTTAATTCACCACGAGGGCGCCATAGAGGGGAAAATGGCACATAAATCATATAGTAATAGTAAATTTTAATGCAATTCCAATATTTTTAGTCGACGGTTAAGCCAGATATTTAACAAAGAGATGGAAATAAATTTTAAAACAAGTTACACAGCTGTATTTTACTTTAAAAATACTGTTTTTTGCATACGAGACATACTCTTATTTAGGAATATAGTAAGTTAAGTGTTAAGTAGAATACTGAATATAACTTGGCCACTTTGCGTAAAAAACTGTTAATTCGCCCCTAATTATCCTGATACGGTATTTTTCGTGCAAAAAGTGGTATTTAAACCTCTTATCTCTACAGTCTATCTCTCTGATTAAATCTTCAGGGTCTATCCCACCCTGCTTCCAGGTAATGCAAGATATTTTACGTGATTCACTTTACGATTCGTAAGTGGTTTGCAACCTAAAACTATCAGCAATCTTTATCCCTTACTAATTTAATCAAAAAACGGGTTTACGAGTGTTGCATATCTAACCTGTAAGGTCTAATACTTTACCCGAATGTTAGACCTACAATTCCTCTCGAATCTTCCGACGTCTCGGATTCCAACAATATTTTTGTGGCCTATGTTTTGATGTTCGATTCAATCATTAAACGTCGATCAGAATAGAGACCTTGACCCGGTTGCCAAGACCAGAGACATAAATGTATATAGGACCCTTTCGCTGCGCGTAATTTAATCCGGCCATCAATCCAATTTAGGCAGGACCAATTTGCAAGTATCATACGAGGTCTAACTATTGAAAAATGCATCCCTATTTTACTCCCACGTCACATATCCACAGTATTATTCTCATCCAGAAAAATGCTCTTTTAGCTAAACAGGAATTCTATTATTCTCCTGTCTTTAGATGAGCGCCCTACTAGTTTCTTGAAAAGAGCAGCGTGAATGGTTTGAATTGGGTCATTCAAAAGTCCCTTGTGTGTTTTCATTTCACCATGATTTTCAGCGATTAATTTTCCTTTGTTTTTCCGAAACGTTAAACAGCAACGTCTACTGGATGTAATGGCCTATGGAAAATTATACTATCCACTGATGAAGATTGATGATCAAGAATATTTACAATTGAAGAAAAATATTAAATACTCTCAAGCTAACCATAAACGTGATGATACCATTGGTTATTGTTCTTTTTCTTTGAATTAATGTGTTCAATCGTCTTCCATGCTGCTACCGGATTGAATGTTAAGCTCGAAACAATATTTTTTCATATTTTGCTCTTTGGAAACATATTCGCTGCATTGCGAATTTTTACGACAATTGCGACACGCGGTGTTGAAGTGTCTCCGGCTGCGACCCAATGCGGAGCGCTGAAAAATGCCAACCGAAGAATCGTCCCTTCCGTATGCTAATTTATGGGCGCTTGAAAATAAAAACAAAATTCATTCGCCGTGTCCGCCGTAACGGCCCCTCTTTGGTCCTGTGAACTTCCACTTTTTAATTCCCCGGTCTAATATTTTAGTCCGTCGCGCACCCCTCACACATCGTCCAGTCCTAGGCGAACATCTGCCGCGAGCGCGCCCGTACATCAAACCTTCGCGGCCGAAGGTGAAGGAAGGGAAGGGAACCTCTCCTGTGTTCACCCGACAAAAAAATGTCAACCAAGTTTTTTCCTAGCCCCAAAGCAAGGCTCTGAGAGCTTTGTACGAAATTCAAATCAATTCCTGGTTATGTTTCCGATATGATTGTATTTTCCGCCGTGATTTTTCCAGGATTTTCTTATACTTCTGCAGAAGTTCTATCGAAATAGAAGGAGCGATATACGTGTATTGAAGGTCAAATATCCCACTTATTTCGCATTCAATTTTATAAATTTTGTAATTATAAACGATTCATTTTACAAATAATACGTATTTTTCATTCACCATTACAACTTACAATTAGAAGACATCCCTAGTTGCCTACCCTCACTGGCACTTGCATATGCTTATTAATGGTAATATCTTTAAGCAAATTTTCTCTTCTGGAGTTATACTTATACCCCAGAACAAACATTTTCCCCTTTTTTCATCAATATATGCTTTTTAACGCAAAAATTAACATTATACTAGTTTGCTTTCACTCAGTCTCAGATTGTTTAAAATGCCACAAATATCTTACGGGCATTTCTATGCATAATTCACTCAGAAAACTCAACGCTGTATATTTTTATCTAAATAGAAAGTCTCTTAGTAATACATAACTGAAAAATGAATTAGCTGAATTTAATTTTTTTGAGAAAATTATACAGTTTGCCGTAAAAATTTCCTGCGTACCCGTGAGCTCCCGAAGTGCGGCTCTACCTTTGCAAGCTTTATTATGTGTACTGGAAATCGCTCGAAGTTGCAGCGCTAAAAGAAAATCCCGAGCAAAAATAGAGGCATAAATATACATCCACGCCTCCCGGAACACCGACGGGCACCAAGTCAATCGGCAAGACTCGTCCCGAAACAAAGCTTTACGGCTTTGACGCCGACTCCTCCCGCGGCGTTAGTCTCCATTTCGTCCGCACACACTTCACCAATTTCCGTCACCCGTTACATCTCTCTCGCCCCTTTCCACCCCTCACTTCTTCCCCCCTACTTCCTCCCCCTCCCTCCTACGCATACCCTCTCTTTCTTCGTTCTCTTCCAACCCCCCTCTCCTTCCGCCGAAACTCCTCCCCCCTCGCCGCCGTAACTTTGGTCCTCTCTCTTCATCGTTTAGCCACTTCCATTGTTTCCCGAATGTATGCGATTAATTAGCGTCCCCTCCATCGACCCCCGCTCCTACATAAGGTGTCAGCGATGGTGGTAATACCTACGGACTGACTCGGATAGCGCTTCACATACGTCATGTAGGAATCTCGGAATGATCGTCGCTCGCCTTCTCGGGTGTCAATGACGCCCTGCTATAATTTGAACCGAGGACTCAACATCATTTTCTCTCCTCTAATTCAATTAATCCTGATTGGTAATGATATGGTTATCAATTCACACACCAGGACTTGCAGCACCTCTCCAAACTCTAATTATCCCTGCCAATCTCTTTATCCCTTCCCATAATTCTTTGCACTGACGTCTTCAATCCTCTCCTTCTTGTCCACCATCCTTTGTCTTCATCTTTAATTTTTCCTACGTGGGTGAATCAAGTGAAATCGTTGAAGAAGTATTAAAATTTCAAAATAGTGTCCCACTATGTTTATTTGGAAATAGTCATAGTCATGGTTTGAAGAGTATCCCACAATTTGCAGTATGGAACCAAAAAGCATCAATATGGTGCAATAATTGTGTAAAGATATCAGGTGCCTTTCCAGCGTGCATACTCCTGTTTTTGGAATAGTTAAGGGCGGAAACATTTAAATTCATCAATGAATGAAAACTAGATTTACCTCTGTTACTCCAAAAAGTTTACATGTGACCTAGGCAATTCCTATGCAGTATTACTTTTCTAAGAGATTCCCCTTGACCAGGTCGAGTACACCAAGTATTGACACCTCTGGCCGAAGTAGCAGCTAATGTAATAGCACTTATTTCTAGAGTTATTGTGTACTTTCTAAGTGCAGGAATATTTTTATTTCATACCATGGAGAGTAGAAATGAATATAATAAAAATTATTTTTATTTATAATATTTATATTTATTTATATAAAGCATTATAATAATAGGTTAAAATTTGCATTATGAAATAAGTACATTTTATGCTTTTCCTTTTTTATTTTCACGAATTGATTTATTATTTTTATAAGAATAGCTCCATGGTCGTTGATGTCCACCTACACAGTATAAGTCTCAATTAATTGACCGTAGATTAATATCACCAGTGATTATAAATATGCTGTGACTATGGTTTTGTACTCAGTGTAGATACGATACTCGTATTTGGCCGTCGAGCTTATGTTGAAAATCTAAATTGGAGTTGGAGTCTGTAAAATGTGCACCTAAATAGGATTCTGTCGTTGTTGTCTTTAAAATGGCACAAAGCGGTTCCTACGTTATTTTTATCGTATTCATGGCGTTGGCTACTGCGTTCTGAACTTAATGCAATAAATTATAATCCACCAAGTCTAACGCCGCGCCATTTATGGGAACCGTACGTATATCAGGAGAATATACGGTTCAGCCTTAAAGAAACTCGGATTCATTAAACGGGTAGTGGGGAAATGCAATACTGAAACTAAAAAGAGGAGTTATTTTGCTTTAGTTAGTCTATACTTGGAATACACCTTAAGTATTTGGGATCCTTTGGAGAAAGTAAAGCGTTGATAAAAGAATTAGATAAATTTCAGGGAAAATCCGCCAGACTCGTCAATAGTTTTCAATTGTTTTAAGCTCAACTTTGTGGAAGTTCATGTTCAATATTTCTTTTATTAAGAACACAAAGTTTGGATTTGCGCATTGTTTTCTTAATAAAATAAATATCTTCAACGGTTTTTACGACAAGAGGAGAGTATTACACGTATTTTAGAGGAATTAGACTGAGAGCCGCAAGAGACGCGAAGAGCACAAGCTATACAGACTTTTATCAATCTTCAGAATACGCGCGTTTAACTATGACATAAAAGGAATTAATGAAATGAAATTTCATTTTATTATGTCATGGAAATTCCATAAAGTTACGCCTGAGACAACAAATTTTATAAAGGGAATTATTAAGGCCTCACAATATTTGGGTAGGTTAGACCACAAAGATAAGATAAGGGAGAAAGGCTTCTGTGCAGATGGATGTTATTATCCGTTCTTTCCTCAGACGATCAAGAATCACAACAGTCAGATATCAGAGTCATAATAGAAAAAGTGAAGACATTCAAATTAGAAGTGAGGACAAGATTAAACGCTACGCATACATCTGGCACATTTGTTGGTGCTTGTACTTGTTCTGTGAGTTGCCAGTGCATGTGTGTAAGTTAAAATGGACCTTGCATAAATATCTGTGTTTTACTGAATTACTATACTTTTGTTTACTTTCCATATGGTCTGTATTCTGTCTAAGCTTGAACTATTCTTCTTTTGATGTCGGATCCATCGTCCCTCCGAAGTTAAGAGTATACTGCTGACCAGGTAGATAGGATTCCACTTGCTCTATTGTTTAACTCATATTGTGACTTCAGTTTCACTCCCTTAAACTTCAGTCAATCTGTTTTTTATTATACTTCCGACAAGTACCATATTTGTTTCTCTCTATTGTGATTACTTTTTCATTACCTTTCCGCTACCGGTCAGCATTGTTCTCAGACCTTCTTTCTTGTTAAAACGTGTAGCCATGCCTTTATTATCACTAGGCCTCACAATTCTCATAACGATTGCATATGGTTATGGACACATAAGTGTGTCCATCCGCCCACTATAAGGAAAGTAAATCAGGATACACAATCAACTGTTAAGAGCAGGAATATTTTGGCCTAGAGGGAAAATCCCAGCTAGTAACGCATTGATAGCAGAAATTGCAACAGTCCAGTTTTATCCTTCCAGGTGACCCATTAATAGTGATTCATGTGACAAGCAAAAAGAAGAAGTTCGAGATTCCAATAATGGAACGCTTAAAAACGACTTTACGACGCGCACTTGCCAGTTCCACCTCTCACGTCTGCACCAAAGTTATTATTCCGCGACCGCGGTATTCATTTTCTAAGGTGTCTCTTGGCCATAAATCACAAATGGAAAGGGCTTTTTTTATCGGAGAACATCCCATCAAAAAAAATTTTCAACATTACTGAAAAAAACTTGAATCTCTTCTAATTTGTCCATTACTCAAGCGTGAAGAAAATGGATCTTTATTTCTGAACTTTGAGCGCTTTTTACGAGTTCTTCCTCGGATCAGAGGACAGAAAATGAGAGAGTGGAATGGTGGGAAAACGCGCTTCGTTTGGGCAGTGACACATTGCGACGGGAATCAATTAATCACCCACGCAAACCCACCACTCATTCGACGTGCCCTTTATTTATTCCTTCGAGGAAATATTCCAATACATCGACGTGGCGAAATTTATTTTTTTCAAGAGACGAAAGACTTTATGAAAGGACATTGGCAGATGACTAATGACACCAAAATATCGATCATACGGGGAAGGAGAGCATTGTTTCATTTCGTAGGCCATGCTCCTCTGTTGGTTGACCTTATAAGTTCGGGCTGTCGAGATGTTTGCGGCAAGCATCAAAGCAAGAAAATGTGTCACTGGAAATACAATGCCTAGTTGTTTCTTGATGGGAATTCTTCCAAGAAAATTCCTTAAACAATAGTTTAGACATCAAAACATGTGGTGATGGACAGGAAAATCGATTTTTTAAATTCTGAAGCTAAGAGTGTTTCTTCATAGGCATCTATCCAAACATTATGAATTGGAGAGCAATAGAGTGAGTCATCAAGATCGTGTTTAGTCCTATCATTGAAAGTTAAATACATAGCCTCAGTAATTATTTAGTTATGGTTGGTATAGACAATGATTTTTTTATTTTCTTAAGTAGGAAAATCAGTCCTAAAATAGTGTTGAAATTTATTTCAAAATATATATAAACGAATATTTTACATGACATTTATTGTACAAACTGTAACATTACCTGAAGTAATAATGAAATAATATACTAAATAACATATTAAATAATTTAAATATACTGGATGTAAATTTTTCTTCATGGCACTTGTGCTTGTATCATTGAATTTGATAAAACTATGGTTAAGTAGAGGTAAATTGTCATTTTTATAAAAGTATTCAATAGTAATTAAAAATATATGGTGAAACAGGCACAGGCTCTATCGAGTCTAATTGTATGAGGAAACAATGGGTCACGTTTTGTTGATTAATTACATTTTTATTCAACTTGTACGGTATTCATAATTAGTTGCTTCGTACATATCTATAAAGAAGTGTCCAAAGATTAGTTAACGTACAGCTTTATGTCTACACTGCAACTTACTCTGTTATCCAGACTCCTGCCTATATTTTAGGATTCCCAGAATATATTGTTGTCCTTTAAAGAATTAAGTTGGATGCAATAATCGTGTCTTGATGCATGAAACGTATTTGTAATATGTTACCTAATAATGGCATCATGTCAAACGTTAATGGATTCTTCCGGAATGTCAAGCTACAGTTTGATGCATAAAATTCCATGTCATCTTAAGTATCTTGCTATATTTAGTGACGGCTATCCCTTTAAATCCAAAAGTTGAAAGAGGAAAAATTACCATCCACGTATGTATATTTTCCTTTTCAAAGGAGGAGAGCATAGGGAATTAAATACGCCTCCGAATTTATTAGGCATATTTTTGTATGTAAATGCTGACTACTTGTCACACGTTTGTTAACCGTTTTCATCATGCGCTATTTGAATTTGACGATAAATTATGAAACGTACCGTTAACGAATTGAAAGATAAAAATAAATAAAAGTCACCTCATAACGTTTACGTGGTCATTAAATTTTATGTTCCTTTCCATTATTATTTCAACTGCGCAGAGTTTTTTAATGCGTTGAATTATTAATTGTGAAAGGGAGAGATAGGTTATTAACAAGCTTAATGACTTATTAATTCAGAGAGCAAAAATGAGGAGGACTCTTTGAACTTCAATTATTATTTTGGCCGGATTGGATTGACGAAATCATATTAGTCTTTGGACATTAAACAGATTTTAATGCCTCCTACATTAACGAACGTCATTCACTTTCAAAGCATGTCAAAAATGTGTTGACTTACAAAATGAGCATTCGATGGAACTCAAATGAACGTATGAAGTTAGTTGATGAATTCTGATAGCTATCATATAAGCCTCGTTCTTTCATAATTGTCATGAAATTCATTGGTTTATATTTTTTACTAGAGTTTAATTCATAAAATTAAAAATGCTAAACTGGACAAGGAGAACATATTTAGTTTCATATATTTAATTTGTATCCCAGCATGCAGCCAGCCCCTTTATCCAGGGGCAGCCATCGTTGGGTACGAATTGCTATTCGTAGTACTTGTTTTCTACAAACTCAAGTTCAGTTCATATCTCAGTATTAATAATGGCTGTAGAAAATTTGAAATTATTTCAGCAAACTATTTTGAACGAATGCCATCCCTTTGCCTCCCCTTCAAGTATAATAAACTGAATTGTAATCAATTCATGATCCCTAAATTTTCAGTAACTCCATTACGACAATTGACTCTGATTTCATTAATTTGCTAAAACAAATGCATATAGGCGTATGATTTGGGTGGCACTACCGTCAATTTTATATCTTATAATTTACTATAATAATGTTAAAAGGTGAATCATGGAGAAAATATGAAAAAGTATTGGGGATTCGATTGCAATATACAAATATGGCTAGGTGAAAGAGAATCAGTTTGTGATAATCTTATTGATTCATAAGAGATTGTAAAATATGGATTTTAAGGTGAAATTTCCTTGCCAACTCTTTTTCCGTTGTAATTCGTATGTTTAGTCACCCTCGCTAAACTATATTATTACAGAATAATGAGCTGACATTTCTCTATAATGAGGTAAGAATTTGCTTTTTTTCATTTAGACGAAAACGGCAAGTAATTATTGTCATTACTTAAGTTGCGATGATTATTTGCTCATAGCTCATGTGCAGAGTCAATTTGTTTATAATATGTTTCGGATTTGGGGAAGTAGTCGTCTCCCTAGATCTATGCATTTACATCTCCACAATACACCGTAAGCTGCCGTAACGGTGTTTGAAGGGGGTTGCTTGGTAAGCCCGTAAAACAGAATACAACCACATACAAAAGAAACAAAGGCATGCCATTTCACACCCACAGAGACGTCAAAATACATGCAAAACCCATTTTAACTTACACATATGTAACTACATGTACTAAAAACTAGCATATAGTAGCGACTAGCAAACCCATACATATGTATTTGCCAGGTGTACGACTGTGTTTACGAATTGAACAGAAAGGCAATGGATAAATCTTACATTGGGTACTGCAATTTAGATATTTGGCCCATTAATTTAAGTTTGTTACGAAGATATTTTAGTGAATGAAATGGGTGATGTTCAGATAACGTAGAAAGAGAAATCCTTTCCTGAGGAAAAATATACTAGGTGGGACTATTCGATAAATGACCATAACAGTGACCCTCCAAATATGAAATGAGAGAGAACTGTAACTGTATTTATTGTCTGTACTGACTTTTAGTCGATTAGTAGACACGTAGTGAACTCGTGAATTAGCGTCTTACACTAAAAGATTTGAGAAGGCCTAAATGTCATAAGGTCACCCAAGTACAAAAACGATTAGTCTCCAGATCCGGTCAAGTTCAATGCATAACTCTCCTTCCCTTTCACTGCTTGAATTTTCAACTTCCTACTCCCGCTTTAATGCAGTGAATACTATCATTTCTTGCATAAAAACTTCCAGGTTACCATTTATTGCATATTTAAGGCCTGTTTTCCTGGTTCCCATTTTCGAGAACGTTTGACAACTAGTCAGATACGTATTACTTAGATGTAGATGAAACTTTCGCTTTTGTGGATTCTTTTATTTGATCTACCATTTATTTGATGATTTCTTAATATACGAGTATTACCAAATTTTCAGGGACTGGTTAGTATTATTCTTGATTGTTGTGTGTTGCTAAGCTCATTTTGATCAGAAAAGTCAAATATATGAACAGCCGTAAAGTTTTGGTACAAAAATTATTTACGCAAAAAATGTATGCAATATTTGTGAAACGTCTGGCAGGATTTGATCGGGCAAGTATCATAGAGTGACGACGGGTTGAAAAGTTTCATGCGTAGAAATAATGTCTATAATTATTCCAAATCATTATATTTGCAGAAATTTCTCGAGACAAATGCTATGATCTCTTCTCTTAGCAGTGCCTGCGTGGTGGTTCACGCGCATGTGTGTTTATTTAATCAAGTTTTGAGAGTTATGTTAATTAGAAATCTATTCAGGAAGTGGAAATGTTGCGCTATCTGTTTGCAGAGAACTTTACTACGACATTCTATGCTTGCGTTGATGTCAAAAAAGAAGAAATTTAAAATTGCGCACAACTATTCTTCGATAAATAGTTGCTCCACAATTTCTCGTTTTGGATTAAATTTAAGATTCAATAAGTCATATTTTCGCCTTCCCTCAGTGAGCCATGATAATTGGAAATGTATCTAGGAGCGTCAATGCAAAATCTTCTAGAACTTTTAATTACATTCTGGGATAATGAAACGAGTACACTAGTTTTCTCATTCATTTTTATATCATAAGGAAGCAAGCAGTAGAATCGCTTGCGTTGCTCATTCAGTTAACTGTTATTGTTACAATAGGACGGTGCACGGATTTTTAAATCAAGGATACACATTTTTCTGATTCTTTTAATCTACTATGGATATACGTTGAAGTATTTAATAGCTCGAAAATACGATATTTCCCTATTTTCAGTTTACATTTGGACTCATAAGGTCTAATTGGTGGCTTAATATGCCACTGGTATGTAATATAAGTATGAGTAAATTGTAATTATAATGGTAAGAAATGCAAAGCTTTTGCCGTTAAGCATCTTCCCTGAATAAAATTAATATTTCATGTGTATATTTAATAATCTATATCTGTAAGGAATAGCAGCTCATAACCAAAATCGTCAAATTTCAAGAAACTGTAATAGTAACTTTAACGGAGTCACCCGCTATGTGTGCATTATAATGCCACCATTTCAGAGAGTAAAAATCCCGGTCAAGGCGAATGATTTTTACTCTCTGAAATGGTGGCATCAAAATCGTCAAGTTGTGATTCAACAAATAATTAATTAAAGAACCACGTTTGATGAAAGAACTCCATATATTCGCAAAGGACTCTTCAGAAAAAAATTTTAAATCACCAAAACTATATATATCTTTATCCTGAATATATGATTATACATATCTGCATACTAAATATATCTTCGCAAATTTTACACCCGGAATCATTACAAACATTAAAAAAATGGTACTCATCAGTGACCATAAAGCTATTCTCGTAGAATTGAAAATAAGGTCGTGAAAATAAATAAAGAAAAGCGTAAAATTAATTTATTCAACAAGTTAAATTTCAACGGACGACGAGAATATTTAAAAAAGGAATTACCAGAATAAAAGACAAAAACCCTGACAACCGAAACAGAGAACATTGGAAATATTTCTTTAATGTTATACGCGAAGGAACTATGTACATTTCATCCAAAATTATTTATTTTATTTATTTATGTACCCTGCAAGCCACCACTAGCGTGTGTGGCAGGGGGTGAATACACACCAGAATAATTTTTATCCGAACATTATCCTGCCGCGGCTGGACAATGTTATTATGATCCCTTATTGTTCGCAGAAAAAATGACATGTTAAATCTATCTATTATACTTTTATTCACTCTAATTTAATTAAAAGGATCTCTCCTACCGTAATAGGATGGGGTAATGATACACTTTACAGTACTGCTAAAATCAGATTTGAAAAAGGGTTTAAAACTGAAGTAAAAAGATCAATGTAACTTGTTACTAAATTTTTATTCGGTAAAACTAATTTCGATGCATCGGCGTTTTCCTCATTTCAAAGAAACGAAAAAACTAAAGAGTATAAAAAGTGGCGATGTAATTTTTATAAATGCAACCAAACAGAAACTAAAATAATGTCGTGGTAAAACGAAAAATATCATGCGCAAAGCCATGACACCAATGACTCTAAAGGAACTATTATGGGCCCACACTATTTGGGTATATTAGATGACAAAGATATGATAAAAGAGATAGATTCCAGTGCAGATGCAATAATCCTTCTTTCCCCGGTCAATCAGAAATCGTAGTAGTAAGAAACCAAAGTCCCGATATAAATATTAAAGACATTTAATTTACAATTCAGGGCAAGATTAAACGTTGTGTAAACATAAGATATATTCGTTGTCTCATGTTTATGTTAGTAGAATATATATATATATATATATATATATATATATATATATATATATATATATATATATATATATATTTGCATGCGTGTAAGTCATGAAGGTTTTTACATGAATGTATACGACTTTGTGGGTGTATATCGGTATGAATTGGCTAGTTTTGCATGCGGTTTTATTCCCTTTTACGTGTGGTCACCTAACATTCCCCGCGAAACGCCCTTGCGGTAGCTTGTGGGGTACTATGCAGGTGTAGATGTACTCAATATCCATTTTTGGCGAAATTTAACGCCATCAATGAATTTCACATCACATTGGGAAAATGGATTCCAACAGCCATTTTCAATTAACACGATATTTCAATGGCAAATTTAATGTGATGAGAGAGAAACATTTCCCATCAGCGTAAAATAGAATAACTTATGATCTAGTTCTGAAAATTGGAAGCGCTCAACTAATGAAACTCATTTGTAATTGAATCGAAAGTATACATTGAGTTACTGTTTTTTGCGAATTTCAGCCTTCTTAATTAGCTATGAACGCATGTTTAAAAAATACAGAAACTCGCCGAATCACATAAATCATATGGAGTTAGCTCGCATTTTATAACTGGTGTATTTGTTTTAAAGCAACACTCAGTTTTAAAGCTGGAGTGAAGGAAATTGCACTAGTGTTCTAAATCGGAAATTAGACAATCGTTCCTTCGGAAATTTGATTGCAATTGCAGGACCTGTGGAATCACTTAATGATACATTTCCGAAAGCTTTTCTGTCACCTTGTCGATGTGGAAATCGACGCGAGAAATTTACGTATCGTGGTTGATCTGTCAGAGAGAGGATTGCGCTCATTTTGAAAAGGGCTGTCATTTTATTCAGTGAACGATTGTACAATCAAACAACAACGCCACCGCCACAGCCGACTCTTTATCCCTGACGGAGCTCGAAGAGAGGACTATTTTACGCAGGGAACCCGAATATTCGAACCACATTATTCGACAAGGGCCTGCGCTGACGATGACGTCACTCAACTTGACCAAAATGTATTATTTATTCGAGTGTTTTTTTTCCGCTTTCGTTGCGCAGATTTAACCTTTTAAACGACCTTAACTCGACATTTCATTTTTCTTCTCTCGATAATGGAGTTGACGTCATGCCTCAGAGTGATGGACGACCCCTAGGTTTCCGTCCCGTACCACTTTCAAGTCCACCCCAAACACCCCCTCTCAGCCACCGACCCCCGTGACCACCCTACCCTGCTCTCTCATACCATCCATGCGCCCACCTTTCATCCTTCCCCCTCTGAATCAGCGGAGGGCCCTTTCCCGAACCGATTTCCCACCTCCTCCTGTCCCAGGGAGTGTATCGGTCGCCCCCGCAATGCACTCCTGTGGGGCAGAGGGAGGCGGTTCTCCTGTATTTGCTGCCGTGTCACTGCGTTCGAGGTAGCGCGATGTTCCAGAACGTCTCCCCTCATGGCGTGTGGTAGAGAAAGGAGATGTTGCCCTAAAGCTTACCCCCCGCGAAGCATTTTGAGCCACTGTCTCTTCAGGCCAATCGCGGTGGATTGACAAGAATGTTTTTACACAGTGGCTGCCTTATATTTTTAGTGACGCTTTATGCTTTCTTTATCTTTATCATTAACTGTATCTCAATACTGTTAATGTCAATACTTACATAAACATCATATTTACTTACTGTTTAATGTCAGGAGTGGAATCTCGAATTAAATCAGAGGAAAATGTACATTACTACATTCATCGATTAAGAAAATTCATCCACTCTACGCCTATAAACTCTGAGGGGTAGACGTATGTGTAGCGGAGCTATTAAAGTGACCAACTAGATAATCGAGCTAAGCATCTGATCTAAAATGGAGAAAAAAGGGGAAAAATATCTGCTGTGATTAATTAAAAATTCTAAACCATAAAATTGGAGTGCAAATATATATGCGGATTCGAAAGGTATCGAGAAGAGTTATTTTCCATTGCTTAATCTTAAAACTCAGGATATGCTTCTGGAATATTGGACCTTGCGTATAAGAACCTAGTTTCGCAATTGAACAAGAAAATGGCAGTTTATTAAAAATATATTAGGTATCAACGAACAGAGAGTTATCGCGTTATCTTGAGATATCTTGGGCAGGGGACCACTTGAAGCTCAATATTAGTGTTCACGAAGTAATTTTTGAAAATACTGATCAGTTTCAGTGAAATATTAACTCAAAAGGAATAATTCTAACCCGCTTAGCAGACAAGACAAAAACAATGTGACTGCTAGACTGCTAAACCGATTGTACAAATTCGTTCCCCACCACAATTCGTGATCACATAAATAGAATTATATCTTATTCTAAGTACTCTTATACGTATGTAACCAAAGTTTTCAACCTGAATGTCGGTTTAAAAGATAAAAGTACTGCTCATCTATTACCGAGTCCAACGACTTGTACAATTCACACATCATGGTAGGATAGTCATGCCCTCACACAGCTTGGATGAAGCTGACGGTACTCAGTGACGTGCCAGGGAATCGAACCCGGGCCCTCCGGTCAGTAGTCCAACGTTCTACTTCCTGCACTACCACGTCCTCACTCGAATATATGCGTATAATTTTATATATTCGTATATATGCGCAATTATACTTATATATATGAATATATACGTATAATTGCGTATCTTTTCTGAATACCAACTTTATTAAACACACCATAAGCTTATGAACCACCTCTCCTTATCACTGGATCTTTTAGTGGCTTGAAGCATATGCATAATTCTTCGTATTTTCTTAAAAAATGCTTGTATTCCCAGCCTCGGTGTTATTTCAGGTTATTAATATAATATTACAGGATACAAGTATCTCCCCAGCTGAGCCAAATTTCTAGAAAAACAGTTAAATGGTACAAACATGAAAATACTACTGGCCTAAATACACTGGGTGAATTGTTACTCATCCCTTCATTTTTGATCAGGGATAAAATAGATTTACATGAACTGACTGACAGTTTTTATTACTTAAGGTCGGAATATCCCCTAAAATTAAAACGCTTAATATAATTTCGTTTATTTACGGATTCGATAAAAAATTGATGATAAAAAATGTTGAAAAAATTTTGTAATTTAAGAGTGTTTTCCAAGCTAATCAAACAGTGTACGAGTTGATGTTGATGTTGAGTCAGAATACCTCCGATAGCTCACCAAATCGTAAAAGGCCAACCGATATCCAAAATTGAAATCTCATGTAATGGAATAGAACGTTTTCTGAAAAATATTAAATCAAACAAATCTTCCAGGCCCGATGAAATACCACTCCTCTCTCTACTCCTCTCTCTACTCAATAAAATAGTAATGATAGATATGGTTAGCTCAAATGCAGTAAAAGTTACTTCAGGAGTTCCCAGGGAAGTGTTATCGGACATCTTTTATTCCTACTTTCGTTAACAACATTAACTTCGTAGTCACTAGTAAGATAATCGTATGTTTATTTGGCGACGATGCAGTGTTTCACCACAATATCCGTGATCCTGAAGACACGACAGCTTTGTTAGATGACCTTAATGCTATATTACGTTTGTGCGACACTTCGTAATTAGGATTAAACTTTAAAAAGTGCGTAGTCCTAAATTTTTCGAAAAAGAGATATTCCCACCCGAACGCCTACTGCATTGGAAACATTGAAATGGAATGTAAAGACTCAATTAAATACCTAGGCGTTACCCTCACTCACGATATCTACCGGGTGAAACACATCCGGGGAATGTGTGGGCAAGCTAAGAAAAAATAAGGATTTACAGAAGAGCACTCGATAAATGAGATGAAAAAGCCAAAAATAAATATTATCTACCGTTGGTTTGGCCTCATTTAGAATATGCTGCAAGTATATGGGATCCTCACGAAGTTGGATTAAATGCCGAATTGGATCGCGTGCAGCCTAGAGGAGTTAAATTTGTAAAACGTTGTTGTGAAAAACTTAGTAGCGTATCCAAAATATTACAGCAGCTTGGCTTGGAATCACTCATGGAGCGATGGTTAAATTACAGATAAAATCTCTTGCGTAAATTAGGTGTCTTCAGCAGTGATGTTGCAAATGTATTACCCCATCGTACAACGGTAGGAGAGATCATGCTAATAAAATTAGAGAGATTTAGTGTAGAACAGATAGATTTAAGATTTCATTTTTTCCATGAATGATAGAGAATCATAATAATATTGTTCGACCGCGGTAGGGTCATGTTCGGGTAAAATTATTCTGGTGTGTATTCACCCCCTGCCACGCACCCTGACGGTGGCTTGCAAGGTATACATAAATAAATAAATAAAATTAAAAAGAAAACATTTTTCCTCTTATTTTACGTCGATTTGGGTTAATTTAATCAGAACGTTAATCAAAAAGTTTTTAATTTTTCTTAAAAGAACACCCCAGTGCCATTCTGTGGGGGACGTGTACCCAAGACTGTTAGGAAGAACGTCTCTCGGTTGGCGCCGCCGTCCACTGAGCTCTGTGTAAATATCCCGCGCCAAACTCTCCTGCATGCTCTCCTGGAAACCACAAAGGTTCTTTTAAAACCGGGAAGGCAGAACAGAAAGGACTTAACGCCGTGGCACCTTTGTGTGAATGTGGACGGTGGTAATTACCTTGGCTAATGCGAAGGTAATTACTTTACGTGAGTATTCTTGCTTGGACGTGCGAGCCACAGTTAGGGATACCAGGGAGCAGGAGCTCACGGACAAAATTCTTTAAGTAGACGCGCGGTCGCCCGCAGAAGCGAAAGAAAGCGTTTGGTTGCGGCCCAGAAGGGACAGCGGGGAGTGTACTGAAGCGCGCCTGGGGACGAGGGTTGCCCACTCTCTCCCTCACGCCCCTCCAGCAGGTTCACGCTCGCTAACACGCCTCATTATTCCCCCACAGCGTTCCCTTTTACCGCCCCTGGGAGGGGGGAGCACGCCCTCGGGACTCGCGCGGTCGTCCACTGAACTCCATTCTCGGCGGCGGCGGGCCGGTAGCCGACACGGTCGCCCTCCGCCTCCCCCGCGGAATAACTTCCACCCCTCCTCCCGCCCTCTTTCTCCGCCCCGTCAACATCCTGCCCTTGCGGACAAGCACGCGGAGCGGATGATGTCGTGCGCTCGTGTCGTTAACTTCGAAACCCTTGCCCGCCACCTCAATCTCATCCCCTTCCTCCGCTCTCACCGCCTCGGCGTCCTCACCCCAATTCGTGTCACCTCCCTTCCCCCGTCCTCCTCTCGTCTTTACCCCTTCAGAGGGACTTCCCCCACATTCCCCTTCTGATTCTAGTCTTATTTCCACCGAATAAACATGCCGCCACATTTTGCTCGAGGTGAGGATGGCGTATTATAAAGCTTCTGTACATTACTTTTAATATCACCCAACGACGTCCTTTACCATTGGCACCAGAATAAACACAGTTTTATGGCGTATCATTTTATTACTTTATTTTTTTCGCGTTGTCAGGATAGTCAGTTCCCAGCTATTAACTAGCTTGAAACTAATTCTCATTCACTCCAGCCTCTCACTTTTTCCTTCAATTCGATCTTCCGGAGCACCACATTGATACACTGTGGTAGAAAGTGAGTAAATGTAAAATATCTTCAGGTTGCTAACATTAGTTAAAGCTTCTGAGGGATGACTAGTGTTGTGGTAATGGAAGGGGAGAGTTTTAATTTGTTTTAAAGGTATGACTAGTGGAGACAAGAAGAAATTCTTGGTCACCAGTCTTTCAAATTCCATAGGAAACTGCAAATATACATAATACATAATTCACGTCAAACCGTAATAATGCCTGATTTTGACATTAGATCCTAAATAGCTTGATTCTAAATAGTCAGACCTTCCTTTAGGATAGGAGTTAAACAGTGCTTCAGTTGAAAAGAAGACATCCTCATTGTGCCAATACTGTGCATAAGCCAGATCCATTTTTGCGAAAGGATCTTAGTCGCACGACTTCACGAGAATGTGAAAGCAATCGTATTAAAGTACCGTCTAAAGATAACAAAATAAATGCTGTCAAAATTGAGGGGAGAGAGAGGAGACACCAGAAGTCCATTCACGTGGCTTCAGAACAATTCTAAGGTCACCTTGTAAAAATAAGTTTTACAGATTGGAAGTGTTAGATATTTATATTCAAACATTGCAATCAGATAACACCAGATGGCAAAGATTCACACAAGACATAAATTGGTCAAAGATAAGTAATCTTTTGAATGTTAAAGCATTTTTCAGAAAAAGTTTGGCCAGTTCATTTTGGTAATTGATCTCATATGAGTATAACGCGGTTTAAGCAGTTTTTAACAGTTTTTTTCTGCTTTTTCAATGGTATAATCAAACTGCGGTACATAAAGGGAACTTGTTTATACCGATGATTACTATGTCCGCCCAACAAATTGCAATCATGTGAAAATACAATTTAAATTTGGTATTGAATTTTAGCAAACTGGTCTACATCGCAACACTTGCATAGATCTTCTGGCAATGATCGACTGCAATGCTTAGTGCAACAGTTCGTGCATGTATCGATATTTTCTTTTTCTATTCAGAGAATGTTTGATTAAAACCCTCTACATAATTAGCAAACGAATGCAATCGGATCAAATGGTGATTTTTTGGGTAACAAAGGAGTTTGCTCCGAAAAATAATTAATTATTACCTTATTGGAAAACCGATTTGGAAATGAAACGTGCCCAAAAAAACGTGTACAAATGCGTCTAGTGAATCACATTCAGTTCGGATCTGAACGGGTATGAGCCTCTTTGTTTGCGTGAATATGAGCACTGTAAGTAATTGCCATAGGCGTGAGCCACTTCGCTTCAATGGACCCTCCCCTACCTCACCATAGCCCTCCTCCTAACCCCCCTCTCGCCTCTCCGCATTCTACTGTGTTATCGCCTTAACCCGACCTTCACTCACATCCAACACCCATGTTTTTTTTATTATTTTTTTAACTCGATTCCGCCGTCATAAACAGTCAGTATTCTCTTGCATGGTCTTTGCCGTTATACGAGTGTCATCCTCCCCTCCCAACCCCTTGCTATCCCTCCAGCCGCTGTCCTCTGATGGAGTCATTAATGACCCCAATGGGGTAGGATGCAGAGGAAGGGGATGTCGCTCGGGTACTCCATCGAAGATGAGACCAGCGAATGACACTTTCATAAGACCCTCTAGTGATAGTGGTAGAGGATGATCGGGTAACTAATGGTGCCCTGATGTTCAAGGTCATCCCCAATCGTATAGTTAACTCATGAGAATGCGTCGAATGGAAATTAGTTAGTTCGAAATCGAGAGTCTTGACTCAGGTGGAGAATAATTTGGCCCACCTAATACGCTAGCCGGTTTGACTTCACTCCGCAGCCATCTCCGACCCCTCCCCAGAGCTCAAGTGCCCTTTTCTCCAGCAAATCCAAATGAAAGTAAGTCGAGGCTGGCAAGCGCGCAATGTGCTACGAGATTAAAAACCTACAAATCGCGCTGCATTCCTCTTTCAAGGCTTTAATACGCATGTATTTTGGAAAGCTTCAACGACTGGTAAATCCACATTCTCTTGCACATCGCATCAAATTAAGCAAAAAAAGTCAGTTAACACTATGTACAATTTCTCAATCTGTTCAATCATGCTAGAATTGAGAAGCAAGGTCTATAAGTAGGTAGCTGAGTAGTATACTTAAAGGCAATTATGTCGGAGTTTTCATTTTCCAAAATATGTCCAATTAAATCTTCCTCTTTAGGTTGGATGTCTTCCTTTCCCATTCATTATTTACCCATTTTGTGAACTTTTGGCTAAAATATGTTACAATATTGAAGTATTAAAACATTTATCGAGTGCATGTTCAAAATAATATGTGAGTAGACGTAACATAATTTGGTTTTACATGTGGTTTCATTCTATTTTACGGGTGGTGGCCTAGCAACTCCGCCACACGGTCCGGCAGCGGCTTGCGGGGTATTATTTAGTTGTATTATGTGGAAATTTTATCATTTTATTATCTATTTATTTCACTAATCACTGCTTTGGTATTACTGCCTACAATATTCGTCATAACATTAATCCTTGGAGACCGCAATTTAGCAATTTTTTAGAGCAAATTTTCAGAATTTGAACAAACACTTCAAAACCGATTTTATTCTAGCAAATATGTTTCAACATTTAGTCGTATCAGAGCAAAATTCGTGTTTTCTCGTGGATTTTCGCAAATTTTTAGTCTTGTAAATTTATAGCTTATGAAAAATAAAGTCTGCATAACTGCACAAAGGTATCATTGAAAGTATATATTATAGTATATTCAGTTGAATTTTCAAGGCGTTATCTCGAGCCACAGAGAAATGGCAGCTGTTTTTCCTTTTCTGGAGTCCAACAGTTTGACCATTATGTTATGACCAGAAGGTGTAACCACAACGGGCTCTACATGCTGCACATAAAATTAGTGCCTATTGACATTATAGTGATGCTGTGTAAAAATCACCATTACGTCGTTTATTAACCCACCATACTGTCCCATAATTCTGGCTATTTTAACTATATTTAATTTATTAGAACAGATTTTGCGTCTTTTATAAACCATACATTGAAGTTGTCTCTGTATTATTTCACAGACTTCAAGGACTTGTTTTGTGGTCATTTAGTGAAATTTATGAAAAAGTGATGTAATTGAAATTATTAGTGAATAATTAAAGTCCTTCTAAATAGTAATACTCTATAAAAACCATGCCAATCTTCCTTTCACCATACGAAAGAGATATTTAAATTTAAATATGGGATATTTTGTAAATTTGTCAGCTAAGTTCCCCAGCTCTCCATAGAGTTAAGTACAAATTGGGATTAGACGTTGAAATTGATGGACCAAAATAAGCTGACAATATATGTAAAAATATATTAACATAATTCATCACGAATGTACGAGTATAAAGAGAAAGAAGCGAAGAGGATGCCACTTATTTTCTATCGGTGAGCGTATTCCCCGACCACATGACTCTTATTACATAGCATGCTTATTAGTGAGTTTAGCGAAAGTTGGTCCTCGAATTAATGATGACATAAATATTTAGAAAACATGATACGCATTCCTCGTTTAATATGATTTCTCATGAATGCAAATATGTAGCTCTCCCGTGAGTAATCAGCTCTCTAATTTGGCTCTAGGTTGAACCCCTACAAACCTAAATAGTGCCCGCGTCACCGCTCGCATCCAAAAAAATCTTGCTCCGAAAGCCCCGTTGTAATAGTACTTCTGCGGAAAACAGGAGTTCCAAGTGTGCGCGGGCATATTTCTCCATCTAATGGCCACCCTTCATCTGGCCGTGACAAATGCTCCATTTACAGTGACTTTCTTTCTCTTAGAACTCAGGTAGTCTCCCTGTCCAGTCTTCACTTTCACCGCTGACCTTCCCACGAGAGTAAAAATAGGTTTGAGGATTTCGCTGGGGGAACTTCACCTAAAATATTTTCATACGGATGTGAGACAGAATTCTTGAGAGCATAACGAAATGTTTTTATCCTTAACTTTATATAGACTTTTAACTCTATATAACTTTTTTAATGCAATAACTATCTCTCCTGGGTGAAACACATTGGGGGAATATGTGAACAAACTAACAAAAAACTAGCATTTATTTGAAGAGTGCTTAGTAAATGCGATGAAAAGGTCAAAGAAAAATCTTACCTGTAATTATATAAGTGTTATTTTGAATATGCTCAAAGTACGAGATATGAGATCCTCACAAAGTTGGAGTATTTGCCGAATCGGATTGCGTGCAGCGTAGAAGAGCTAGATTTGTAAAACGTTTTTATAATAAACTTAGTAGCGTATTCAAAATATTAGAGGAGCTTGCCTGGGAATCACTCACTCAGCGAAGGTCAAATTACAGTTTGAAACTTTGGCATAAATCGGAAGTAGGTTTCTTTAGCAGTGATGTTGGAAATGTATTATTACCCCCTTCGTACTATGGTAGAAGAGATCATGCTAATAAAATTAGAGAGATTAAGTGTAGAACAGATAGATTTAAGATGTCATTTTTTCCACAAACGATAGAGGATCATAATAATATTGCTCGACCGCGGTTTGTGCGTAAAATGCGGTATGTTTGGGTAAAATTATTCTGGTGTGTATTCACCCCCTGCCACACACCCTGACGGTGGATGGTTGGGTATATAAATATATTTTTTTAAATAATTTCTATGTATATATATATACGAGTAATATATACATAAAGAAAAAATATGGCTAAATATCGTAAGCAAAAATATAATAAAATAAAAAAAATGTAAATGAGTTTTCTTTCGTCCCTAACTACAGAGTAATCAGGAATTTTAATTTCATAAAGCTACCAGAGTTGATTATCGGTTCATCTAGTTGGAAGTCTGATTGGAAGAAATCTTAGCTTTCTGCTGAAAAATATGTAATTTTTTCCAAATGAAAATAAATAATTGAGGTAAAATCAGAGGAGATTTTGCGAAACCGTTAAAAATGCAGAAGGAATGTATTGAAAATTAGTTAATTACAGAACAGGAAATTTTTATAGAAATAAATCCTTGTCTGAACTATGAAAAGTGGGATTGATTAGTCATTGCCTTCTCTAAAAATTTACAAATAACGCTAAAATGGTGCCAAAAGACTTTGAAGCACTTTGGCAATAAGCAGTTGCCAAAATTAAAATATCAAAATTAGAACTGTGATTATATGTTCTGACTTACAGATATATTAGTCTACATACGTTATTAAACAAGTAACGGTAAAACAGATGCAATTGGACAAGAAATTATTTAAATATACTGGAAAGTGTATTTAAATCATTTACTATGAGTATTTTGTAAATCCTGCTACATGTTTTGTGGTGGTAGTGAAATATTGATTTGTTTAATAAAGTTTTTGGAAAAGATGGACAGGCAAGATGAAAGTTTTACATTGAATTTATTCTATAAAAACTAACTCGCGAGCAATAAATCGTACGAAAAGGAATGCACCTGAGCCTGAAACCTGAATACTAATTACAAAAATGGTTGCCACTTTTAAGAGATTGAAGAATTTTACTGTTTAACCTCGACAGCTGGATGATATCGTTCGATATATGTCTTCAAACATTCAGGGAATTTCCTTACTTGTTATACTTTACTGAATATGTGTACAGAAAATATCTGAATGATGTTTTGCGTTCAGCTTAGGCTTCATCTAGATCAAACATACTTACGTATATGAGCTAACATGTAATCGAGTATATAGATGAACTAATTACTCTTAAAATATGACTTGTGTCCTGCCATATTGTTGTGCATGCATGCCTGGTGAAACGAGTGTGCTCCTTAAACTGAATGTTTAATCTTAAAACTCTGTAATAGCTAGTTTTAAGTGATTTCCTGAGTCAACTATCAAATCAATCGACTACTTGCTATGCAATGACGAAGATGAGATGATTTCCATTATATTTTAATACAGAAACTAATATCAGAAGAGATTATGATTAATGATATATTCGTTGTAATCTAAGAGATAATTATTAGATTCTTTGTTTACCAAATATAATTATAAATTGCCTAGTATGTCAATTATTTTAAGTATTATAAGTATTAAGAATTAAGGTATGTTAAACTAATCGTTTGGAATCAGTGTGAAGCTATTATCCACTTCTTTTTTCATTTTTGTAATTTTGTCTCAAGTTGATATGAAAATAATATATTGATTTATACCGTATTAACCTTAAAAAAAAATAGTAGGACGTCAACGAAAATCTTGGAGTGACCTCACGTGGTTTAAAAGGTGAAATCGGCTCAAAATATAAGCTCCTGAAACCAATTGCAGGATTGATAAAAAATATTCTTGCATTTTGTATTTTCAATAATGTTTGGTCTAAAGCAATTTGAGGAGAATACTTCTTCGTATACTGTACCCAATTAAACTCATTCATTTTCGCTAAACATCTTCAAATAAATATCGACGTCCATTTCTCAGGCTCATTACGCTAAGGTTTCCTACCCGAATTACTCCACTACCATTTACCCGAAGATGTCCTTTATGGAGTCTTACGGTGGATGCTTTTGACCCCCTGCTTTAAACTGTTGCCCTCACTTTCAAGGATTCGACCCCAGCTTGTCACCCCCTGCCCAATTCCACCCCACTCTCATTCCTTCACTCCCCTCCCCCAAAAAACCACGCACCTGCCCTCCTACTAACTCCTCATTTCCGGCCGACATGAAATGCTCTTGCCTCGACGGCGATGACAAACAGCAGCAGCCCGCGGACGGCGGGAGGGCGAGGGGGAAGAAGGGGAATGGAGAGGAGGCAGGAATGGGGGGCAGGGTGGTCCCGAGTAAGGGATGAGTGGACGGGGTCGGGGTGGCGGTCGAGAGGGGTCTAACGGCCGACGTGGGGAGCAGAAGGGGGGGGGGGTGTTGGTATTCGAAGCGGTTTTTGGGTGTTTTCCGGGCAGTGGAGGAGGGTTGCGGGCGGCGGAAGGGTGAGGGAAGGGCAGAGAAGGGCTGTTGATGCGACGAGCAAATTAGCCACAGCCGCACGCCCTCCTACCACCCATCTCTCCTGACTCCCTCCCCCTCATGTACCCCGCCTCCCTCCCACTCACACTCCAGTCGCGTATATTTGCCCTCCCTACCCGCCTTTCCTCCACCCCTTTCTCTGCCCTCCGCCGCCGCCCTCTCATCCCCCTTCCAACTCCCTTTCCCGTGACCTCGCCTTCCTCCAAAAAAACCACTCCATCCCGCACTCACGGGTACTGGAGGGAGGGATAGAGTGGGATGGAGGCAAAGGGGGTAACGGGGGGGAGATGCGGGGGTCGCGGAGTCGTGGTGGCGGTCAGGGGCGGTAGCGTAGCGTGATGCTTGAGCTGAGGAATGGAAGGGGGGGTTGCAATGCGTCGTGAAATAGCACTGGGGCCCCGTGCCCTCACGGAAGTAAGCGAAGAGATCACCGCCCCTCCCCACGGCGCCAACACACCCCCAGCTCGCTTTCACTCCACCCGTTGTCTGGGACGAATGCCAGGTTTCTCCCCTAGTGTTCCGCGAGTCCAGGAATAGAAATTGAGGAAACATTACGGAATCGACAGGGCGAGTGGACATTCTTCTTTTGGTGATATTAGGATACGCTCTTCATAGCGAGACACCGATAGGGTGTGTGGCAGGGGTAGCTCCGCACGAGAAACTCTACATCCAAACCGTACATAACTGAAATTTAAGGAACTTATTTTGGTAGAAGGAAGGAACTTGTTGTAATTTAAGGAGCTGAAATATAAGGAAGACGTTATATGCAGTGTGAAGAGTTTTTTTCAAACAGCCCAGTAAATCGAAGATTTAGGCACTATTCTACCCAAGCCAGACGAGATGCTGACTACAACGCCAAGAGTGTTTTATGGAATAACGGTTGTAAACGAGGCCATACATGTATTGTGTAAAATAGTGTTTCCCAAACCATTATGTTGGCAATTATCCTGGTCCCTAATTGTTAGGGAAAGATTTCAACGTGGGCCTGTTCGCTCTATGGTTTGTCTCTTTTATCTTGTTTTTATAATTTTTTCTGTATAATCTGTGGTATGACGGGTTGATTAATGAATTTGTATCAAAATTACAAAATAGACACAACTTATTGCATATATAAAATATTATGTTTACAGTTTCTCCTCCGTTCTGTCAAGGATTTTCAACCTAGTGCCTTTAATAAGTCAATCACGTCACTAATTTTAGCACTGTTTTAAACATCTGGCTCTTCTTCGATGCATTCGATTAATTCAGGCATTGATAAATATACCATATAAGAACTAGTAGCGTAGTCTAAGTGAAGCTTCATTAGTTAAAGAAATCATCGATCTCTTACCCACTCGTCGCATTGAGTGGGCCAATATACGTGTTTGAGGAAGGGGTGGGTTAGCTCCGTTTTGCATGCAAAATGGCGTTCAAAGGATTGGTACGTGCATTCAGTAAATTGGTCATCGTTTTGTCGTTCAGCATTTGAGAGTCACATCATTTCACCATTATGTTTTTGGTTCATGACCTATTGAAAGCCTGTAGAAACACTTCCAAGGATAAGTATGAAAATATGTTGTAGTGAACAAACTTTTGTTTCCATTGAAAACTTCAATCATTTTATGATATTTGCATAGTTCAAGGAGTCCAAATTTTCAATGAAAATGTATAAATGTATACAAAAACAAAAGTTTTTACAGTTGTAACATTTTTATCAAAATATCAGCGCTATGAAACAATGACGGAAAACAAATAGTTTCATAGATAGCAAGGAAAAGGTCCCATTTTTTTCCTTAACACATCGCATAGGAAGGTATAAAAAAAATATTAGCCGATGGAGACTTTGTCTGATGCAGAAAGCGTTTTACGAGATCATGTAATACGGGATTATGTTGTAGTATTCGTAACAATTAATTCGGGAAAAAATAGAAGCTAAGATATAGGATTTGAATCTAGTTCTTGCGGTAAAGATTTATCGGCAGTGGGAAAATTAAGAGCTCTGAGAATAATGTCACTGGAAAGGTATTTAGCATTCACTCTCAATGCGCAAAATATAAACTTAGATTTTTTTCGATGAGTGATACGTTTTCAACCACATGATATATGAAGCAAGAATTCTGTACATAAGAGACAGGCTTTAATTCTGATTCAATTTTATCATTATTTTTGTTGCCCAAAATCAACTCGAGTTTTTTTCCGGTCTAATTGTCTCTTTTGAAGAAGAGAACTTTCGGATGAACATCCGCTTCGACCATTTTTTTCACGCATATTAGAACAATTAAAAGGAGTACGCACACCTTGTACTTTCAATTGTTTTTCAAGTACTTGTTTCAATGCCGTCAGGCAGATTTCCTTGTTCGTCCACGAAATTCCGGAGGTAATTAGAAAAATATAGTGTGTCATGTGTTTTTGCAATTAGCATTTATTCCTTTAATATTCCTTCCTTGTGCTTTAATTATTCTTTCTCTTTGATATTTAGTAATGATTTTCAAAGATTACATTCTTTTGAAACTCCTTTACGTATATTGATAGTAGTGCCCTTCGATCTTTGCCCGGTGGGAGACTGGTATATTTCCATTTTTCTCAAATATTTGAGCATATTTTCCCGTTGACTTCGTCTAGAATCCTTATTGTTCTAGAATCTTTGAAAAATTGATATTTGATGGTTACATATAGGTATCGACTTGTCGACTCTTTATCGACTCTTAAGGTTGTGTGCATTCTTCAATCTCTCTTTAGCCTAGCGTTGTGAATTTATTTTGACTTCGAAAAATACCTTAATTTTTTCTTATATTCCATGGCAGATCAATAATCTGAATATTTATGTCGTCAAACTGCCCAGAAAAGATCTTATATAAAAAATTTGCGGCTTTATACTCAAAATTATCGTCATCAATACTCTCTCCTCAAGGTCCCTTAGCAATCTTCTATTTTCGCATCCGCCCTTGATTATTTCGAAGACAGCTTTAACCCTAAGCTCCTTGATAATCTCTCCGTTCGATTTATTTTTCTGTTAGCGATTTGTTTTTTTCGGGCCTCTACGCTTCTCTGCCCAATTCCTTTTCAATTTATCTCACCCAGTCCCAGACACATTGAGAAAATAATTCCTGCTTCCGTTCACCCTTAAACATCTCACACCCTGGTGAGTAATTATCCCACATTTACTTATCATTCGTATTACAGATTTTATTAGCCTTTCCCCGCATCTACGTCCAGGTCCCCAACAGTAGTTCCTTTGGTACCTTTCTATTGTGTCTTTAGTCAAATGGCATTAAACACGTATTTAATAGTGACATTAAACATTAACATTTGACAAGACCACGTCCTGCCTCTTCCAACTCTCTATAGAATAGAACTCTATAAATGACATGCTAATAATTTCTGCCTCAATAATTACTTATAGTTACTGCGCCACTATTGTTTATTCTCGCTTTAGTCTTCGGAAATAATTTTCTATTGTCGCGTAAATTACTCATCTTTATCTACTCAAGTATCATCCTTTAGATAAATACCTGGCTAAGGGGTTAAATGTTTCACCTGCAGAGAGTACTGACTAAATAAGAGCTGCATCCTTTAATTATCGTATGGTTAACATGCTTCATCCTGTTCCGATCCATCTCTTTTCATTTAATCCTTTCATTTAGGAAAAATTTGATTGTTGTAGTCAAAGCAATTAGTCATTTTAGGTCATCATTTCTTTGCTAATGTTAGAAAACTTTTTCATTTACGAAAACCGACGGGGAACCTACCACCATGACTGATATATCACAGAATCGTATGGTTTTTTACAATGTTTTTGTGTTTTTAGGCGAATAATTGATTTTGAATAACATGAGGTGAAAGAAAAAGCAAAAAACGTAATCATTGATCGAAGCGAAAATTTTATCATGCACAGCTTTAAATATTTTTAAACGGTGCAACTACACTCTTTTTTTTATTGGTTACTGGAAACATGTTCTCATGGCTGAATGAAAACTTCTTCGAAACAGCCACTATATTAATGTATACCACGTCTTTTCTTAAGGTCGATTTAAGTGATGATAACAGTGGAAAATTACTCTTGACGAATTTTATAAATCCTGATTTCAACATATTAAATAAACGAATAGATTGGATGTTACAGTTATGACGTTCACAGTGAAATTTTACACCCTGTCTTTAGCAAAATGGTGAATGACTTCACCCTCCTCAGTCATATGCGTACAATTTTCACGTGAAGCCTAACGTTGCGTTTGGTTGCGAAGCATGGTCAGAATAGAGCGCGATGCAACTGTCAACCTATCAGCTGTTATCTCGGAGGTCGTTTGACCAACATATTTGCAATACCTTGTTGATTATAAAGCTATATTAATTGCTTTATATACTTGAACAAAAGACTTGGAGTGATGAAAGGAATAACCCTTACGTGTACCGCTAGGCTGACGACAACGTTTTACTGACCGTATGCACTCGCTTGTTAAGTAAAGCGAACTTCGTAATATTGAAATTCGCCATTTTGGTCAGGGACCCTGGGATCTACTGTATGTTGTTGAGTAACCTGTATAAATCGGACGAAAGGTGCGTACGTTATAACGTTTTACTACTGACTCACGTGACAAAAGAGCGGAGCGCCTTTATTTTTAGGTCTTTTGTTTATAGATTACCCCCGCTTTCCCCACTACTCTCGTTCTCTCTTCACATCTTACTCCATTTCGCACTAGGTCTTTCAGCGAGGCGGCGGAGATGACGTTCTCTTTTGGCGGCGACATAAACGGTATAAGGGAAGAAAAATGTTGAAAAGGACACCGACCCGAATGGGGCGCGGTATTTATGCGAAGCGGGATGATGGGTGCGGGATGGAGGGGTCGAGGGTACGAAGGGGGATGGGGTGGGGGTGGATGCGTCGAAAGGGGCATCGCCGTGCTCTCCTCTCCTCTTTCCCACATAGATTTACTCGCCTAATTCCGCACAGCGCGACATTTGACAAACGCGCAGGAGGCGGCCCGACAGCATGTGTCCCCGCAAACGAAAATGCATCAGCGGTGCGTGGGATGCGCGGATCACTCATACGATGGGGCACTCCCGTAAGCGTGCATTGGACGCGAAAAAATAAAATACTACTTCTGTGTTTGCGGGGTCGGTAGTTCCTCAAAAATCATCCGAGTTTAATGCTGACGCAAGAGGAATAGTTTTATGGCTGTATTTCATCGGTGGTAGCAACCGCAGTAAGAAGTGTGAAAGGTTGACTGCCAAACCAATCATCATCATCAAATGAGGATAATTTTTTCCTCACATAAATGGAGAGAGTAACAACGGAAAGCATGACACACGACAATTCAAAAATGGGATCGGTGTGGTGCGGTGGCTTATGATACATCTGGATATATACAATACCCCGCAAGCGGCTTCAAGGGCGTGTGGCGGGGGGTGTTAGTTAAACTAACGATGCGTGCACAATCGAGATCATTTCACCTCTACACAAATATTAGTTTAATGATGCACTCGAAAAATGTTAATTACACAGGAGAAAGTATGTACAGGTACATGAAACAATATTCGATAACAGAATACGTATATTCAAATGATGCCGTAGTGCTTTAAGAAGACTGGTGTATAAAATAAAAAAGAACATGCAAAGTGATACTGAATTCCCACCCTAAGGCCATGGGTTCAAATACTGGCGGAGGCAATTTTCTCCAGTAGTATCCCGTACCCTAGTTAGATGTATAGTATGGGCAGCACTTCAAGTAAATTACGTCCTCCGACGGTTTAAAAAACCATAACCACAGTAATCAACCCGAAGGTCGGTCACTCTATATGACATATAGTACAATTGAACCAAAAGGCATGTAAAATTCACCCACGAGGGTACGGTCATCAGATCCTTTCTCTATGCCGGATATGTTTTCCCAGGAAGCTCTTGAACCAGAAATATCACACAACTTGAGTGGAGCTAAGGGTACCGAGAACCTGGGCCCTCAGTAGTGAGTGAGGGCAACGCTAGAAGTAGAAGTATTTAATCGAGTCTACACTTTCAATTTCGGTGTTCTTGATGCACCAGGCGTTCAGGAGGCAAATGCTCTTATTCTAAAAATTCATCGCTACGAGCTTTTTCATGTTAAACCCTGATAATCATGTGTCACACCAGCATGATATAGTATGATACCAGCATGATATATACTGAGGTCATCTGCTGAAGCTGCGTTTTTGTCCGGATGACGGATATCTTTGAAAACCATTGCATCGTCAGCAAATAATACTATTAACTGCGGAGTTAATGTCGTCGGCGATAGTAAGGAATAAAGGTATGTACATTTAAGAGAGTATAAGAATAAGAGAATAAGTAATCTCTGGGGAACACCTGAAGTGCCTTATACTGCGTTTGACCTAACTCCTTTAAGGCGACTCTGTTGCCTGCACCCGACCACTTAAAAAGTCTTCATTCCAACCCTGGTCACAAATTCCTTTAATATCTATTATTGAGGCTTTTTCAGGTATGTTCGTTGAATAAATCAAGAATGTTATCGCCCCCCAGTAGGTGAAGTGACAGGTTGTCGAATGGAGCTCAACGTAAAGGAATATAATAGCGACTCGCAAGAATATTATTTTACACTTAATTGAAATTTTAACCGATTATAATGTCACGATGGCTGTTTTGGGATGAGATAAATATGATTTACTGTTGTATTGTTGAATTATCTGTGGTATCTGGAGACCTGGAAAATGCACTGACTATATTGGATTCAGGACTTTTAACTGTACACCAAACGCTTTCCATATTGTTATCTGGAATCACTTCACCCCTACTGACGCTAGATATTTCAACTGCAATGAAGATTGTAGAAATTCTGTCGTTAATTAAACAACAGATAGTTTGAATATGTCATTCTTCTCACGAACAATTAGGATCAGAATAGCATTTTCCGACCGCGCTAGGAGGTGAAGTATTTTGGATCAAAATTAGTCTGGTGCGTAATCATGCCCTGCCACACTCCCAAGTGGTGGCTTGCAGAGCACTGGCTAATATACATCCATCTTCCCCATGCTAGGATATAAATTCGATTCCTCCCACCATTATACTGCAATTCTGATTTTCACCGTCAGGGTGTGCTCCACTTCGATGTGTGACTTGGAAACCACGGTGACATAAATCAAATGCGACCTGTAGACGTGTAGTTTCTTAAGTATTGCTTTCCAAAAAGATAGGTAGGTTCCCATATGTAATGCCCTGTGGGACGGAAGCATTGGATCAGGAGGTTAAGAGGTGGAAAGAGAGATATTAGCACACCGGAAAGAGAGAGCTTTAGTCCGGGAATTATCACAGCGGCGAGTAAAACTGATGAAATATTTTTCGGCGTCAATGGAGTGCGGGAAACCCTCCACCATTAACGCCGCACCTACCCCCCTCCAGCCCCTAATAAACCCTTTGCCTCCACCTCAAAACTTTCCGCGGATCCATCGGGCGTGCACCTCTCATCCTGTCATTCCATCCGTCAGTTATCCCCTATGACTCACACCAACACTCTCTTTAGACAGCATTATGCACCTCGATGCGGAGTGCATCCATTATCCACGAGCGAGTCCAAAACATTACCACTGTTTTTTTCCGTTTTTGTGCGTCATAATTAACGGATTCTCGAATTCGGATAGCTAGCAACATCGTCCTTCACAAATTTAAATGTGTTATAAACCGTAAAAATTGATTAACATCATCATAGTTACCCAGAAGAGTAACGTGTTAAATGATACCCATCTTTGACACTTGAAAGTATGTAAGTAAATATATGATTAAAAACCGAAATTAGAAATTTTACAATGCACATTTATATGCATAAAAGTAAAAATACGTGTAAAATGCTTAAAAAGTAAAGTCTGTTAGACCACATACATTTTTACTACTTTTATATTATTTAAACACAGGTGCATTGAGTTAGAAATATAAATTTTTAACTGTGTGTGACGAATGCTTCTTCAATGGTTTCTGTATGCAATTTTCTAGGTGTTCATATATTACATGTGTACCTCTTCACATGCGGAGAGTATGCTGTTTCAATTTTTCCTTCCATAATATTCGGTTGTAACGCTGTAATTATTTCTTGTACTTGAGATTTGAATTTTTTGCACCAGTCTAAGGAAAATATCTTCTCCATACTGAAATCTAGATTGTGCCTTCCTAAAGTAAACCGCTTGGGTTGAAAAAGTACTAATTTATCATGATATATAAGGTGATCAAATTTAGTCAAACTTTCCAACCCAGTTCTGTCTTTTATGAACCACCGTGCTCCCATATGAATGCAAAACAGATGCATATTTTTGTACGAAATATACGTTTAGAAAATGAAGCTTTCGTATGTATGCGATTTCAGTAAATAAATGTCAATTAAAATGACGTCTCATGAATAAAAGGCATTATGCGAAGGAGGCGTAAGAAGTAAAAACACGTATGAAATTAAAATTCGACGCTTAGAACCTCACCCTTTATGCCCCAAAAGAAAAATATTTATGTATAAAATTTGTATCCGACTTTTCCCCGTTTATGACCACCACTTCATTTCCTTTCCGGGAATTACCTCATAAATAACTTCATAACTCACTAAGCGCATGAAAAGCGACACGGATAAGTTTTGGGGCGGTTATACTACAATGGCTCCTCACTGAATAGCGCTGAGCTTACCATCAATTTTAACTGAGGAGATTTTGAAAACAATTCAGCAAAATTTGCTAGATTTCTTTCGAGGATCATTACACCAAATTGATTTTTTAATGGATTTACCTTTCATAATGAAGGTATATAATTTTTTATGAGCTCCGTGTGTCGCAGTTGTTTCATGAGGTTTGATATCCAAGCAAACCTTACCCACAACGAGGTAAAATGTCAAAATCATTGGTGAATATATCTGGGGACATCTCGATTGATCACTCCAGAAGAATAAAAAGCATTTTTACGCCGCTCTAGAGACGAAACCTACGTTTCACCCCGTCATAAAAATTCGTCCTGAAGGAAAAAGAATTTACGACCATCCAAATGCGGAACGCAAGCCACAGAAAACTCCCTTTATTTTTTTGTTTCTCATACCTCCTCGGATCGTAGTTTATCTTTACGACTGCATAAATTAATTATCCCCGGCTTTGGATAAATTTCGACAGTGGTGCCGGGTGAGATGCGAAACAAAAACGAGTTGCGGATGGTATTTATTCCGAAAGAGAGAGGCAGAGAGAGGGGGGATGTGTTGGGGTGAACGGGGGAAAAAACGAATAATGCCACCCTCAGAAGCGTCAATTGCGTAGCTAATCAGTTCAGAGCCGGAGCCTTGAGAGTTATTATCGTTATAAAAATAATAATAGTAATACTACGGAGCGTCGAGTTGTGGGGGGTGACCCTCTAGTGCGGCGGGAGCACAGCGGCCCGCCCGCCGGGAGTAGATTGGGCGGCGGTTTGGGAGAGATAGAGGGACCGGAGGGGTGTGTGAAAATTAGGGGTTGGAGGGGGGGGGCCTCTACCCCCAGAAAAAGACCCGTGCTACGCGGGCGGGCGGTGGATTGGTGCCTTGCACCGGAGGTGAGGAAGGGGGCTTCGGAGTGGGGAGAGGAGCTCGCATGGGATGCGGTTTGAGCTAATCAAGGATTTTCCCCGTTGTCGGAGTGCGGGGGGGGCGGGAGGGCTGAAGAGGAGAAAGGGAAGGAATGGGCGGCCGAGAAGGGTTATCACCGGTGAGACGTGAGGGGAAGAGCGGAGGGAAGGTCAGTCAGGGGCGGTCAAGGGAGGGGATGCATCCGTTGGAATGGGGGACGGCGACGTAAATATAACCAAACGAGGAACGGGGAAGGTTATTGCGGCCGAAAGGGTGTATGTGTGTGTGGGTTGGTAGGAGGGGGGGGGTGTTAAGGGCAAGAGAGGAACTTCATTCTGGAGTCCGAATTCGAATTCCCAAAGGAATACTTGAATTCGTATGCGAGACGCAGAGCAGGTTTCCACTGCGTAAGATGAAGCTTCTCGATTCCCAAAAACAAAAACATTCTGCCATGGAAGAACACGAGAGCGGAGCACCGATACTGCGCAGTCTGGAATGGAAGTGACCCTGAAGACTCCACACTAGATTAAGCTTGTTGCCAAGGCGTCAATAGTGCGATTTTATTGGCGAGAGAAAGGTCCAGTTCTACAGCGGCATGTCGTTCGAGAGAAGACAAAATGAGAATTGCAGAATTATGCGTTCGAAAGCGTACAAGGTTTTATCTACTCGTTCGCTCATTTTGGGATAGAATTACAGATCTGATACGCTTACAAATTAAACCAATCTCTGTATTACATGCTTATTCATCAATATTTTCATGACTATTGTCATTACGCCCTATTACACGCTCCATTAATCTGCAACTACATATACAAAAATACTCCGCGATCATCCTAAAAAGATGTGTGGCAGGGGTTGCAAGCATCAGGTGGAAAGGGGAAGGGGCAATGGTGAGTAAAAATGCAAAAATCTGTAAGATTTAGATTTTAAATCTGTAAGAAGAAGTAAAACCTGTGTAAGAGGAGGCCTCGATAGTTAAACTATTTAAAGTACTCGACCGGACATCGAGGGAGACGGATTCTAATCGCGGTCAAGATAAATGATTTCTACGATCTGAAATTATTGCATCATAATGCACATTTAGTGGATGAATCCGTTATAAATTATTGTCGCGGCATCTCCCGTGGTTTCTTGGAATTTGTCAAAGAAAGAACAATTGAGATAGAACTCAGATAGAACCTCTAGTGTTTAAAGTTAGCTTTAACCTGGTAGACTGTGGCTTATCGCGCATGACTGCGAATGCCTGTGACATGTGCGGTATTCTGTCACATCTTTATTTATCATGATATTCCACCACATCACGCCTGAAACGTCTCTTTTTACTGTCACTACTTGTTCCTTTAAAGCCCCCAAAATCTCGGAGTGTAAGACGACGTCTAAATGGCGCAATTGGCTAAAGCACTCGGTTGGACATCGAGGGATCCGGTTTCGAATCCCGGTAAAGGCGAATGATTTTTACAATTCTTGCAATTGTAACTAAGGGTGTCTAAAGGGTTAGGAAAAGGAGAAAATTATTCTCTCAAAAAGACGTCCTTGATAGTGCAAACCCATAGTCAAGTTAGCTGAAAACTTATTTATAAACATATGTTGATTTTCCCCACAAAAGAAGTTCTCGACTGATTTAAAAAGGAGGGAATAAAAAGGTGTACCCATATCTAACCCGACAAATTACCACGTTGGAGTGTCATTGTATGGGTGTTAGGCTAACAGGCCCCAGACTGTTTGGTCCCTTGTGGTGATTTATGGCATTCTGAAAGTTCATATTGTTACACTGAATGTTTGCTATTGTTTTAATGACGAAATGGAGGAGGAAGAATCAAAGACTTTAGAATTATCGGTTTGGCAGTCATTTTCCCTGAAATTCTCGCTGTGATCTCGACTAACAATGCAGTGCGGAACTAAAATTATTTCCTTTGTATCTGCATGAAATCAAAATTATTTTTATTAATCTAAACGTTTGATCCATGCGTGTAATGTATGTGCTTCCACTTTTTCCAGATCAGGATATACAGTAATGATGTGACGCTTTCTGCTCCTATGGCTGCCGGTTTATTTTGTTGGGAATGAATACATATATATCGCTAAAAAATATTTTGTTGGACATTTCATGTCCCCACGGGATGGTTTCTCAGTTTTTCTCCTGTCTATGAATTCGTTTCCCATCACCGATTGATATTTTTCAACTAATAGTCGCAGCGCCATCGGAATGGATGCGGATCTTTTGTTGATATTGCTAAGGATATTAACTCCAGTTTTGAAATGAAATGGCTATATTTGTGCGTAAAATTTGGCAGAATGGAGATTCACATAAATTGAATGCCATAAAGAAGCGGACTTTGAGGAATTTTGATGATATGAGATAGAAAAAGGAATTTTAAAATTACATTTGAAGGAGATGTCAGAAATTTTACGACGCATGGCGATAAGGCATGAGTGATGAGTTGAGTGTGTTATAGACCTGTTTAAAAACTCAATGGTGGAAGAAATAGTATGTATTATACGGATATTGAAGAATGTTTTAAGCCTTTCAGACTTTATATGGGGAGGCGAAAAATGTTTATGAAAGATTGTACACTGACTTTTCAACTCAGCAATGATATTCTTCCGATGAAACTTTTGGTCGTTAACAAAAGAGCTGAAAATTGGCTCAAGAGACTTTCATTTGGCATGAACGTATCAATGTTAGACGGTTAGACATCTCTAACAATGCTGCTACTTGCCTGGAGAAGGGAATGGGATGGATTTTCAGCGTGTACGTTTTAAAAGGTACCTGTCTTCTCACTATACACATGTGCACTGGTATTAAAGGCACATTCCCAGACCAAAGGAACTTTTGGTTTTCGAATCATAATCTAAAGTCACTCTATTGATGGTAGTCGCACATCTAATTAGCCCTAAAATCAGGGACTAAGACTTTGCCGCTCTTGGTTGGTTAGATATAGTTGGGAAATGCTAACCGGGGACAAAGGTCACGGGTTTTATTTACGTAGCGGTCGTTTTTACTCTTGTGTTATGCTCAGGTTGAACCTTATTTGGATACACAATTTAATATGTAAGTTTGTATCCTTTATAGAGAAACTTAAAAGCAATTGATGATACACCGCCTCTAAAATTACAGCTATTTCAATACAGCATTCTACATCTATTTAATACCCCGCAAGCCTCCACAAGGGCGTGTGGCAGAGGTGTTAGGTCACCACCCGTAAAGAGAACAAAACAAAATGCAAAATCAACACCTCCATGCAAACCTACACCCACAGGGGCAAATACATCCATGAATAAACCCTTTCAACTTACACTTATGTAAATAAATTTCCCATCAACTAACGAACAAATGCACCTTAGATTGTAGTAAAAAATGTATCCAATAACTTGCATGCTAGAATTTGAAAAGTAAAATGGCGATATACAGGGATCGTCCGGAAAATAAGTGTACTGAGCTCAGGAAAAAAAATTAATTACACTTTTACATATCTTAAGCTAATATTCCTCGAAATAGGACCCTTGGGAGTCGATACACTTGTTCCAGCGGCGTTCCCATTCCTGGAACGCTCCCGCGAAGGCATCATCGGGAACCTCTCGAAGACACGTCGTCACGGCCTCTTTGACGGCGTCCAAAGTCCCGTATCGCGTTCCTTTCAAACTCCTCTTTATCTTCGGGAACAGAAACGTTCTCTAAAAAATGTGGATCATTTTTGCAGTGATCCGCTAGTTGTGTCGCGATTTCCAAACGATTGAGTCTTTGATCACCACTGAGCACTTTCGGCACCAACTTTGCACAAATTTTTCGTATCTGTAATTGGCCCCCTAATAATCTCGTGCACTATTGTTTTTGGCACATTAAACTGCTCTGCTATCATCCGAACACTAACACGACGATCAGAGTTCAGTACATCGCAAACTTTTCGCACATTTTCTTCGGTGAGTGTCGTTGATGGGCGTCCAGGCCGTGGTTCGTCGTCGACCTCTTCTCTGCCCTCCACGAACATCTTGTGCCACTGAAAGATCATGTTTCTAGACATGGCTGACTCCGTAAGCCTGGTTAATCATACCGACAGTTTCGGTAGACGATTTCCTAAGCTTTACCGCAAATTTGATGGAATAACGCTGCTCCAAAAACTTCGGCATCACGTTCCGTGACGTGGGTCGAGCGTGGAGGTTCGCGTTAACAGAGCTCCTCACTACACCACAGCTCAGAGCCGACTGCCTTTTTCAGCGTTGCTTGCCAACATACCCCCCTCCAATCGCAGCCCGTCAGAGCGGTGCTGGGCGCGCCTGGAGCGGCAGGAAAAAATCAGTACACTAATTTTCCGGACGAAACATGTACCACTACCACATTACGGTGTAAATTGGGAAGTAAAAATGAACTGCTCGACTACTTTGGTTAGTCTGGACTTTTATTTGTCTTAAAAATGGATGAAATACAGGTAGTTCCTGTAGTTTCATCACGTTCGTTAGTTCTCGGTATGCTAATGCAAAAATTGGGCAATCCAGCCATAATATTAAAATTAAGGAAGGCAGCCATTAAGGAAAAAATGTTAAACGACCTTTGCGAAAGAGATGGGTATGGTTTGTTTTTTCTCAAAAATATTTGTCTTCTCAACTGAGATTTGACACGTATTGTTCTCTCAAAAATGTCTTACTTTCCAAAGCAGAACCTCCTGAAAACAAATATTTTTGCAACTCCGCATACGATACATTTGCACGTGAATCGCTGGCATCCTGAGTAGTGTTACTAAATTTCTACTTGAAGAGTATAGGTTAATTTTTACTAAAACGGATGGTTCTCTAATGTAAGTATAGATATTTTATATTAGTTTAATGCATAATCTGAAAATTTTATCAGGATTACAAGATAAAATTAACAAAAGGGAGTAATGATACTATTTAAATAAAATTTAGCATCAAAAGTATAATAAAATAATTCCCTTGGTGATGATATTAAATTCATTAAATCCATTCTTCCAATAAAGGAAAAATCCACCCTTACATTCAGAAACCTTACAGCAACTCTCAGAAAAGTTATTCTCAAATCGTTTCGGAAAGGAATTGGTTGAGTACGAGATAGTCACCATTTTCTCAAACATTCTAATTTATCATTAAATTCATTCAATAAGCATAAGATATACGTTAAAACAAGTATCCGAGAAGTCCTTGTGTAGCTGAAATACTTTTATAATTAAAGGAATGGTAATGGATGTGTAATTCATTGTCATTATCGCAGAAAAGAACTGTCCTGCATGCATGTACATTTACATAATAGAATCAAAGTAGAAAATATATAACATGCAATTGCGTTAATCCATTACAATGTTCGAGCAATAGGATCATTCTTATTATTCTTGTATATTACTTTTCTTAAAAATATAAATATTCATGGCAATTAACTAAAGGGAAATAATAAATATTCTGCCAAGAATTATTCCTGGAATTTCAAGTGGAAATTGGAAGACTCCCCGAGAGTAGAGATTCATTTATTGATTTATCGACTTAATTGGGCGAGATTGAGACTTTATAGTCCCTTCTTCCACCTTAATCTTAGACATTGCAATGAAGACAATCACATACAACCAAGCCCTAGATTGAGGAATATCCACCTAGGTGGGAATCAAACCCGCGACCTCTGAGTTAGTAAGAGTCAGTTACGGTTAAGAAGAGTTAGTAAGACAGAGTCGTGTTAGCCAACGACCTAGATGCAATTCAAAATTGGTGCGATATATGGCAATTGGAATTAAATTTTTTTAAATGCGTAGTAATACATTTTTGGGAAAAGAATAATTCTCAAGTGAAAGAAACCAAAATCGCGAGGGTAGATTCCTTTAAATACTTGGGTGTAACAATTACTCACGATCTGTCCTGGGGAAAACACATGCGAGAAATATGCGGTCGTGCTAATAAAAAATTGGGATTCGTGAAAAGAGTGCTAGGTAAATGCGACGAAAAGGTGAAAGAACGATGTTTCCTTGCCTTAGTCAGGCCCCACCTAGAGTATGCTACCAGGATATGGGATCCTCAAAATATAAATTTGATTTCGGAATTAGATCGAGTTCAGTGGAGGGGGGCTAGATTTTTCAAACATTGTTATGACCAACGCATCAGCGCATCGTATTTGCTAGACAATTTAGGTTGGGCTTCTCTTACACAGCGGCGTTTCCAATAGAGATTAAACTTATTAAAAACATTTAAAGATGGGCCCTTTTCCGATGACATCAAGGATATAATACGAACCCCAACGTATTACGGTCTAAGGGATCACGAATATAAGACTAGAGAGATAGACTGCAAGACTGACAGGTTTAAAATGTCATTTTTTCCAAGAACGATAAGGGACCAGAATGCTTGTCACCGAAATTCCCCAGGGCATAGTTCATTACAATAAGTATTAACGTACAGGTTAGGGACTGCGCGAGGATATGTGTGTATGTATGTGTATATATATGTATATTTTAATATATGTATATATATATGTGTGTGTGTGTGTGTGCGTGCATATATATATGTGAATATGTATATATGTATCTATTTTTTCTTACAGGTTCCCCCCACCTTTCCTCACCTAACCCCCAACCCCCTCAACCCTTACCCTTCCCTCATGGTGCTACACCCCCTGCCACACACCTTTTTGGTGGCTCGCAGGGTATTTATGTAGATGTAGATGTAGACTTTACCCCGCCGCCACCGGGGCCTTCATACAGGGGTAAGAAGAAGTGATTTCGCGATGGGAGGCTTTCCCTATTCCTCGGGCCTGGTGGTCGGCATTATCGGTATTGATACACATTCATGGAGTGAGTCTTGAGGAACGAATGTGTAATTCATTTGTTTTAATTGAATGTGATTTCGAAATGAAATTTGAAGTTACAATGTCGGTTACCTGGAGTAATGTGTGGTACAAGAGCAAGGTACCTGATAAGAAAAATGTTTTCTTTCGTTTCGAGTTTGATAACCAATGAGAAGAATGGGGTCCATCTATCACGGGGACAATGGAGAGGAAAAAACTTCATAATATCTAGGAAATATTATCATTGCAGAACTCATCCTGTTGGCCCTCGAAACCATTTTCTGTGAGAGCAGCCTGTGTTCCATCGGAAGTGAATTTAATATTTAATGCGCGTTTCCACAACTAGACGGCTCCAGTTATGCTCTCGTCATCATCAGTCTGTCTTTAATTGGCCGTAAAAGCGTTATGCGTTCATCGAAATGGCAATGCATCAAAACCATGACCGTATTTTTTTCTTATCGACCCGTTCGATATTTACCAATTATTCTAAGTAAACCATGTATTAAGGTCAACAATTATGATGCTGATGAAAATGTGGGCCACTTTGTCGCTACGATGTCACTTAAAGCATGACGATATGGACGATTGATATTGACATTAGGATTAATAATGGCGACTCGGATCCACACACATTCCTGAATAGGTATGTAACAATGCATACGTCCATCTTCATTATTACCACCGTAAATCTTTGCATTACGTGATATTATCATCGATATATTTTATGGAAGATATCGTCGTTAATGTTTAATATACCGCGTAATATATGTTTGACATTGATTTAACTGCTGTTAATACCGGCATCCCTCAATTCATCCGATGATATCGATGTACGCGCTACCAATTCCCACGTTCATACAAGCATCTAGTCGCTATGATATGTCTTAATATTCGATAACCGTTACTTAAAAATGAATATCGCACTAGTGTTCCGGGTGCACCAAATTTAGTGTTATCAGGGGCAATAATCTATTTCTCGTGGCAACGTGCCACACGCCACCTGATTCCCCTCCGGCCCGAAGAATCTGCCTGCGTCAGCGTAGTGCGTGAATGAATGCGTGGGAATCCATAACATGTTGGCCGCTATAACTTATGAAAAGGGGGAGGTGGGAATTTATGGTTTGTATGATACTCAGTTCATATTTAAACCTCTACGTAAATAATGTCACACCAATCGCAAATTTTTGACTGAGGACCTTTGAATTATTGATTAATTTAAATGTGCATGCCTCCCAATCCCCCATCCAAGTCACTCCTATACGCAAAATCGTCTCCCTATGCCTAACTCTCTCTCTCTCATAGGTGTTATTTACACTATCCAATGCATGGCTCTTGTATTCAAATTCGTTATGATCGACACATATCGTGCAAACATTATACATAATGGTTTGTGGGAAAATATAAAACAAATCTTTAAACGAAAAAAAGTTTTTACTTTGCTCCGGCTCTCTCTCTCTCTCTCTCTCTCTACACACATACACACACATACATACACACACACACACAAACACACACACACACATATATATATATATATATATATATATATATATATATATATATATATATATATATACATAAACATGCATAACAACAAACAATATAAGAACACTTAAAAAGGACACTCACACGTTATTCCTTAATATTTTGGACGGAATTTAGCTACGTATTTCTCAGAAGAAACAGTAGTTTTTTTATTCAACACTTCCGTGTTACTTCGACGAAATCATATATATATATATATATATATATACACACACACACACACATTCAAACACGAAATCTCGCCATACGGCGAACAAATATCATTTTACACAAAGAAATAGATATAAGGAAAGGGGATAGGAAAACACAAAAGACTTTCCTGTGTTTGTCTTTTATGTGTTTTCTTATCCCCTTTCCATATATCTATTTCTATGTGTGAAATTATATATATATATATATATATATATATATATATATATCCCTCCCATGGACTACAACCTTGTCGTGGTGGAAGGGCTTGTGTGTTCCGATGACCCCTAGAGCTGTGCTGGCGGGAGTAATAATAATTACTCCTGGAAGGGTCACCCATGCCAGATAGGTCGAAGGTTAGGAGCCAGACGAAAGGTAGTCCACGCAGCGTCTGTTCCTCAGTGAGGCGGCTGCAATGGCGTCTGACCCCAGTGGGGCGGCCATCAAGTGATGGTGTCACGTTAAAAACACTATTGAGGAAGGCAACGGGAAACCACCTCAATTATGATTCCCAAGAATATTATGATGGGCACTATAGATAATATGAGTCCTGGCAACTACGGGACTCGGCCCAAGAGGCCGTGTGTCGTGCCCGGCAGCGGGAGAGGCAAGGCTTCCGCGGTCGTCATCCCACGAAACCCTTGCAGGGAAGAAATAACTTCAGCAAGACAGAAGACTCAGAAGAAGGCGAAAGTAGTAAGAATAGGAACCTGGAACGTCAGGACAATGTTGAGGACAGGTAAATTAGAAAATATTAAGCGAGAGATGGAAAGAGGTAACATAGATGTTTTAGGCCTCTGCGAGGTGAGATGGAAGGATAGCGGGGATTACTGGAGTGACAATTATAGAGTAATATACAGCGGCGGGGACGAGAGCCAACGAGGGGTTGCCGTAATTTTAAATAAAGGGGTAGGAAGAAGCGTAGTCAACATAGAGCAAGCGACAGATAGAATTTTACTCGTAGAGATTAAAGCAGAGCCGACGAACTTGGTCATTATTCAGGTATACATGCCACCGAGCAACCACAAGGAGGAAGAAGTCGATAGGATGTATGATGAGTTAGAGGATATCATCGCGAGTGTTCCTGCAGGGAAACATTTAATAGTGATGGGGGATTGGAATGCGACGGTAGGCGAAGGAAGAGATGGTGGTGAGGTGGGGGACTATGAGTTAGGCACGAGGAATGAACGCGGAGAGAAAGCAATTGAATTCTGCAGGAGACAGGGGTTAGTCATCACCAACACATGGTTTAGACACCACAAAAGGCGTAGGTATACATGGAAAATGCCAGGTGACTCAGAAAGGTATCAGTTAGATTATGTTATGGTTAGGCACAGGTTTAGGAACAGTGTGATAAATTCGCACAGTTTCCCAGGAGCGGATGCGGACTCTGACCACAATTTAGTTGTTATGAAATGTAATGTTCGTTTCAAGAAGATAAAGCAAGGGCGGCGGGTTAAAAAATGGAATTTAGAAGCAGTAAATGAATTAACGAAGAAGGAGTATCAGGAGGCTGTAGAGAAAATGATGGATGACGGTAAAGAACTGAGTGCTATCGAAGAAAAATGGGAATGTATCAAGAAAGGGATATTGGAAGCCGCTAAAAACACTATAGGAACCGTTAACGGGAAAAGGATAAGGAAACCATGGGTAACGGATGAGATGATTGCAAAGATGGATGAGAGAAGAAGATGGAAAAATGAAAACACAGAGTTAGGCAAAATGAAGCATTTAAACAATAAATTGAGAAGGGCCACAAATAAAGCAAAAGAAGAATGGTGGAAAACGCAATGCGAGGATATGGAAAGTCTACAGAAGAAGGGTGAAATTGGTGCTCTATACAGCAAGGTTAAGTTATTATCGGGAAGTAAGAAGGCAAGATCTGTGCTAACAGTTAAAGATAAATGGGGTAAGATAATAGTTGAACCAGGAAAAATCCAAGAGAGATGGAAGGAATATATAGAAACACTGTATGGTAAAGAACTTAGGCCGACAAGGTTAGACATAGAAAAGGAACATGACGTAGAAGAAGATAGCTTAGGTCCAGGAATACTCGACGATGAAATAGAAAGGGCATTAAAGGAGATGAAAGCAAATAAGGCAGTGGGGGTGGACAATATTCCTGTAGAAATGTTGAAATGGTTAGGGAAAGGTGGGAAGAAGGCCATATATGGGCTGATTCGTAGTATCTATGAGGAAGGAATCTGGCCGGAAGATTTTGTGAGATCGGTGTTAGTTCCTATTCCAAAAAAGGCAAAGGCTTCGTCATGTGAGGATTACAGAACAATAAGTTTGATATCCCACGCAGCTAAAGTTATTCTCAGGATCATCAACAAAAGGATAGAGAGTAAGGCAAATGATTACTTAGGGGATGATCAGTTTGGGTTCAGGAAAGGAAGAGGTACGCGTGATGCCATTGCAGTAATGAGATCACTAGTCGAGAGAAATATAGAATACAATCAGGACGTTTTTGCCTGTTTTGTAGATTTCGAAAAAGCGTTTGATAGAGTGAATTGGGAAAAATTAATGCGTGTATTGGAGAAAATAGGAATGGATTGGAGGGACAGGAGACTGATCCGCAACCTGTACATGTCTCAGACTGCTCAGGTGCGAGTGGGGAACGGAGAGTCCGGATGGGCAGTGTTAGGAAGACGTGTAAGGCAGGGTTGCCCATTGTCACCGGTACTGTTCAACGTATATGTAGAGGAAATGATTAAAGAGGCATGGGAAGAACTGGAGGTAGGAATGAAAGTCGGAGGGGAATTCGTAAAATCGGTTAGGTTTGCTGATGACCAAGCATTAGTTGCTCAGTCAGCCAAGGGGTTGCAAGCATTGTTGAGTGAATTGGAGGTTCAGTGCGATAAATATGGGATGAGAATCAATATTAATAAAACAAAGGTTATGCGATTTTCTAGAAAGAAAAAGGCTAAGCTAAATATTAAAATAGGCGGGGAAAGAATAGAACAGGTAGAGCAGTTTACATATCTCGGAAGTGTTTTGGACCAACACGGTCAAAGTGGTAGGGACGTAAGGAGAAGAGTTGCGCTAGGCAAGGAGGCTTTCTCAAGGAGGAGGGAGTTGATGACGGGGACGTTGAGTAGGGATGTTAAGACAAGACTCGTAAAAACTCTGATATGGAGCGTAGCTATGTACGGCGCGGAAACGTGGTCGCTGAAGCAGGAGGATAGACGTAGATTGGAGGCTTTTGAAATGTGGGTGTGGAGAAGAATGGAGAAGGTGAAATGGACCGAAAGGAAAACAAATGAGGAAGTACTAGAAATGGTGGGGGAGGAGAGGGGTTTGTTGAGAGAAATCCTATGGAGGCAGGAAAAATGGATGAAAGGCGTATTGAGCGGCAATAGTGGAATGTTGAAGAGGGTAATAGAGGGGAGAATGTTGGGCAAGCGTGGTAAGGGTAGGAACAGGATAGGGATGTTGGACGGGATGAAGGGAGGTAAGAAGTACACCGAGATGAAGAGGGACCTGATATAGATTAGTTTGCTAGGTGGGGAGTTACAAAATGTTTATTTGATAGTTGTGTCCATCCAAAAACCTACCTTAACCGGTAGATTACCTAATAATAATATATATATATATATATATATATATATATATATATATATATATATATAACTTTTGGACGGCACAATAGAACCAGAATAAAACAGATAACATGTAAAAGGACACTCACACTGTAGATGATTTAAGCTTTCGGCCTACTCCGAGGCCTTCTTCAGGTCAGTCTGACCTGAAGAAGGCCTCGGAGTAGGCCGAAAGCTTAAATCATCTACAGTGTGAGTGTCCTTTTACGTGTTATCTGTTTTATTCTGTGTTCTATTGTGCCGTCCAAAATTTATATTGCTCTCATGAGTACTTCCGCATCATCGATATATATATATATATATATATATATATATATATATATATATATATATATATATATATATATATACACATATATATACACTCACAGATTTTAGTGTAAATTATGTTTCTTCAATAGCTCAAGTGGCTAGAGCACCGGCAAGTCTAAAGATACGGTGTTCAAGTACCAGTCAAGGAAAGGCCCCAAGGGAAGTACTTCAAAGGGGGCTAAAGTCTCTTTGTTTTACTGGTAGAGTTTTTTCTCAAAATATTTCATAGCTGGATAATTTTCGGACAACCTCATACGCATACAGGAATGGAGCCACACAAAATAAAAGCGATTCACTTTTAATGTTTTAGTAGTCCCAGCCGCCTTCATCAGAGTGAGAGGACGAACTCTAAATCTTTTAATCTTTTTCCCTTGCAGTGCTTAACACTTTAATCGTGTTAAAATCCGTCCACGGTAAACTGACCCACGCTCGAGAGCCTACTGCGCAGGTGGGTCTAGTCGATCGTGGATAAATGGGGATGTAAAAACTTAAATGTAAAGAGAAAGGGAGAGTAATAGAGGCTAGTTTCCTTCATCCCACGCGAGTAGGCGGGCCCGTTTACATTTTTTTATGCGTTTAAGGGACTCCTTCCTTTCTATAGTATTCTAAACTTGTTGTAGCTTAAAACACAGGCAGCTACTGCCAATGACGCATTTGATACGCGAATTCCTCAAGAATACCTCTTTTCCAGGGCTTAATTCATCTCTCGGGCGGCCAAATTATTGCAAAGTGACTATAATTTCTCCTAGACCTCGCTATTTTTCTGCCTGCCGGATTTCCCATGGCCAAAACTATATGACTTTTGTACGATAATTTATCTTTTTTGTCTATTTTTTCTGTGTTTGCTAAAATTTGCTAATTGTTCAATTTGAATGTATTAAATTAACATTCTTTTCGTGTTTCTCCCTCCTTTTATATGAGTTCGCCTTAACTTCCTTGTGCATGTATGATCTAGATAGTTGATCGCATCGCAATGATAGAAAGGTCGCATCTGGAAGACTGAAGAAAAATTTTGCTGGTTTTACCAAGCTTTATTAATGACGATAGGACATACGCGATTAAACAGTCGTTTTGCAATGAAGTTTGGTGAAATCTGCAAAAATCTTAAATTTCTTACGCATTCCAATTTTGCCAATCGCTCGGGAATTGTAGTAAATGAAAATCGACCTTTTTTACCTCAGAACTGAGATGTTGAATGCTAACATTACTACATTTGTACTTGAATTAAGTAATGTATTTATTTCTTTATTTCCCTGTCATTAGCCTGTATCTTTCTTATACAATTGGAGGCTTGAATTTGAACCAATTTATTATAAGTCATTTATCCCAGGACGGATTAAATATTTACGCTGAAGGGCGGTTAGAACCTTCAATACTTTGGTTTCTATATTAACATGCTAACGATGTATCCCTCGCCTACTTTACCTTTTTATATATTAGAATTTTATAGTGTTTTTCAGTTGATTTTTTTTAATGAAGACAAAATACAATACACTTACGGGGATTATGTATTGATCATGGAATTATGGTACATTTAATTCAATTTTTTACGATATTCGAGCTTTTTTATTGATTAATGTGGGTAGTTATAATTTCACGTACTGACAATAGCCTCCTGATCCCTCCTAATCTACTATATATTAAATCTAGGCACGAATTTTTATTTCTAGAATAATGTTAAATTCAATTCATTCAAAAACTATCTGAGGTATCTTTTAGTGACGATTCCATTGAAGAATTCAGTATGTAAGACATTTCCTCAATAAAGTGTGCAATGTTTCCACACTTCTTGCAATTGATTTAGTTTAGTTCATTAGAGCAGACCGTAAGAACTCAGAATCCAGGAATCACACACATTTTATGGAAGTTTATTTTGATGGACCGAAGTATCAATAAAGCAACAGCCATCACATTAGCGAGAAATCCATCAGAGCCTAACTCCGATTCGAGGCCAACAAAATATTGGTCTTATGTATGCTTCTTTATCCCCCCTTTTATTTTTCGTATACTGTCATTCGAGTACTTTTGGATATTTCTACAACAATCATGATTACCGAAGAGATTCCAAAATACCGTGAATGCTTCAAGTAAGCATTAGAAATAAACTCCCCGGCATATGCCTGCACTATTCCTTGGCAGCAACATGGATTATAGTTGAAAGAGTTATGAACACTGTAGCTTCTCAAATAATGAAGTAATATAATATTTAGCTTGCGGTTTTCAACCTCACAGTTGTTCTAGTTTTATTTTAATCATCTTATCTTTGGTGCTGAAATTCCGTATGTAGTATTTATCTCTGTGCAAAATTTAATTGAATAGCTTTAACACAATCAACGTCTAGTTAAGAAATTCAGGAAAGAAGCTCAAGTTATGACCATTAACACATTGAGCTAGTTCTAAGAACACTGTGGCTATTCTTTACATCATATTACATATAGTGAATTATACGAACAAATTTATAAACCTCTTTCCACTGCACACGTCCATTGTTAGTTTTTTGGTTCGTTAATCTTAGTGATCGTGAAGTCATCTTCAGACATGTTCCCGTTTTTATGATCGCTAGCACTCCTGGTTTCTGTCATGAGGCGTAGTAGCAGCAACCCATGGGTGCCATGTTCCATTTTCTCAAATCTGTAACAAAAAAATTTGGGAATGAATTGTCTCAGCGAACGCGGCCTTCAAGCTTGTGGAAAAAATTCGAAGTTATGTGACCTCGTGTGTCCAGCAGCCAGCTTCCTCGCCGGCTAAGCCAAAGGCTGTGAATTACATTCCTGCCCTAGGCATAGATGCTGGTTTTCATGGGACGGATGTTACGTCACAGGCTTATGTTGTGATGCGTCTCAACGGGCGGAGTTATTCCAAGTATTAGTAAAATATGGTTCTTCAATTTATATCCCCAATTTTGGAGTGACTATAACTGGACTATATTAGCGTTGCCTTGTGTGCTATACATTTTAATATATAAAATTTGACCTTTTGAAACTTCCATGGGGAAAAAAGCTCCTAATTTTTCACGAATTAATGTTTTACTGAATTGAATTTCGATGAATGTTCATCATTTTCAAGTAGCTTGAAAATTAAATACCTAATAAGTGAAATAGATTTGCAGTAATGTTAGTGAAAAACTGCAAACAGTTTCTTTACACTGTGATTTGTTTATTTTTCTCTCGTTCTGGAAGATGCTTGATTCGTTGAAGAATTCGTCTGGTAATATTAGCTAGATGTAGGTTCCGAGGATTTTAAATTCGGGTCCTCACACCATTAGACTCGAGTCACCCGACTTATAACTTGTCTCCTCCACTCGGAGGACTCGTATGTTTCTGAGTTCGCGAAATACTAGCGTGTTATCCTGTAACCGTTGCCTTAATGGGGGCATCTCGTGAGGTCTCAATTGCATTCGGCCCGGGAAGGGTGGGAGGACACAGTCCTCTCTCCACCCCTGTCACTCCGACCCCTAAGTTCCTCATGCAATGGTGGAAGTGGAGGGGGGGAGTCGGCGGGCGCTGCTCCGGCTCTTCATCAAGAAGATCCCGAGAACGCCCTCCCTCCAGCCCACCCCACCTCTCCAGCCACGCCAACTCTGCCTACCTCTTGGGCATTTTTCTTCATTCCACTTATTACATTTCCTTCCCATATCATAGCCTCTCCCAAGCCTCCCTTCCCGCTCTCCTCTCTCGCCCCTCAGTCTCCTTTCCCCCATCATTCCTCCACACTCCTCCTCCTCCCGCCCACCGCGTGCTGCCTACACCATTACCTCTCCTACCACCCCAAACCTCCGCCATCGCGCTTGGGGTCTTCCAATTCCGTTTCCTTCTTACTTTCACCCGAGTCGTAAAATGTCTTTTTGCGCTCGGCGTAACAAATCCTCCCCGGGTCCTCCCTCCATGGATTCTTTAAAAGGTCGGCCACTCTACCGCGAAAACAACCAAGTAATCGACTACTCATCGTTGCTTACTTTCAAGGGTGGTTATACCAATTTGATGACCAGGGACTCTTCGTACAGTCTTATAACATAAATTAACATGCTTTATTTCTCTAGCAATGCTAATAATTTTTCTGAACCGGATGGACTGGGATGAAATAATGAGATGGTAGCTCATGGAATTATTAAAAGACAATTACTACGATATGAATCGTACGGGCTAGTGGTGATTGGACTAAAAGCGAGCCATTTGACGGTAGAATATAAATGTCCTAAAGTACTGGGAGACGAAAGCATATATTAGCAGTGGTAATAAGAAATGGTGGATAGGAACATTGTTCTGGTCTTTACAAAACATGGCTAGGCCTCTGGAGGATGATATCCAACGGACGAAGAAGTGCATTTTAAGTATCCACCACACGGCAGGTGTCAGGATAGTCTTGCAAAGGATCCACCCCCTTGAATGGAACCCAGTCTTGGATGTGCGAAGAGCGAGTCCTCCAAACTGGCCTCTTTGGTTGGGGTCATATCACCCCTATCGATGAGTGGATTTAACCAAACAGTATCCAACTGAAGTGTTCGGGTAACGATGCAGTGGATAGAGTGCGCGGCTATTGAACTTAGATTGCTGCGTTCCATTTCAAAACGATTTCTTTAGGCAAAAAAACTAAGAAAAATTGACAAGCAACTAAAACTGAACGATTCAACACAGGATTCCAGTACTTCCTGTCAAACTGTATCGTATATGGCATAGAAAAACAAACCAGCCTTCCTTGAATATTGACTTGAATTTTTTTAATCTAACAAATCATTGGTTTTATTTCTTCAATAATTATAATATTGACCTCTCCCGTGATTTGTGGTGCTGGTGAAGTACATTTAAACCCCTTATCGTGCCTTATATGTAGGATACATGTGTCGCCTTTGATCAAACAAGTTTTCCGTGAAGAGTAACAACAATGATATTCGATAATACAATTCAATAATTTGATAATAGATGACAAGAACTCCTTTAATGTGATTTACGAGTATACCACACATTTGTAGTAACAATGAAAAAGGTATTTGCTGTGACTGGTTTATTAAGGCTTTGGTTGAAGTCATATCCTTACTCTGACATTAGTCAAAGGGAATGTATTGAAAAGAGGCAATCCGGGGCATCATCTCAAGCCGGCCATTCAAACGCCCTGAGTCGCTAACGGTTGAATTCCCGTCCCTATTGACTGGTGTAAGAAACGAGTGGTCCGTGTTCATCTCTTTATCGGTAATCCAAAGAACTGGGGAGCTAACTGAAGTGATACCAACCTGTGACTGAAACGTTTGATTGGAATTGGAGCTTGGTCGTTCACAAGTCCAGTATTTCTTAAGTGCATCGGAAGAGCTTCTTGTCAAAATCAGTTTTAGAAAGAACTTATTGAGAGAAATGGGCAGAAAAATTACATTTTCCTCTCAATTACCAGGATTGTTTTTTGAGAATATGCCGAAAAATCCTTTGATAATTCCGAATACCTGACTGTAATGGGTTGAGTAAATAATATAACACGTTCATGCATTTCCTTACACAGGAAGGTCAACCCAAAAATTAACCGAATGCTTCTATTAATGAAGCTGTTGAATAGATATCCTACATTTGGATTCGTGAATGAGAAAAGAAAATATGACATTGATGTACTGCTTAAAAATCGAAAGGATAAATTGGTAAAAATGAATTGTGAAATTATTTAAACTTTTCGGTTATTGAAAATGCATATTTTTTGCAAATAAAAAAATTAATGTTTCCAGAAATTGTTTTGATGAATGTAGTGTCAAAAGTGTAAGTAGTTTCAGCGTGCTAATAATGTTATATCCATTATGTGCATGAGCAAAAAAATAAAACACCGTGGATATTTATAGTAAGAATATATATATTTTAATATGTCTGTATTTCCTCGCCAATACTCCTTGAATATTAAAATTTGTAAAATGCGCAGAACTAAAAAAAGACACGCTAACACCAGTATTAATATAAAAAATCCAGTAATTGGACGTGGGAAAATTGATTTGATTTTTTGGAGAGTTTTACTATAATGACCTGAAGCACAAATGTACGGAAATAAAAACAAAATATTTTTCCACTTACTATTATTCTATATCATTATGTTAGAAAGTTATCCATTAACTTTCGTCTAAAAAAACGGTTTTGGGCAGGTCATTTGATTCCTGAATTCCGTGACGAAATTTTTAACCATTAAGAATAAATCAATGTGATTGAAATTAAGAGTGCACGGCAGCATTCTCACCAGCGGCAGCTTGCAGTAAAGTAAACGAGCTCATATTTAGAATGTACTAAAGAAATAATCGATTTTTTCGTTTTTATCAATTGAAAAAAAACTTGGGGAAGTAATTGCTTAAGGTATACGCGAAATGCTTGTAAAAAGCCTTTATTTTAAACATTTCACTTTAGATCGAACTCTAAACATTTCAAGAATTTCCTAATGGATACCTATGACACATAATGTTGGCACATGTCAGAAACAATGTGATTTATGCTAACAGGTTATGTATCTAAACAAGAGGAAATAGGATAAGTAGACGAGAAGATCCATGAGTTACTGGTCCAGATGAGACGAAGCTGTAGGGCATATCCCTCTCACACTGAAGTGATTACGCAGGGCCCCCTTTCGAACCCTTGGCCCCCGCTAACCCGTGGCATCCCTCCAGCCATGGGAGTGCCGGGACGGGGGTTGTGGGGAGGTGCGTGCTGAGAAGTTGGGGGTGGAGGAGAATGGGGGGTGCAGACGGCACTGTATCCCAGGCAGACTGAGGTACGCCCTCATCACTCATTGTCACCCTAAGCTGACGCTAATTGCGCGCTAAACACCCTTTAATGATTAAATAAGCCTTTTCGGTGCCCCTCTCCGCACCCCTGCCCTCCAGGCATTTACAAAAGCCTCTACTATTCCACCCCTTCCTACCTGTAACGTCAACACCCCGCCCACCTCCGTCCCTCCTCTCCTCCATCCGCTCGCTCTTCTCCCTCTCCTCCCCCAACTTTTCAACGCCCCCCTCGCCACCTCTCCTCCCTTAAGGAGGGGACTGATACGGAAGTTGTTATTTCAGGATCCGGTCGGCTCCTTTAAAATTACGGTCCTCATCTCTCTTCCGGAGAAATTAAAGTTTGTTTCTGATATCCGCTCTCGAAATAAAATTCGCAGTTTTGATACCGCGATGCATAAAAGTGTTCGTGATAAAAAATAAATTGTTCGGGATTACGACCTGGGACCCAGGACTGGACCATATTTTTTGCGTTCTGCAGGACTCCATGCAATTAACGATTAAGGATGGGTTCGTAGCCGAGTCTTTTCTATAGCAAATTTCCAATTAAAACTTTTGCCCATTGAAATTCAAGTGAACATACGTGACTTATGCCTTCAAATATTCATTTTAAACTTCCAGAAGAAGAATTTCCATGGCGGAAAGAAGAAACAAGTCGGAAGAAGAATTTTTTTGCATTATAAAATCGGACCTGATTTTTAAAGAGTCACCCGATGAAATTGTTCCCCCTTGGTTTTCTAAGCATTTTTCTTTCACTCACACCTTTAAGATAATTTTCTCCCATTTTAGGTGCCCTATCATGAATGAAACAGCATAGTTTTAGAAGCGCGCTTCTCTGGCTTTACTTTATTATCTTTGATTAATGAAACCGCGATAATCCTCCCAAAAATTAATTTTATGGCTGAGGGTAGGGATCAACTTGTACTATGTCCTTTACTGAGAGTGAGTTCACGCATCCACGTATAAGGGAGGAGGATGTTTTACCTTCTTGTCTTGAGTATTCTAAGATTTTCCAGAAATAAATAACGAATAGTAGCAATTTTCCACAAGATATCTAGAAATATCACACATTTTGGGTATACGAGAGGTAAGAATCTCCAGAGTCATCACCCGTATCCGAACCTGGGTAAAATAGGGAGTAAATGAAGCATTTACTCACGGGATACTACCACCGCCGTTTAAATAAATTAGGTACAATAATATACTATATAACGCTTATCTGTAATGCAAATAATAAGCGTTACTGCATGCTATATACATGTATTATAAAAGTATAGCAATCACCATTAAATAAAGAATTACCAACAACCTAACATCAGGCGTTCGGGAAAAAACTATTTAGAGCACTCGAGCAATGCTTGACTACTTTATTCATAGGACTGAACTTTCATGACAAAATTCTTTCTTCGCCAGAATCAGATTTTATTTTGAAAAACCCGTCTATTTTCATTCAAGCTGGGACTTTTGCTAGGTTTTTAACGTTCCTGTGTATCCTTTTACATTGTACCATAGCTGAAATAAATTATCATACTACAAATTACTAAATATTTTAGCTTCCCCTGTGTTTTTTCTATTTCGAAAGTTGTCATTTTTCCCCTCTTGGAGTTAGAATTGTTTATTATCAGGGACTGAAATTATGTTATGTATTTGAAATCATATCATCAACGGGGAAGTCTTAAACCATAGAGTTTATGCGTCAACTATATTTTGAATATCCGCAAAAGCTAGATGAAACATGTATCTTATTCTTAATTTTTCTCATTATTATTTATACGTTACCAGACTAAAAATAAGGGAGGTAATGCGATTTGTAATAAATGTGGTTATATATGGAGGTGGTTGCAAAATGAGGCAGACAGTATATGATGAAGCATTGCTCCGTGGGCACGTTATTAATATATTACTCATTTTTTGTTTGTATTGCGGGATAATCATGGCATACAAAGTGGTACAAAAATATTTTAAAATCTGCTGCATGATACTGGGTCTGCTATGATTCTAAACATTATCATCAATACGAGTTGTTTATTTGAAATACATATGGTGTGATTAATCTTGAAGACGTCAATCTTTATTTTCCTTGTCTTTTTTTTTCTTCCGTATTTTACCTCGTTCCCTTATTTTTCACTCCCAGAAAACGCCCATTCCCGCGACATCCTCCCCGACCCCTAACCATCCCCTCCCCGATGGCCATGGCGCAACAGCTGCCTTCGTGGAATGCGCGCTTCGGGACGTTGGAAGACGGTCTCGCATCCACAGCCAGCCTGTGGCTGCGGCCTCTCACTCGTGACAGTGGTATTTCTCGTGTTACGTTGTCATCTCTAAAACCTGTGCTGCGACATCATCATTACCTCCGTGGAGTTGGCATTTTGCTCGCGACCACATCATCTAGCACCCAACTTCAGCTGTACGCACGCATCTCCACTATATTTTATCCCCATCCAGCGGCTTGTAAAAGCTCTCCTCGCTCATGTTACCGAACGATGCTTCATTTTACGGGCATTTTTCATTCAAAGAGAGTTGATAACCCCCACATAAGAAGATACAGTTTAGTCACATTCTTCCCCAAACATTTGCGAGGAAAATGAACGTTTTAGTCCCATCACATGATTTTATATCGCCTAATTATGAACATCCTCGAACATGATACGGCTCATGAAACTCGAATTGCCTGAAATTAAAAAAATAGTAATGTTATACGAATATTGAATCACTTTCAGTTGAAAGAAAAATGACATGTCAAATAAGTATTATTTCATTATTTTCAATAGGAAATGCTGTCGTTTCAACGTCAAGTTCAACTTTTCACAGAGTATTTTATTTTACTCTATGCCGATCTAAGTTCATTATTAGATACATGGAATACCGGAGTACTATATATTAACTGGAAAGAAACAATAGGTGAACATCGTTGTAACAAAATATGTGAAATGGGTGTAGGTGCCTTAAATTTTTTTCTTGCGGTGAGGTAAATCAATTTTTGAAAATTACTCGAGGATTCAAGGGCGGTCAAATTAAAATTTCAAAAGTCTGTTATTTTTAAAAAGTATATATTTCTACTTCTTCGTTGGGAGTCCATTTGGAATATTATACCTTAATTTATTAAATTTTCTGCATACGTAATTATATTACTAAGCATTCAGGGTGTTGAGGCTTCTTCCCAGTTTCAAAGTCAAGTGTGTCATTTGCTCGCTTGGTACCTAAGTCCATTATAAAAGGAAATTTAATCCATATATAGGTGAAAGTCCGCCGATTACCTCTCTGCAGTCTCTTTCTGTGGTTCATTTAACTTATAAATGATGAAATGAGCCTTTTTTACGTGCATACATGTTGGTTATCAATTAGTGTAATAAACGTGCACTTTGGCAAAAGTCTTTAGGACAACATAAGTATTTACCTAGGCAAGATCATCCTCCTGCTTGAGAGGAATATTTATGGCAAAATAATATTAAGTATCAGAAACTGCTTGCTTTATTTTGAAAATACTACACATTCCAATTAAAAAAAAGGAAATATATTAACGATTTTAACCTAAGAGTAATACAAAAGTAAAGTCATGGCGAGTATTTTCTCTGAAAGTTTCAAAGAGCGACCACAACGAGCCACTGAAATCAACCAAAAGGCAATTTAGATAGTTGAGAGGCTAGATATGGCAACCCCCAAGGCTCGGCTTGTGGATGCCACAATTAAGGGAAGGGGAACATTTCATTTCCCTGTAGCATCATTTGGTTTCCCAGGTAGGTCTGGAAAGCAGAAGATTAAGCAGTAATAATATACGTAATTGTGGGCATCCAAAGGCATTAACCGGAATCATACCCGGGAGTCCTTGGTCAGAAATCAATCGTATAACCTTCCTTCCTGCGGGATAATTTTCTAGTTGAATAGTTGATATCAAGCCTAATATATAAACCTAAACCTCCATGTCTTTTTCCGAATTCGCTTACGTTGTGAATTTAAGCGATTGAAAACTTTTTATCAGAGGGAATAATAATGAAATAAATACAATATTATACCCAATGGACAAATTGCAAATCACTCAAAAATATTTTGTAAATTCTCCTAGTGCATCCCGGCGTATATTGTAAAGAGCTTGAGTTTTAGCGATGCGTTGGGTTTTGGCGACATTACTTAAACATATCTACCTACTACATGATTTACAACTTTTAATGTGATCACCTCGTACATGCATACGATTTAATTCCCTGATTAGTAAAGTTCTACAAATAGATTCCGTGTGCTTTCTTGAAAACAATGTTAAGTGAAATTGTCTTAACGTGCTAAACTCCTCCCTGCCTGCAGGTTGTCCCTGTTTCGCGACGGGGTATTCCGATAGGCGAGATTGAGGTACCTGTGCACTTCGCCCGCCAAGCCTCTTCGCTAGTGGAATGGGATGGGCAGGCCTATGAGGGGTAGGAGGGGAAGAGGTGGACGAAAGGGGGGTCCAGGAGGAGAGAGCGTGGGTTCGGGGAGGAGTGCTGTGGAAGGACGGAGGATTGGGGTAGCTGCAAGGGAGAGCGGAGAGAGGGTAGGTGATTAAGGTATTTTATGGCCATCGAGGATACATTCGTCACCAGGCTCCGTGGGAGAAGGGGGCCGGGAGGACGGAGAAGGGCCGGAGGGCGGGAGAGAGGAGTGCGGGAGGGAGGGGTTTAGGGGGAGAGGCGGGTGGTTGGAAGGTAAGAGGAATGGGCAAAGGAAACGGAACGGAGAGGCGAGCGGACGGGATGCGGGGAGTGAGGGTGAGGCTATGGTGGAAGAGAGCTTCCCACCCCCTGGCGACGGCCCTAGAGGAAGCAGGGGGGGGGCGGGAAGTTGGAGAGGAGAGAGACATCTTTAAGGGTGGGAAAGGGGCATGCCAGGGGCGGCGTGCGCGCGGGCCCCCTTCCACCGGGCTGAGGGGGAGCGGCCGAGGGAAGAAGGACGGTGGGAATGCCGGCGGGTTGCTGCAGCGAAAGTGAGAGAGGATGGGGTTTCTCTTCGCGGCAAACAGGGCCGGGAGGGAGAAAAAGAAGGAAAGGGGCGAGGTCGTGTGTGTGTGTTGGGTCCAGGTACATTGGTGGGAACAGGAGGCCAGTGCGAACTTTCTCTCATTGGCGCAGCATTGTTTAGGGAGGTCTCTCAGATTCGACTCATTACTACTCAAGAGCGAGTAAAGAAGGGAACAAGGGTTGGGGGATGCAGTAGGGAGCGAGTTCAGGTTAAAGAGCCACCCAAACCCTGCGTTCGCATAACATAGTGTTTAGGCGAAATAGGATCCTCGAACCTTCCAATCCCACGAAGATTATTGTCTCCTGAGGAGTCAGGGAACGGATCGAGTATCAGAAGAAAAGATTGGGGCACCACTACCAGGGATTTTTTCGGTGGGAATTGAATTCCAAAGAACCTTTCAGGGCAAAGCGCACATTCTTGGAAATTAACGCTCGTTTTACTTTATGTCGTGTGTTTTTTAGGTTAATATCCTGTAATTTGTATTCACAGCTCTCCTTCACGTCCATCAGCCTGTCGGACAAAACGTAATCTCGGGTATGTTAATCACGCTTAAGGAGTGAAAGCCATGTAATCATTTGATGTTTTATCAGTGAGTGAGTTTGAGGTACGGTTTGACTCCTCTTAACCATATAAAAGCAAATAAAAATAATCATTAGTTTAGAAAATAATCAGATCAGAAATTAATGTTTTTCACATGACCACCCCTCTTCTTTCTCTGGTCATATATTTTGCTCTTTATTTCTGACTGCGATAATCCTTGTCTCATATCTATGCTGGAATTGAACTGAAAATTGAAATTTTTGTCCTTGGGGGAAATGCAATTGTATATTAACTGGAAAAATGAAAGAATGGAGGATGAACAGGAGGGTAGTGCCAAGAGTGGAGCGCCATGGCCAAAATAACCGATGCGGATGTCGAAAGTTACGACGAAAGGGAGAGCCAGGCTAAAATGAAAACGTAATTGGAAGATGAGGTATCCGACAGATCCTTGGAGGATGGGATTTAGGGTATTCAAGTCCTGGAGACATAGAACAAGAGAAAAAGGGATGATGCAATAGGGTGAATTTTATATGCGAAGTATTTTGAATATTGTTTTTTTACATTTTATTTATATTTTAGAGATAATTATTTAAGAACTTTTTATATGAAAAATGAGGCCAATTAATTGTATATATTCAAATTTACATCGCGTAAATAGCCAGTAAAAATTTACTAAAAAGCTTTATATGTCTTATTGTGCAATTTTGACGAGAGGTGATAAGCTCAATGTTGTTCAAGCTCAATCAAACAAGGCAACAATGTTGGATATCAATCTGAACACAGTCAGTGATTTAATTGAAATATTTTTCGGATACAAATATCTCTCTTTTTTCTCTCATTTGAAAGATCTTTCTCCCCAGAAATCAGCCTATAGTTGATAAGATAAGTTAAAGTTAAATTTCTGTTAATGAAGTGAAAGTATTTGCTTAATTTCCATAATTTACTGACGTCCGGTTTAATTTAGATTAAACAACTCCTAACCTAGGAGCCTCAATTTGTTGTAATAATTTGCACAATACATTACAAACATACACTCGTATATTCAAAAATATCGTGGAATTTTTGTATCGCTGGAAATGTCACCAAAAATATAAACCACTTGCAACACAAAGGATACTGAAAATAGTAAGCAGTTCCCGCCTGTATTGAGATTGTTTTGGAACTTGCATAGTTAAACTGTTGTTTTTTGGAATATCTGCTTAAGTTACGAGGTCGGTAAATTAAGTAATGAGACTGGTAACGTAGCGTTAGATCTGACAATACTGGAGGCGCTGGGCTTGGATGGTCGGCAGGGGAACATGTGATCCTCTTTCAATACGGGTTTTAACTCGCTCAAGTTATTTGGTTGTCCGTAGCGATATTTTTGTGAAACAGGTTTTTCGTATTGTGTTCTAAAAATGAGTTGCATCAATTTCGAGCAACGGTTTCATCGAGCAGGGTTTTGCTTCAGACTTCAGCGCAGTACAACGGAAACTCTTGCGACACTTCAGCACACCTACAGAGATAGTGTTTTGTCAAGAGCCCAGGTTTTTTGGTGGTTTAAGGCATTTGCAGAAGGAAGAGAAACGATTGAAGGTGAACCACGAAGTAGAAGGCCTTCATTTCAAGAACCAATGTAAATGTCAACAGAATTCGAGATCATGTTCGTTTAGATCGTCGGTTGACAGTCAGAATGATTGGGGAAGAGTTGAATAATACTCACACTATCGTTATCAGATTTTGACCAATGAATTCAAGATGTGAAAAATCTGCGCAAAAATGGTTCCAAAAAACCTTTCGCAAGACAAAAAGGACCAATAGTTTTTGGCCAGTAAAAACATTACTGTAGCTCCTTAACCTCCTTTTCGCCTGACTTGAGTTCTAGATACTTTTTACTCTTCCCAAAGTTGAAAAGTCACCTCAAGGGAACTCATTTTGGGACAGTCGAATACATTCAAACGGCTGTAGCCAACCAGCTGAAGGCTAATCCAGTATCGGAGTTCCAGCACTGCTATGAGGAATGGAAGAACCGTATCCAGCGCTGTGTGGATTTAATAGGAAATTATTTTGAGGGTGACTATATAAAATTGTGATTCTATATTAATGAAAATATTTTAAAAATTAGTCTCATTACTTACCTTACAGGCCTGGCATAACAGCAATGTCAAAAGTATTAAGAACAGAATTTTGCATTAGAAAATACTATAGGTATTATTTATGGAGGTTTCAAATGTTTGTCCCCATATTATATCTATCCGGAATAGATAGACGAAATAAGGTAATTGGGTAGTTTGTAGCAGACATTAAAGTACTGCACTTTTTTCATAATTGTAGCTTTTATTTGAAAGTTATAAGTCAAAAATAAGTTGATATATATGTGCAGAGGATTACGATTCAATAAAATAATCATTTTTAAGCTCTCGCATTTGGTAACAGAAATGTTGAATTGTTTTCTCAAAAATGGATTTTATTGGAGTATTACAACAATTCTACGAGTGCCCATGTGTAACATGGGATATCTGGAATAAAGAATAGTCTTATTCCTGCTAACTATTATGGGTAACCTAATAGAACGCAAGCTTAATTATTCACACGTTGTTTCAGGTCGAACTAACTATGTTGAAACATAGTATTGCTACTTATTTTCTGTCAGTATCATCAAGAATCTTAGGGGAAATTCAATAATAATATTAATTCATCATACTGCATAAAGAAAGTAGGAACATTAGACGGAAATCAGGAAACAATCACTTAGTTAAATGGTTATTGTTAAAAAAAGCGTTATTTTATCTACTATCAATAGAGCATCTTGTAAGCAAAAGTAAAAACTAGAGAAATAGAGGGAAATAAATCAAAATATTTAAACTTTAATTTAAAACTAATTTGGTATCCTTTCCTAGGTTCTATGCAGGTTCTATAAATCAAGCTGTAAGTGTAAATGCAATTTGTACCTGATGGTGCCGCAAGTCGCTGAAACGCGTTTAACCTTAACATAAAGTCTATAGAAAGCATTAAAATCTTTTAATTTGGATGTAAGTGGATGTTAGGTAAGAGCTTTAAAATTTTGTGAATGGTTATTGTGTAATTGATGAAAATCACTCGATTTCATTCCAAATTTGTTTTTTACGACGTCATTGCCTCAGCTAATAGATGAAAGTGTTGCATTTTGTTTTCATTTTTTGATCGATATTTTAAGCACTTATAACAAAAGCATTTTTATTCAGTCATTCAGAAAAATTTTAGCGCCGACATTGATTTCAGTGCCAACAAGTGATTATGTTCCAATACTTTAAACCGAATCAAAACTCAATGGCTGTCAATGGTGATGATGAGAGCATTGAAGTGTTTCTCTCATACGAACTGCTTTCAGTATTTTCTACAGTGTAGTAATCGTTATTCATTTTATGAAAATGTTCATATTTAAACATACACAAAAAATCTGGTTATTTCAGTAGTTATATCCTATGAAGAGTTATAGTTATATCCAATTAAAAAAGATAATCTTCAATAAATTTCAGAAAATGTTTCCAAGTATTAACAAGAAGGTTGAAAAAGATAATAGGTCATAAAATACGAGGCGTATTCTTAAAGTAAGTACCGTTTGCTTATATTTAAATATTGGCGCTTCAGAACACTGTTTTGCTCCTGCAGCGCCATGTACTGATTCATTGAGAAGCTAGCTTTTGTTTTGTTTCAGAAGTCGTTTGCTTGTCCGTGCATGCAAACAACAATGTCCGCGACAATCGTTGATCCTGCCAGCTGTGAAGTGCGTTCTGTCATACGATTCTTGTATGCAAAAGGATTGTCAGCTGCTGAAATTCATCGGGAATTATGCCTAGTTTATAAACCTACAGTTATGAGTGAAGGAAAGGTTAGACAATGGTGCTGTGATTTTAAAAATGGACGAACAAATGTCCATGACGAAGAGCGAAGTGGTAGGCCCAGTATTCTGACCGATGAAATTGTTTCGCAAGTGGCACAAAAACTGCGATGTGATCGTCGATTGACAATTAATGGCCTGGCTGAACAATTTCCTCAACTTGGACGCACTACTGTCTACAATATTGTTACGGAAAACCTCGGATACCACACATTGCGTGCAAGGTGGGTACCGAAAATACCGACCACCACAAAGAGCAAAGAATGTCCAGTGGACGAGAGTTTTTGGGTCGTTGGGAACTCTTTAAACCACCCACCGTACAGTCCTGACCTTACACCCAGCGACTACTTCCTCTTCTTGCACTTGAAACAGTGGTTCCGTGGACAACGTTTCGAAACCGAAGAGGAACTCAAGAATGGCGTTGTCGATTGGTTCAACCCTCAGGCGGCGAGTTTCTATGCAGAGGGGTTAAAAAAGCTGGTGCAGCGGTACGAAAAATGCTTAGAAGTGAACGGCGATTATGTAGATAAGTAAAGTAGGTTTGTAGCTAACTAAAAGTGCCAATAAAATGTGTTTCATATGAGTATACTATATTTTTTCCTGTGACCAAACGGGTCTTACTTTATGATCACGCCTCGTATAAATCAACTAAAATTAAATCACCCCTCTGTTTTTCCCAGAATGCATGCACGACCTGCCCATCAGAACAACTTCATCGCATTTATGAGATATATCGCCCCTGCGCATGAAGTAATTTTTTCGTTTCGGAATATTTGCATTCGCAACCATCGGGTGTTTTCGATCTAAACTCAGTCGGATTCCACCGATGTTCGCGGCGACGATGACGTATTCTCTCAATCTGGAACTCATCCGATACTTTTGCCCCGATACTCCGCCGACTTGTTTAGCGGTAGTGTTTCGTGCACGTCGTTGTTTAGATCAAAGAAGGTGCAGAATGGCACATAATTGCAGTATTACATTCAACCCTTTTCCAAGCTTTCACGTTGTATTCGAGCAGCCTGTGTTCAGCCAACAATCAAAGCTGTGGAAAGTGAAATTGAAACGTTTTTAACTTATAATGGGAAGCATTGGTGTTGTCCTTCAGCTTTTAGATACAATGATTCTATCGGTTTGGGTGATGTAATGAAGGGAGTAAAGGAATCTTACTATTGAAAGTATTGGTAAAAATGATTTTGTTGAAGAATTCTAACCTCGTTCTTTTTAAGGTCTACATATACCAAATAGTTTCGGTCACATACACTTTATGGTGAATAAATAGCTAAAACAAGAATCAATTTATATTCGCAATTTAATTTTAGCACTAAAATATCCTTCATATATGTAAAAAGGAATAATTGAACAAAATATTAAGAAAGAAAATTGAGAAAAAATAAAGTGAACAAATCAGCTACACTTGAGAATAAAGGCATTGAATTATTGGTGGAGGCTAGTTAACCCCTATACACATCAGCCCGGATGTAGACCCAATTAATCATACAATCTTTCACGCAGAAAAATACAGTTAGACACTAAATAATACTGATAAATTATAAAAAAACGGTTTCGTAAAAGAGTTCCAAACTTTGGTGAATCGACACTGATCCACGAATCATGAACCCAATCCTAAGAATATATTAACCCCAATGCTGAATAAAACTAAATTCAATGTTTTCATCATCGAAAGCATTAATATCTAAATAACATTAATTATTTGCAGCACGAACTATAAGACTACATTTTCATCAATATATAATAACTGGGAATCTAAAGATACCAAACTGTTTCAATTTTTTAGATAAATTCGCAAAGAAGTTGCATGAGTTCTTCGTTATTTTTAAAGTTTTGATCCACACGTTTATGAATTGGAGTGTTAGTCTCTCTCTTTAGGATCTTACCATGGCTGGTGCTACCTGAATATAAGGAGAAGTGTCCCTAAGATTGGACATTGAGCTGCGACCATCTCTATTCCCACAAGGAAGTATTTTTTTCTAAACTGGTGGTGAAGGCGGAATCTCTCCATCGAGGATAAAGTTATGCAAACTTTTAAATCCCCCTCAAAGTTTTTTGTTAGAACCTAAAGCTTATTCTAAGTTTTGAAACCTGAGACGCGATGTTCAAAAGTTTTGAGTTTAAACTAGACAGTTTACATCCTTTCATCTCTAACATAACTTCTTCTGAATTAGGATTTCATCTAACCATATATGAATTTTGATGACTCCGTTTATTATATATGCAATTTTTTTGAGAGTTTGAAGCACTGCATATGATTCTAATCAAGCATTTAAAATTGATACATCGGATTTAAAAGTTAATTCAATCGGTATAAAAACATTGTTTGTGGAATCCGTAGAATGAGTGACATATTTCCCCTCATTCTCTGAACCATTTTAGTCATTGTATTTCCCTCAAATACACATAATTATTGATGAAACTCTTTTCACTTATTCAAAAATATTTAAACCTCAAATCAAGAGTTGTCTTTATGCAAGGCTGGTGCTAAATATCGTCTTCCGTCCGATCCGGACTCTGTCTGAAACCAGATGACTAATATAAGCGGAGGTTTAGGCCATAACCGACTTTGGTTTTAAGAATACCATTGTGCTGAAATTTTACTCCAAAGCTTTATAACATAAGCTTTATTTGCAAATTTATAGATATGAGCCAAATGTCTGTATGCTTCGGAAATACGGTGCCAAATGGAAGTGGTTATGTGATCAAATTCATGGATAAATGAACAAGGAAGAAGGTTTGCAAAGAGTAGGGAGGAGAAAGAAGTGTGGAAAGCAAACAGAAAAGCATGGTGAAACTAATAAAAACGTTTTGGGAGACGATTTCCTAATGAAAATAGTCATCGAGGAAAAATATGAAAGAAAGGTCTACAGAAGAAGCCTCGCCAGATGGGACACAACTAAAAGAAGGAATCTATGTGATGGCATACGTTTGCAGACTTGAAGAGATCAGAGGATAGGAAAGGTGAGTACAGAGCTTCACCGAGCCAATACTGGAATTGATAAATAACGTAGTGCTGCAGAAGATATTTTTTTCAGAATGCAGCATACATGACCTTTTTCGCAAGGGGATAAGCGCACATTGGAGGTTTTTGAAACGGGTTTGGCGAAGGATGAAGCAAATAAGTTAAACAATGAGGAAGAAAAACGCTGAAGTTTTAGATACACGTATAGTGAGAGAAGATAAGACGTTACGGTGGAAAACTGAAAAAGGCAGAAAAATTTGGTGAAGGAAATATTGAGAAGAGTGGGATGTTGAAGACTGCAATAGAAGGGAGAATGAAGGGTAAGCGGGAGAGAGGAAAGAAGAGATAGGGTTTTTGTTTAGCATGTAGGGAGGAAGAAGTTACGGTCAAAGCATGCCCTGCTATAATGTGAAAAGTGTCGGGTTATGCACGAAATACTGAACGGTGAGGGAGTCTTGTCCAGTTTTCTAAGGGATAAGCTTGATCAATTATTTGCTTGATATTTTGACTTGATTAACTCATCAATGTCATCATATTTTTAAAAGACTGATATTTTTCATCGGTTATAATTGTTGAGTATGAGGATTGATGTAACACTTTTTTACAGACAATTCCTAATTTTTATTGTCTACCAAGAATATATTGAGTTATAAATAGGCTAGAAGTGATACAAAATGACCATTCCTGTCGAAATACTTTCCATACTAAATACCTACCTATCAAGGGAGAATGTTAGCCGAAATGAAGAAGGAAAACAGAATAAATATAAAAGGAATGGTCATGATACGTACGACTATAGTTGTAAGGAGCAATTTAAAACGCCTTTTAGAGTTAAAATATCCTCAGCGGCGGTAGATATTGAATTATTAATTTTATTTAATGATGAAGAACGCGTGATTTTCAAGTTTTGCTGCAAATATTTTAAAATCATCGCGATTTGAGATCATTTACACCCATCCCTTCCGCGTTCGACATCCATGATACACACATAACCTATACGTTTGTCCGAGGTTCTCAGGAACACTCGGTAGTCTGGAAGGCCAAGAAAAGTGCAGTGTCTCCCCACCGGCCTAATGTCCCAACGAGCGTTGGTCGACCACGCACTCCATTTACAGGTTAGTGACATCACATGCAGTGGTCTAATTCTTCCAAGGTATCCTGCATGGAAACAGTTCAGTCAATCACGAGTATCGTGCGTATGCTACCGATCTATGGTCGATCCCATTTGGCTGAAATAGTCTGCCATTCGATTGGTTGACGGTTATCCTAAAGCATGCCCTTACTTGCTGTCCATATTGTGCGACACCTCAATTGACGGGAGAAGTTGGGCGAAGCGTTACTTGAATGGGAGATAGGATTACTGAGATTTCATATGATAATGAAATTCGTTATTCATTCTTAATCAAAAATATAACTTAAGAAAGATGAGTTGAATTTTACAGGAGGAGGAAATTAAATAAATCAGTTGGATAAGTTCATGTATTTGGGTAGTGTTTCATAATGAAATGGGCATAGTAATGAGGCCGTTGGGAAAAGAATTACGTTAGCGAAAGAGGAATTTGCTAGATGAAGAGAATACTAAGTAAATATGTGAAGAAAGGATAGGTTAAAACTCAGCAGGAAAATGTCAATCAGGTGGCAACAAATATCAAACTAATAATTTTGTTACTATTTAACAAGGATTATCCATTTTGTTTCAAAAATGAGGTTTTAATAATAATTATGGATAACTGTGTATTTTTAAAAATTCAGTCTAGTTTCCCGTGGAATTAAAAATTCCTAGTTCAGCAGTCCATGAGGTCCGAATGATTGGAAACTGCTCCTCGGAACTAAATGATGGGACGGAAACTGAACTAGTCCACCTTGATGCATGAACTTCACGTGTTGTAGGATGCAGTACAAGGTGGGCTCTACGGTCATTTGTCAAACTAGCCTTATGATTGATCACTGTGGATTTTAGTCGCATTATGTACCTAATGAACTCTTGGTTGGTGACTACTCTTTTAGCTCTTGCCCACGTCGCGAAGCACTCGATACAGTCCGACCATCGGAAACCAACCAATGGGTCACACTCGTTAACCAACTTTTTCAAGCAGAGTAAAACTCGGTTGTAAAGAGACACAAGCGGCTGATGACTCATAATAGACATTCAGGTTACATTCGCCATGTATAAAAATATATTACGTGTTAGTTCAAGTCTCGGTCGAAGAAACCTTTTTTTCTGCTTGGAATTCTTAGCCTCACCCACCTCGTGCTTGTCCTTAATATGTTTTTCTCCCTTTTCCTTATACATATATATATATATATATATATATATATGTTTTTCTGAATATGTTTCCACTATTTGACAGATTTTCGCATGCATCAAAATGAAAAGCTCCTTATTTGAAGGCACTTCCTTTACGAGTCGATATAAGCAATTTCAATACTTTATATAATTTCAAAACTTTATAAATTTTCAAATTTCTTTCAATGGCATCAAAATTTTCATTGCATACAAATTTAAGAAGGCTTTGTAGGTTCACCTTAAAAAGCTAGTTTTTGTTAGATGAGTATCAGGAAAACGTAATGAAAAAGTATGAGAGAGGTGTGACTTCACTTTAGTTAGGCCTCATTCAGAATACTCAGTAAGTGTTTAAGATCCATAAGAGAAAACTTAAATTTAGAGAAAAATTATAATAAAAATTAAAACAGGGAAAATCCCCTATGCTTGTTAGCCATTGCTACGAGAATCGAATCAGCATCACGGGTATGCTGAAGGAATTACGTTTGGAGGTTTTCTTTCTCGAAGTGAGCAGGGAAGACTTAGACTTTTAGAAAGGCACAGGACACCTGTGTTTCATATGGGCACAGAGACAATTATTACGGCGCCACATTTTAGCGGTAAATTTGATCCTTGGGATAAAATTAGATGCGTTTTAGGCCTTGCATAATTTCTTGATTTTAATATGAATTTGATATTTTCTTGTATCTTGAAGTATTCTAAATTTTAACTTAGTCTTGAAGTGTCATTATATTTTTATAGTTCATTTAATCTTTGCCAACATATATCTAATACTACGTTTTCACAAGGTTCCCTCTGACTACACTGTCTACCTGCACTTTGTTTGAAAAATAAATTAAATATATACGAGTACTCGTATAACGATGGGCTTCGGGGTTGGTTGGACATTGATAAAGAATTGAAGCATTGGACCTCTATTCACTAATAATTTCTGTTTTTCCACGGAAAACCGTATCACCACGGGAGAAATTGGACATTCCTAAATCGTTACTTTTTCCTTTTCACTTACTCTCCTCCTATCCCTTCCTCTCTTTATCTTTTACTGTCACAATCCCTCTGGTAAGTGAGGCATATATAATTACAACGTTTGCATAAAAAGTGTCAGTAACAATATTTTCCTGACATGTACACACAGTGCTAAATTCAAACCATCGGTTGAGTGTATGCATGATTTAAGAACATATTGGCATTGATAAGATGACTTCGCACCGTTATCACTGAAAAAATGGCGAAAAGAGGGACATGCGATAAACTCCTTCCGAAGGTCTTGACCGACTAACAAGAGCAGAGTCGATTGTCTACTTGCTACGACCATTGCGGCGATTCCTCAACCCCCTTACAGTATATAATTGGCACCAGCTGACAATTTCCTATTCCCAAAAGTGAAATCCTCCCTCAATGGACACCACGATGGGACCCTAATAGCCCGCAAAGAAGCTTGCGCCCATAGCCTTAAGGACCTTCCGGAATCCGCCCACCAGGGAGTCTTCGAATTGTGAAGAAACCTCTGACAAAAGTGTGTCGACACTCAAGGGATGTCCCTGGAAGAATTCTGAGGTATTTTAGCAATATCTGAAATAAATCTATTTAACCGAAATCTTCCTGATACTTTTTATGCAAACCTCGTTTATGTACTCACATATATATGTGAGTACACCAACATTTTTCATATGCAGTGATGATTACACTCAACTTTCGTTACTAGTGGTACTGTAATTTAAAGTAGTGAAAATTACTAGCAATTAATTAATTTTTCCGATCAATTGAATTATATCTGGAACATTAATTATATGTTAAATATATTTACTTTTCCTCGCTGATTTTCTATTTCTCTCGCACACACATACTCTCACAAATATTTAATCAACCAGGGGATAAAAACGATATAAATAAACAGACGTCATAAATTTAATTCCAAAACTGATGTTTAGGTTGGTTAAAAATATCTAAAAAATCAGTTCGTTTAGCAATCAATATCAGATCCATCTGAAGTCGGATGATCTGCGAACGGAGTAGGGAGCTGATCAGTCCATTCGGTTTGTCAGCATGGGCTTAATGTATAAATCTTTACCATCTTTACTTATCGGTTAAAGTGTCACAGGTCGGTGCAATCTTCGCCCCAAAACATCCCCTTCTATTATTAGGACTATCAGGTTCTCAGTTTTCCTCTCCGACCACACATTCCTCTACTTTTTGGAGTCCATTTCTTGAGTCCTCTTCAAATCGTTTACTATTTTCAACAACATCCGATATCTAAGTGACTATCCGCACGCCGCATGAAAACACAAATAGTTTTCTTTTCGTTCTTTGATTAAAAAAAAGCGAAGCCCAAAAATGTGCTCTCCAGATCCCTTCTTTTATCAATCAGCCTGGTTTGTCCAGGATTTTCATCTCTAGGCATCTCAGATTGGCTTCTCAAAGAGGGCTGATTCGGCTCGCTTCCAGACCGATCTGGAAAATTTCGCCTGAATAACCGATCTGATGACTATATCGATCTGAAATCTCTTGTGAATTTTTTAGAAGTTACTAAATCCGAGAAAGAGACGTTGGAGGAAAGCGTCATTAAGGGTGAATGGTAATAGCAATATAAAAATAGAAATTCGATATATCAGCCTCTTCTTCTTTCCCTCGAAAGAGATATTTCCTCGAATTCCTCTATAGTGACCATTTAATGGCGATGTTTTGCTTTTAAAGTCATAATATCGGTGTTTTTAATAGTTGTTAAATATCGTTAGGCTGATTGGTAAATAAAAATTGCCAATGTTTTGGTTGCGCTGATCGTTACATTTGCTGCGTAAATTATAACTGTGCTTGTTATAAATGAGTTTGACTTTCTTACTTGGGAGTGGGAGCGGATTCAGCCGTCCTCGTCCTGCTCCTTGAGAGGAATTGTCAACTTGAATTTAACGGTCAACTTGAACATGGTTCGCTCTTCCGGGATTGCTGCCGCCGCAGTCACGCTTGCAGCATCTGACGCGACCTTCCTCGTTACTCTCCCAACACGGGCCTACGCACGCCAAATGAACAGCAATTAATGGAAATGGGATTTTGACCGGCGGCGAGAGGGTGTGCGTTAGGAAAAGGAACGGCGGGAAGAGGGTGGGGGCAAGTGGAGGTGGCGCGGGTGGGAGGAAAGAGCTACCCGGACGAAGGTGCGACGTCCCCACGTCGCGCCGTGCCTTGTGTTACGAGGTGAGTCTCCTCGGACGACTCTTTTGACCTTCAAGTTTTATGTCACCATTTTTTGATTTACCTTGCTAGTTTTTAATGAAAGTGGTTTCATGAATCTCTTACCTGGAGCACTCTTCGCACGTTACGATATTGATAAAATTAATTACATGAAATGATTTCAATGGTTTTAATGGGTGAGACTTACATTTTTCCGTCGTAAAGGCATGGATTTTTATTCCCCTCCTACTTTGGTTTTACAATATTGCTGACTTCGTAATTCCAGATTTTATTGATATGAGCACGACCATTGTCACTTTGTTTGTAGTTCTGCCGTAGTGTCATTTTCATTATTAACACCCGTATATTCTTATCATGGGAAATTATATTTTGCAAACAAAGCCGTGATGTTGTGGAAGGTGAACATAATCAATGCGTAGTTAATAATAATGCACCATTTCACTATTAATAAAATATATTTCCCCCTAAGCTTCGACTATACTTTCCTACTATCATTTTCGACTATCATTTTCAGGTACATTATACTGATAGTTACGAGCTTATATAGTTTCCTCTAAGACACCAATGAAGGTAATTTGGGGTATTTAGGGAGTAGCGGAGTAAATGGTTAGGAAAGGAACAATTATTTATCATGACGCATCTGTTTGGCATTTGCATCCAGATTTCAGGGGAAAATAGATTCGGCGCTAAACTGCTGTTTAACTTCTTCTCCAATTTCACCGAAATCCCACATAAAAATCTTTATATGATACCATTGGTAAGTAATCTTTACCGAAGTTACGCGGCCTCCAGTGTAAAATACTCGTACTTCCATGGTCCGTAATGTGTCCAAAGAAACATTCAAACTTTTAGGAATTCGTATCCAAGACCACCACAGTACTTGGCCCATAGGTTGGTTTTATTATGCGAGGGTAGGGTTACCTAAAACCAAGACATAAGTGGTTTCTGGTGTACAGGAAATCGCACACCTCGGGAAGTCTTAGAGAGGTTGCCCAAAGGTGCTACTGAGTCTTCGTAGAATCATCCTTTTCAGGTGACGGATATGAAATTTAACGGAATAATCATAAATATTTTCTGATACGGAGAATACGTTTGGGAGAGAAGACACTCCTTAGTAACCATAAAATCACGTAGCTTCCAGGGTCTCCTATTCTTACTCCTGGAAGATATTCCTGCGTTTTTCGCGAGCAGATATGTTGCCGAATCAGACAAAGTGTTAGATATTTCACTTTTCTATCTCATGTTGAAAGTTATTAACTAAAAACCCCTTAATTCTAACACAATCCAATCTAATCTTGCCTGTACTTATCAACCAAGGATTACCCATGTGTGAGGTCTAAGGACGCATTTCCTTATAAATATCTGGCTTCCGCAAGCACTACGGTAAAGATAAACGAAGTGGAAAAATAGGGATTTTTATGAATAAGATAATTAGATTTTTTAGAATTAAATTAGATAAAAACTTTATGAAAAGCTTTCTTCTCTTTTAAACCAATCGCTACTTCTTTGTATAGTTCTTGGAGTGAATAATATACAAAGGTAAACATATCTCTCCACAGAACAATCCTGAACTCTTAATTACACGAGTTTTTGCTCTAGTTTTGCCTGTAAGTAATATAAAAGTCTAAAATTACTCTCTGATTGGAAATATTTAATTCTTGGAAATTTTTCGCATTAAAAACAGCTTTTTGCATTTAAAAGTATGACTTAGAAGATAGACGAATTGTCGAGAAACATTTCAAAGAAGAAATTCAATTTTTCTGGGAGTCTTCGACTGTTATTCCAAATAAAATTATCCATCCTTCACGGGAAGCTTTAGTGCACCGATGCTTTTGTTATTGTTGAAAGGATTTGAGGGATGATTGATCAGGTGGGAGTCGATGGGATTATCGTGGCTTAAGTACACTACAGAGGCGATTAGTGGTCAATTTCGCCCTTTCCATTAGGGGCGGATTATCGCTGCCTGGATTGATCTGGCAGGTGATAAATGCTTTGATTAGCATACGATGCGTCCTAACATACGTCGCCAAGCACGCATTGTTCGTGACGAAGCCGACCGAATCAGAATGAATTAATTTTCCATTCTTTTCAAGCGTTTGTCTGGTCGGGCGTGTGGAATCGTTAAACGTTTCAGGAACATTTTTAGGCGGTAAAATATATGTCCTTAAGGTTTATGTACAGTGGCATTGAAGGTCCGCATCTGCACACATATTGTACAATGTATGCGTCACTACAATAAATATTGATCGGGTGGAAGCCGATGGGATTATCGCTTGGGTTCTCGGACTAATTTATTATGTCAATTCAAAAGTTAGCAGGGATAAAAATGTGGTAAAAAATTAATTAGCCATATTCCAAACGAACATATAAATAGGGTATACGATTAAGTAAAAATAATTGCAGGTGCTCGTGAAAGGAAAGTGTTGATAGCAATGGGGTTTGGATCGCGAAGGCGAAGTAAGAGATCGATGGTAGTGAGATAGGGGACCTAGAGTCAGAATAAGGAATGATCAAGGGGAGAAAGCAAGAAAGAGCTCTGTAGCAGACATGATTTAATCAAAATAAGCACGTTGGTCAAGTACCGAAATAGACGTAGATATACTGTATGAGAAATATCCGGTTACTCGAAAGATAACCAACTGAATTATTTATAAAAAGAGATGTTTCAGGCGTGATATGGTGGAATATCATGATTAATAAAAATTGGTAATTAAAAAAAATATATTTTGTGAAAAATTGCCAATTTAAATTAATTAACAACTGAATTATAGTTAGGCACAGATTTTAAAACAGTGTAATCAACTCGAACAGTTACCCAGGGATGCATAGTGCTTACGAAATGTTTTGTCACATTTACGGGGAAAAAGTGGAAAACTATTACAGATAATGAAATTTAGAAGTACTAACCAGGAAGATTGGAAAGAAGTACCAGAAATCTGTAGAGAAATGTATAAATGAGGACAGAAAGAAGGGTACAGCAAAAGATAATGGGAACATAGAAAAAAACATCGAAATCTGGAAACAAAACAATAGGAACAGTAAATAAGCATAGAATAAGAAAGCAATGTACTACGGATGAAATGATCGAGAAGGTAGACGAAAGTAGTAAAGCAAAGAATGTAACAAAGGATAAGGCATAAGTGAATACAAAGAGTTATATAATAATCTTAGGCGGAAAACTGATGGAAGGAAAGAATCGTGGTGGAAAAGGCAATCAAAGTACATAGGCAATTTACAAAGGAAGAATGTATAGCACTCTACAGGAAGGGGGATGGACTTTCAGGAAGTAAGGAGGAAAAATTCGAGCAAAAAATCAAAAAGAAGTCGAGAAAATTAAAATTGACATTAATAAACAACATTAAACATAAAAAATTTGAAAATCTAAAACGATACCAAGTCTTAAATTAAAAATGCTACGAGTAATGGACCACCAGCACCTCGATGTAAAAAGCATGTGTATTTCTGTTTTGCTTTTTCTTGATCTATCTCAATTCGTAGCGTAAAAAAGACTAATTATCGATTCTTTTTTGAGCTTGACACTTGTAATTTAAATTTACGAAGGTGGGCCGGAGTATCTCTTTGATTGGTGATATTGACGATTGGGAAATGAAAAAAAATAGCATTAATTAGAAGAGCACTGGGTAAATCTGATGAAAAGGTCAAAGAGAAATGTTAACTGTCGTTGGTTAGGCCTCATTTAGAATATACTGCAAGTGTATGGGATCCTCACGAAGTTGGATTGATTGCCTCATTGGATCACGCAGGATAGAGGAGCTACATTTGTAAAACTTTGTTATGATAAACTTAGTAGCGGATTCAAAATATTAGAGGAACTAGCCTGGGAATCACTGACGGAGCGAAGGTCAAATTATAATTTGAAGCTCTTGGATAAATGGGTAGGATGTTGGAATTGCATAAATGGGAGCAGTGATGTTGGAAATTTACCCCCATCATACTACGGTAGGGGAGATCTAAAGAGAGTACAGGATACTAAAAAATGTTAGTAAGCGCAACTTCATACGCTGTTCATTTTCTCCTTTCCCATGGAATAACAATTGGGTTTTTGTGAGCCATTCAAATCTCAACGTTAATATGATTTACTATGCTTCGATTCACATTCCTATGACAACTGAGAGTAAAATAATTTTCTACATATTTTCACAGAAGTTTCTTTACAGTTAATTTTAAAATTATTTGATTTAGCATCTTCTTACAATTATATAAAAGACTTAATAATCCAATAGTGTTACTCTTAAAATATTTTTTAATATTAAAAATGTCCAAAGAAACTGTAATTGGTTGCAATATGTTAATTTAACTAAATGAAAAATATCAAATATGTTCATGTGAGTGCTAGCAGCAATGTTTCGTGGTGAAATAAAGTAATATAGACTGAACACTGACAGATAGGTTGGGGGCATGACAAGGTATCATAGTAATAATGTTCAAAAATTCCTAAGACAGCTATAAATATGCGTTTTAGATTTTAGAGTCCATAAAAAAAAGATACGTTTGATAGAGAGACCATTAATTATTGATGCAAAATGTTTATTTTCTTGTGTACCTGTATATACGAGTAAGTGAAGGCACACATCTTTGTATTTTCGCGGAAAAAGTTACGTATAGATTCTCACTCCTCTGTGAGAGTTTTTTCGAGTCAATTTTTCATCGCCGCTGCCTCGTCAAATCTTCATCTCTCGCCCTCAAAATAAATTATAATACCATTATCCATTGAATTAATCTCTTCTTAGGCAAAAATCATATGACAAGAAACGGAAACATGGATGAACAATGATATGGCCCCATCTTTTTGTTATTATAAAATTTGTCACAAAATTCTCGTCGTTTCTTTTATTCTGAGCGAGTAATTTTCCCTCCCTTTCTCCTCACACCAACACACACCCAAAGCCCACCCTCACCCTCTCTCTAAATCCCCCCACTCCTTCCGAGTGAATCGTCGCGGCGGAGAGATGGGGCTACAGAAATGGAAAATGTGTCGCATTCTTTCCCCCTTTCCGTCCGTCCCTCATCCCCTCATTCGTCCTCCCTCTCCCCCTGTCTGCCTCGTCCGTCCGTCCGGCCGAGGCGCGCCCCGAGAGCAGCGGATGACAGCGAGAAAGGTGTCGCGCGCTAATGGGAGAGGCGAGAGCGTGGAGGGGCGTCCTTTGTCAGGGGTGGGTAGGACGGCAGGCAGGCAGGCGTGGGTGTGTGTGCGTGTGTGTGCGTGTGTGTGCGCGCTTGTGTGTTTGTGGTCCTTCGTCGGCGGGAGGAGGGAGGTTTCCAATGGGTGGTGTTTTCGGAGGCGGGGGGAGGGAGGGATGGATGGGGGAGGGGTTTGTGGGAGGGAAGAGCGTTGGGGGAAGAGGGACTCTGTTGCGGAGGTTCGCTCTCCTCTTCGTTCGTCGGCGGATTTAATGGATTGTTGTGTGTGTTTGAGCGCGGGAAAGGGTCTTGGGGCGGGGGGGGGGAGATTTGGTCGGAAGGGAGGGGGAGACGGGCGGAAGGTAGATGGGTAGGGACGCGTAATGACGGATTAAATGAGTGATGCGCTCCGCTTGGTGTCAGGGCGACCCGAAAAACGTGTGTGCGAGAAAGAAGGCGGAAATTGTGGGAGGAGGGCGGGTGGGGTGTAGTTTTTGGCGCGAGGGGAGGATGGGGTGGAGGCGTGTGTGGGTGGTGAAAATTGTTTGTTTGCCGCGTGGCGACGTGACTTCCTTTCGACTCTCGACAACGGCGAGTGGAAATTGCGAGGAGCACTCGACACACTCCTCTCTTCTCTGCCGCCATCCTCGCCTCCCCCTCCCTTCCTCTCTCGTTCTCCCCATCTATCCCTCCAACGCAACCGTTTCGTTATTCACCTCGGTCCTTTTCCTTTATTTTTTTAAACTTTTATCACCGCTCGCCCGCTCATCCGTGTACGAGCGCGGTTCGCGGCATAGGCGGAATTCTTTCGCGTGACGCGTGCTCCGAACGAAAAGTGTAAAATAAGACCTCGCCCCCTTTCGCATCCTTTTGGCTCCCTCGATTTGTTCTTTGTGAAGCGGTGCAGTTATTTTACCACCCGATGTTTTATTAATCGCTTTCCAATCTGCTCTTTCGATGCCTCTCCTCTCACCCTAAGCGTAGAGCGATTTCGACGGTAATTGCGCATTCCCTGTTTGATCCTACGTAGATGGAATAGCGATGGATGGATGGGTTCTGGAACCGGAAAACACATTTAAATTAGAGTGCTGGGATGAAGAATTTAATCCCTGGGTAATGAATTTTTCTCTTATAAGATTGTTTATTCAATTCTTAACGTATTCATTATTTGCAAATTTAATCTATAAAAGCTATCAATAAGTGAATCTTAAATGCTTTAGTGAAGTATGCAATTGATTCAATATCGGTTCAATTGAAATACCCCGTCAACCAAAAGTTGCATAAAACATATTAGGATTAGATATTCGACGAAATGATTGCATTAAAAATTCCTTGGCCCTATGACACTTTTGTCTTTCTAGCTTTGGTGATTGGGACGTTACAATTTGTTCCACATTTTCTGTTTTTCGGGACTTGTAACAGTGTTAAATATCCATAAGAAATTCCTAGTTCGTATAGTCCAATTTTTACTACAAAATATAATGTATTTGTGAAAATTTATGAATACTTTTACAAGTGGCGTAAAGAGTGTACTCAAATATTTTCCAATGGAGAGGGGTCATCATGTGAGGAATGTTTACTGAAGCGAGAAGTGAAATTTTATTATTAATCATAAGGTATTGCTAAATACTTTACAGACTGTATTAGATTCTTTGCTGGAAATTATATACTAGTAGATATTCTCAGCTACAAGTTCGTGACTAACATAATCAGAGAGATAATTTGCCATCAGATAATTTCTGATAATTTTTTGGCACAAATTTTGATTGAACTATTTCAAAATATCATTGTATTCACTCGATTGTTTGGTAATAATGAGTCCATATTTAGATTATGTTTCTGATGTTTGTTTTTTAGCAGTACCAGTACATTCTAGGCGGGCATTTATGGTAACGAGGATTCATTTCTACGATGTTACACTCATACTACGTTCGTTATACCGTAATATCCTACACTCTGCTTATAACTTACCTGATGGTGAAAGCACACGAAAGTACTTTGTTGTTTTATTCTTTGAATATACATTTGTAAAAATTAGGCTTAATTACATCGTCCGTTATAAAATACCCATTTAAAAATTGTATAAGTGAAATGATAATATAAAAATTAATACGCACCTTGCAGTGTTAAAATATATTCCTGATAATACTGAAGAGTTATGATGAAATATGATAGACGACCACTAAAATATAAATCTAAAGAGCGACAAGTCGATACGGTATTTAAAAATGCAGGTTTTTCTCATTCATCATTTGTATAGGCTAATGTTTTGCGTTCTGTGGTTGGTTATTTTAATTTGTTATTATATTCATATCCTAAGGAGGTAGGAAAAATGGTTTAAGGACGTATTGATCGGTAGTGGGATGTTGAAGACTGTAATAGAGGGGAGAATGTTAGGCAAACGAGGAAAGGACAGGAATAGGATAGGGATGTTGGACGGGATGAAAGAAGTACACAGAGATGAAGGACTTGATATAGAGTAGGTTGCTGGATTTTGTTTTGTTAGGAGTAACAAAATATTTATTGGGTAGTTGTGATCATCAAATGCCTACGTTTACCGGTACTGCTTAATAATAATAATTATATTCAAGTTATTATACGGAAATTTTTCCTGGTAGAAAAAATCAATAATGTGAATTGTTACTGTAGTTAAAAGCCTCTGCTGCCATATGTTACCTAAACTAACGCTTTTGTGTTTATACCTATTTTCTGGTCACATCATTATCGGAATACTTCGGTATGGGTATTACCGCTAATTCCAGTAACTTTTAAAATTTGCTCCTGAAAAACTATTTGTTGAATTTCATGGGTCATTATTTTCGCACATGTGGTCGCACAGCTATTGTACCAGATTCAAAACTCATTTCTGAAGAATCGATTTAATTCAACCGATTCATAGTATTTCAACGCATCGTTATTTCTCTTATGGCTCCTATTTTATGATTACTTTTGTTACAATTAGGGAATAATCTTCATATTGCAGGTGAGGAATTTTTCCGAGAAATATTGATATATCGTTTTTACTTTCCATAAGTAATGGTTTGGTACGCGCTGTTTCAATGCTCTTCAAATTGAACTTAGAGAGCGCTAATAATTAAAATTTTTGAGAATTTATCTAAAATATTTATTTTTACCTTTGTCATATTGCTCTATCGTATATTTTATAATACTGTTTCCTTAATATGTACACTTCTTGGTTTGTCTATATTAAGTGCCGAAATTTCGTGTTGCATATTTAGAATTAATCCATCAATCTATTTTTATTATGTTCATCTGTTGCATGATTTTTTATACTTTTGCTGTTAAGACCTTTCAATTAGATTAATATCCTTTCAGTTTGTGTGGACACATTGGCGTAATATATTAATGAAATCAATAAATTCCGTGATGACATCTGGAAATTTCAATGCTTGCTTTCTATGGTCAAATGATTCGTGAAGAGATTTTAACGCTTGTATCTCATTAGCTTAATGGGTGATCGAATGTTCTATCCAATAATGGTTTGAATTCGGAAACAACTTGCCTTCAGATCTTATCACTAGAAGCGAGCACTGTTACTGATGGAAAATCTGGCACCTTAATCCCAAATATTAGTATCCAAATTTCGTCAACGTGGGAAGACTTTTTTATATTTTTCTTTTCAGTGAATGTTTGTATAAAATAGAAGTTTTATCTTTGAATTCATACATTTGATATGAAATGCGCGAGTAGATTTAAAAAATGATTGAAAACAATTCTATTCCACTTCAAATGACGGTCATCATAATTGCACGTACCTCCGCGAGTATGAATGCCTGTTAGTTCTCTCAAATGTGACGTAAAAAAGTTTATCATACTTATGCCGGATTACAACAAATATGTTGTAAATATTTATTTTTATGAAATTATTGATAGTAAACTTTAAACTGCTAAAATAAATGGAAGGAATAAAGAAATATTTAGGGTTGTGTACTCGAAACCCCGTCACCATTGAGCCCAAAATCGTCTCTTTCACTTACTTCAGCACATCCACTGAGTTTGGTTCAATACTGTTTGTCCTCAACATTATTTACTTTTATTAACCTTTAACCTAAACAAATTTTGGTTTGATAGTTAAGACCATTTACATGCATTTAAATGCTCTCGATTTGATTTACCTCGCTGTAGGTTCACTGTGAAATTTCATTGATCAAGAATATATGGAAGACATACAAAAATGCTTGGACATTTGGAACTTCTTGCATTTTCTAGTCATTAAATATTATCTATTCAAAGCGTTCATCAACAGTTTTGTTTCAAGTTTTACCGGAGATTTGAAAAGAAATAACATAAGAAACTAAATTAGCTGATAAGTAAAATAATGAGAGATCAGAGATATATGAAAAACCTTTTGTACCTTTATGTTACCATTCCATTTTCCAAATTACATCTGGTTAATATGATTTTATTTTTATAAACTTTTAATAAAAGTACTTTCGAGAACTAAGTCAGTATGCATCTGATTACTACCAAGTTTATAATACTTTATCTCTGAGTAAAACTGTCAAAGTTTGCTAAATCATTTCATCACGATGACATGCTTTCCACCGTTTTACATTTTAAATCATTAAAAGTCTATGAGTCCAGAAATATCTACTTGCCATGATGGTATGCGTGTATTATTTTGCCCCTAAAATTGTGTATCTTTTAGTTTTTAACATATAGGTAATATATAATTATGTAAATTACTCAATCTCTATCAAAATTCTAAGTGAGAAATATTGATTTTTAACATTTTGTGTATTTTGAAATTAACTTCTCGACTCGAATGAAAGAATCTTCTCCTCTCCAATGGAGAGGCTTGATGTATTGAAAAGATAGAGGTGGCAAACCGCCAATCATTGAAGTCATAAAACTTATTTTATCCATTTTTTTTCTCCTAAATTTTATAGTCGAGAACCCTTTGACGGCTTTGTAATAAAGACGCCGTGGTTCACAAAAAAAGTATGTTCCATGAATTTTGAGAAATTCTCTCCAAAACCAGTGAATACAGATGTATCTCGTCATGCAAAATGAAATTAAATTCACAATTAATTTTACGATTTGACTGCAAAAAGGTTGCTTTATTCCAATCAACTTATTTTTTTTCATTTGGGTGTAAATTTTAAATTAATACACATTAATTTAATTCTATTAATTTCCTTCATTCGGATCATGTACATTTGTTTTTTCAAGTAAAGCTTAGGCACTCAACGGTCTCCGTGGTCTTGCAATCAAACCCTCTCGGAGCTCGCGCAAACAGAAGCGTCTGACGGTGGTTTTTTTCCACCGTTCGTCGCTGTATTACTTTCATTCGCGCATAAAATGGATTTTGGCGTCGAGAACACAACGAAACATTGAATTATGTGCATGCACGCCCTGCGAAAAACATGCGCGCGTGCGCACACAGACACCCGATGCCCCCCGCGGGTGCCTGCGTTGTCACCCTCATCCCACCCAAAAGTGGCCTCTCGAAGCGTCTCTTTCCCCCTTTCTCCCGCAGATTCCCATATGCCAGTGGTGAAGGGTCTACCGAGGGTGGGGTGGACGGGTTGGCTGCCGGGATTGAGATAGAGTATTTCACGCGCTTACGAAACAGGAGGAAGGGGTCAACTGCACAGCCGAGAGAGAGACGGCATAACTCCGAGAACCATTGTTCTTCCCCTCCCCCACTTCGATCCATCCTGCGACTACTCTCGCAGCTTTTTGGCTTCCTGAACTCGATGTCCACATGTATGAAGGAGGAGGCCTTTTTTTGGCTTTTCCCGCCAGAGTGTGGACGTAACGGACGTGGCAATGCTCGACCCCGTGTAGCCCCTCGCCCTCTGCCCTCCCCTCAACTCCCATCGACTCGTTCCCGCTGACCACCGACCTTCCAGTCACTTCACCGCGGTGGTCTCCGGGCCCCACATTCTCCAATTATTCTAGACGTTCTTCTTTTCCCCTCTTTCCTATGTTCTCTCAATCCAAGGGTGTCGTTTTTGGGGTAAAAGTTCTTAGGGCACGAGTAGTGCAAATTTGTGTCATCTAAATCTACATAATATCCCGCAAACCGCCGCAAGGGTGTGTGGCGGGGGAATCGCTGCAAAATGAAAAAGTAAACCGCAAGTCCAGCATCGGGGATCGTTTTAAATATTTTTTCAACATTTGTTTCACTACCATGATTGAATTTTACAGCTCCTTCTTAATGAAGCCAACATGATCTGCCAACAGTTCCATCAGTGGCAACAATATAACTTTTGTAGCATCCAGATAAATAGAGTCTGATCTATTTTTTACATTAACAATTTGAACAAACGATTGCCGAAGATTGATGAGGAATGCTTACAAATCAAACGTAAAATATAAATCGTAAAATAGTTCATTTTTATTTACTGGTATCCAAACTTTCCGAATTTAGTAGGTATTGTAATATTTCTCGTTTAGTTTATATCTTTTAAGTTTATATCTTTTCTTGGTCTTGTAACTTTGTCTGTTTTTACAAAAAATGTTTATAACATATGTTGTATACTCTGTAAATTTGGAGCAGCATTGCCTTTCAAATATTTTGTATCTACAAAATTTCGCGGAAAACATTTAGTAAATTACAATTTTCGAAAGTTATAGGCCAATTTTAATACCATATACTTCCCTGCTCATTCTCTTATTTATATTCACTTTTAACATTTGCAGTGACTATGAACGCTAGTATTTTTCACAGTACCATGATCATTTTCATTTTTCACTAAATTCAAATAATTCCGTCTTTACCTCTACGTGAAAAATTTACAATTAGTCATCTCGAGAATGTGAAGTAGCAACGGTTGTAAATGATAATGGAAAATCTTTTCATTAAGTCTTTTATCATAGAATGAACAAGTACTCCATTTTCACAGAAAGATGGAAATATGATTGTGAATTCATTGTCTGTAAATTGAAGTTATACATCATACCAACTTTTTCCAACCAACGTATAACTATACATTTGAAAATATAGGGCAATAGAAGTTTCAACTATTATTAGTGAAATCAAACAATACCTTGAGCCATTCTTTTACTTACGTAAAAATCTTATCAAACTAATCATTAAGGAGAGTAGATTAATGTAAATTTAGGTAAGAAAACAGAATTTGGTAATAAATATAAAATCATCAAAACTGTTAGTAAAATTGCGAAGGAATTTATAGTTAAAGATTAAAAAATCAAAATTTTATTATTCTGTAATACATCCTCACAGTGTAACCCTTGTGTGTTTTTCTCAACTTACTTATCGATTCATATGGCATCTTTCTCGCATTTACGCGGTTTGAAACACATTTTCCATACATTATTTCGAGATTACGCGCAGAAATTGATAGGGAAAGTGACATTTGTAAAATTTCTATTCATTTAAGGTATCAAGCATTAAACATTTTTCTTGCGACTTGACCTCTCTTCTGTCGATGACCGATTACATACGTTTCCCGTTTCTCAGCGGGGTGGCCGTAGCATTGATTTCCGGCTACGGGGAGCCTACCTTCCCACACTAAGCTACCATTGGCTTTGATATTTTTCTCTCAAAAAGAGATCTTGGTTCCCTCGTTATCCCTGCCCCTGAAGGGGGCTGCCGCCCTTCATCCTCCATCCAACCGTCACCTCTCCCACCCCTCCGCTTGTCCTCCACCAGGATTCACCCCAAAATATGTCCTGCGGGTATTGATAGCTAAAAAGATTCTGACGTTGAACCTGAAGACCTTATATTCACATAATATCCAACTGTCTTCATTTAAAATGCTACGCACAATAGATTTTAGATTTAATTGACCTTTTTCCACCTTCTTCTTCTGATGATTGCTTCGTGGAAACAGTCATGATCCCCTAGGATTACAAGATTCAGCAACCCTTGAATTATTGTATTTCGTTGCGCATAAAATGAAATGATATTCCACATAATTAAATTTCAAAATGAGTTCATTAATCACTGTTTACAAAAAATATGTTTGCTGGGGAAATAATCTCCTCATGGTCGACTTTGATGTCATGCATAAATGCACTCGTATACTTATTGCAATCTTTATTGGAAATAAATCTCACCTTAAATGACAGTGGGCACAAAGCAAAAATTACACGAAGAAGAGTTCATACAAAACTATAATGATGATGATGATGATGATGGCGCAACATGGTGATACTTGACCACAGTCCGTACTAGATATCTTCTCTGTGCTCTGATGCTCTCTGATAACATCCCGTCTCCCTTAAGATGGTCGCCTTGACGGTCATAATACTAATATAGGAGTATGTTCTTCGTTAATATGATATTGCATTAGGACAACATAAAATCCATTTCGAAGCCTTTAACCAAATATCCTTAATATCACATACAATTCAGGGTTTTTAGATGTGTACGTGAAAAATAATGCAAATTGTAAAATGGGCAGAAGGAAGAACAAAAACAGAAGCAGGAAGCGTGGTACGTGAAGACTGTTAATAGGAGAAAATCATAGAAGTCGGGAAAGCTAAGACGCTGTCATAGTCCGTGAAAGCCTAGTACAAAGTCAGCTATTGTCGTGTAACTCCTTCCCAGAAGTTTCTCACGATTTGTAGGATGAAGGAATGTATACTAGAAGACAAAATCATCTAAACACTGCTTTGGTAGCTCATCAAGCTCATTCCTATTCGACTGGCATTAGCTCATTTTAAAGTTTATTCAGAATTTTTACCAAAAATTTCTTTCGAAAGTAAATTAGAAGAAAATTATTCAAACATTTTATGTGACAGAGACAACATTTCATTTTAATTCTACATTATAAAATATTGTCCCGATAAAAGCGCTTTAAATAATTATATAATTTGGAATAGTTTACATTATGTACTTGTTCCATAGCATCCATAACTTCATTAATGGATTAATAGAGAAAATGTGTTATTTAGCTTATCAAGTAATTGGGGTATAATTGCTCATCAAGCATTATTGATGGCTCCTAATTTTGTCCTGAGAAATTTATTTGTATTATTCTAATCAGTCATCATCAGCGCTCCCTACTAAAGGTGTATCATGCTAAAATTTGATAGGAAATACTAGGATAAAGAGGGAGCACTAAAAAAAGTAAGGCTCCATCAAATAAAAGTTACCGTTTTTACAGACAAAAAAATGGTGAGGAGAGCACTGATATCTTCTATAGGTGTCCAGGATTAAGGAACCTTTCAAGACTCTTTTTTTCTCACCGGAGGCTCGAGTGACTGTGATGGTGTATCACCGCAGGGGCACTTGACGCGGGCGGAGAGGAAGTCCCTTAAAATAAAACACCCCGGTGCTCCGGTGTCGAACCCGGAGTTAGAGAACGATATCTCCCGGCCAGCGCTTCACGTCTCCTCCCACCCCAAGCGCCCGTCCGAGCCTCCCCCACCCACCCATCCGCCTCCCAGTGCCTCACTCCACTCCCTCCGAACCCCCTCCCCGTCGTCGGCGAGCACTAGGGACGCCCATTACGCTCCACTTGCCGCCTCGAGAACGGAACCCGGCCGCGTCGGTGGGTGGTTGTGGGTGCGCACCGCCTTTGTTGCAATCAAAATCGGGTTAAGCGGCCAGTGCGGAGGGCGCTCTGGCACTCGGGGGGAAGGAGGCGAGCTGTAAGGGGGAGAGTGCCGCACACTCTACCCCTCAATTGGTACGCCGCCAAACCCCACAACGCTCCCCCGCCCTCTCCGCAAGAGATTCCGAGCGTCCCGGAATGCGCGGGACTGTCCCGATACATGCTATGCAACTAGAGAAACAGACATTGATAGACCGGTGCAACTATGCGTTGGTAGTTTCATACACTTTGTGTTTGATAGAGATTCTTCCCGTGGTATTCACTTCACCTATAAGGTCACTTCATTTAATTATAGGGACTGGAACATCACTGAAATTATCCGCTACCAAAGAGTTTTGAACCCGGTTGCTCCGTTTCGGTAATGAAGACCTACCTAGTCAATTCTTTTAACTTTGCTCCACGACCCGCGATTTGAAATATGGAATCCTTCCTCTCCCCCCCTCACCCCCGCCGCCGTCCCCCCTCGTCCAATTGGAAACCGAACCGAGACGATGTCGCGGCGATGGCCACCGGGCGTGACCGCGACACACGTATGCCCCTGGAGCTACGTTGCTATGCGTGCGATTGGGTATCCCTATGGCGCAGATGAGTGCGTCATCGCCGCACCCACCCCGTTGACGTGCAAGCACGGCTTCTTGCCTCAAGAGAACCGAAGAGGGTGGTGCGGTTCCCTTCGCTTTCTTGCTCGGCGCCTCATCTCTCTCCCCCCCTCGGTCTCGCCCACCCTTTACATTAAAAAGAGACTTTTAACTGAGCCATAATTAAACTCAGAATTGTCGTCCTGTGCCTACCGTATTTTGCGAGCCGATTAATGGGAGTTTGAAGTGGGTGGGTGACACTTGGTTAGCGTACCCATAATATATCCATATATAATTCTTGTACAGTCAACATCTTACAAACGAAAGGGCGTCTCTGGATCCGTGAATGCTGACATAAAATGTGTGATTCCTTTTCTAGTTAGGCTTATGCTTGAAGGTGGAAGGAGGAAAGAGATGATAGTCGTGAGAACGGTGTGTTTCCAAAAGGAATGAACAAATGGCAGGTGGCGAGCGTCGGTTTTCCCTCTTTTCCATAGTTACTGGTGGTGAAAGTTAAAAAAATAATGTAAAAATATAAAACTGAGACTTCCCAAAGTCCCGGTTATCCGAGGATTTTACGCGATCATGGCCAAGAGAGGTGATTCAATCCCGACTTTAAATTTCCAAATGGATAGGGCTGGGCGTTAAGAATAATTCTCTTTGTGAAAGCCATGGTATTCATCCCTTTCTCCTGAGCTTTTACGCAGAATTTCAACACGCTCAAAACATTGAAACAGCATTTTAATCACGTTTTGATTACTAGTGACAACAGCGTAACTAAAGAGAAAAATTCCCCGTACTGGCTTTTGATCTGTTGCATTTGCATTGAAGTTGTAAATGAAAGAATAAAGTTTTTAATCTTGTAGTTATAATTATGATGGTACGTTATCTCGGCAAAAATATATAAGCAGGAATAAATGAATTATGATTAAATAAATAGAGATACGCTTGATTGGGTGTAAATACTTGATAAACACCGTGAAAACTAACGGTAACTTTGAACAATTTTCCTAGACAGAAGTACCCACCTAAGGCTCATTTCACCACACTGAAGGAAAATTATAGTTGCTGGAAACCAAATATATTAGTTTCATAGGTGTTATAGCAGGGTAACACTAATGAGAGAACATAGTGATCAAGTTCGCTATGATCTACGCCGAGGGAGACCTGTAGAGTGATGGGAATGGGATCCCTGTAATACCTTCCCAGCTTAGCATAGTCGAGATCTTCAAATGATCCAACGGAGGCTGGTTTGAGGGTCATCCCCGGAATTAATACTGCGATTCATTTATTTAAGACGATTTACATTACAGTCTTGGATTCTTGTATATTCAATAATAGAAAATGTACATACGTAGGTCTAGTATGAAATGTCAAGGGCAATTATTTCTTTCTTAAAATAAGGTTGCGCTCCATTGGAACTGTCTGTTAATGAAGAATTCATGGGACCAAAATTCATTAATTACATTTTCAATGAATGAGATACTTCCAAATTAATCAGTAATAGTAAATATATGCGGGTATTTGTAAAAGTAATACACAAATCACTATTTACCATTTCACATGAAAATGCATAAACTATAGCGTGAAGTTATGAGCCAATTAAATTTCCAGCATAACGGAATCAAATTCTGTGTACCCACGCTGGAGAAAATTGCATTGCATGGAGATAATGAGGAAATTTGCTCAATGAACATTTTCCAATAGAGGAAATGTATGCATGAATATTTAATCTATGGCTGAAACAATATTAAATTGCTCTGATTTTAATGGTATGTTATTTGAAAGTATTGTTGTTACAAGCATTTGTTGATTGAGGGCGCACTTATTGCATGGCTTTTACTGAAATATTATCTTTTCCATATCTTCTTTTTCCCAATTATAATACATCTGCCATGATCTCATTTATTGGAGAAACGACCTGGTTGAAATTAATTTTTATTTGGAAAGTAATTTCTATCCTTCTGAACATTTTGAAAAAAATTGCAGGTACCTTACGGTAACACACGCCCAAGTACGACGTTCAAAAGATTTAAAGTTATAAGATTCCCAATTTTCGATTCCCAATTAAAGATTCCTAATTCCCAACATTATTCTTCCAGAATAATACTTGGGGAGTAATAATAATTTAAAATAATAGAGTCAAATTATCATAAAGTCATGTTATTTTACGAATGAATTACATGACACACGTATTATTGAATTCCAATTATGTTTTGTAGTGTGGGAAAACCTGTTTTAAAGATAATAATATTATGATTCGATTTTGCTGGCTAAACTAATTGAAACGTTAGTACTATATATGAAATGAGACATATGATGATTATTTCATAAATATAATTTGATACAAGTACCAATCTTAAATTGCAATTATTAAATTGAACATATAAATTAATTGAGTTGAAATATAACTTGATGTTGAAGCTTTATAAGAGCGGCAGCACCTGACGCCCTTTATCTTCATTTCTCTACTCGTACAAGCAGTACTTGTACAAATTATTTAAAGTTCCCGAGGCTTGGTTGGGCGTGTCCTGTTATAAATGAAACTATTAATTTCCACTTCGTGACATGCGTTTCATTTATTATACGCCTAATCCAATTAAGGTATCCCCGGACGTAGTTTTCCTTAGTATAGTACCTAATACGGAGACCTAATGGTAAGACTTTGTTCATCATTCAGTCCCTTTAGCATCATGGATTGAGCGTGACGTATTGAGTATTGAAATATCTTCTCGCTTCCACCTCGGTTAATTTCTTTTATTTCATGATTGTGGTTAAATTACCCTTGCCACACACCAATTTATCAATTTTGAAGAAGTATACAAGTAGGCCATTTTTAAAAAAATGCCCTTCTTGAAATAGTTTGTTAAGTCTTCCCTGCATTAATTTCTTACGCCAGTGCCATCGATCACCACCCGTATATCCCGACTTCAAATTTTGGCATTTCATATGCCAAAGATCTGGCTCATAAAGGATATGAGGGCTCCTTAATGAGCCTTAATATATTTTATCAGGGTTTTATAGATCAGATCATACTCCTAATCTCTCTTTAAATCTTTTTAACTGTAGGTCTTAACCACCCAAAAATGTAGCTTAGTAGCCAAACCTCTTAGCCTCCTAAGTACGCGTAGTTTGGGTTATTATTGACTAATGCGGTTAATTTACTCCGTGATCACATCTAATTTATGATTAATTTGTAATGAAATATCTCTTCCTTGATTTAGTTTATAATCAAATACGTTTTGGTGAGAAATTGTCTCATTTTTCTGATGCCATACGGTACTCTGTACTTGGAAAGAATCCTCCGAGTGCTTAGCATTTGGTGATTCCACACTAGGCATGCGCTTTTCGCCATTCATATTACTACCTAAATCTACAGGAACCATTAACTTAACTGCATATGCTAAAACTTGAAAGTACTTAAGGATACGAAAATATTTTCAGACACTATCATGAATGAGTAAAAATAAGCGGTATGAATGGAGCTCTAACCTGACCATTTTTAAAGCTTAAAACGGTCAGAGTCTGAACTTGACTATTGACTTGCACATATTGCAAATATTTTTTCTACTATACCAGTGGACATTGGTTCCCTTATCTTTTTGAAGAATTGGAGAAAGGTTATCATAGTAACGCCCCACGAAACTACATGTCAGTCGTATGCTACGATTTCATTCATGCATCTTCATAAAGAAATGCCCTCATTTTACTAATTAGTTTTGTTCCTCGTTCATTTCTAAAGATTATAATTAAAACCCGGAGAACAATTGAAAATTACTTGGGTTTTCTCCTTATAAATTTGTTAGAAATGAGGAAAAAGTAAAACGATTCCAAATATAAAATATTTAACAACGCCATTAAAAGGAAAAGTAGCTGCCTAAACAATCTAAAATGTAATTTTGTATAGAGCATAAAAACTGTTAATTGCGGCCTAATCTTTGACCTATAACAAGATCATCAGCTGAAAGGTGATAGCATGTGCCAGAATATATACGGAATCGACAAGGGATAGGAGGGTGAGGATGTTGGCTATCAAGGGCAAGGGCTGAGAGACGAGAAGAGGAGCGTTGGGGTTGGAGGTGGTTTGATAACAGGACTGCAAACTACACCGACCCTAACTGGGAGCCCTTGCGGCTCCGCTACCAAATCCCACCCTGCTCTAACCCCCCTCTTTCACGTCACGTATCCCCTCACCCCTTGTCCGATATTCCAATGCTCATCTTCATCCCATCCTCTTACCTCTACCTTTGGTTAATGTTGCAGCGTATTTTGGCAGATTCATGCTTGCGATGGTACCTTTTATAAAAAATTATAAGTACTCAGAATTCTGGGTGGGAATCTACTTTTGTAATTTTTCCAATAAAAACTTCCACTCTTCTGCTTCCTAATTTTTTTATTTTCCACAAAATTGCGTTTTTTATATTCTAAATATAATAAAAAATTCATCATTTACTATTATTTAATTGCACAGAGGGAAGTTAATTACTTTTTCAGACTAGATATCTCGTGAATATTTTCGTTTTTCAAGTCATCGTCACCAAAACTGAGAGTGTTGCGATGTATTATTAAACTTAGACCATGGAGTTTTATCAGCATGTTTTTTTCTGTGACCTGGCCACATTCTAGCTTATGAGTTATACCCTATTTCCATATGACCTTTTGGAAATAACCAATTATTCAGCTGATGAATTAGGTGTGTCGGATGGGACCGCATTTCAAGGGGTCTTTACTGAACTTATTTGAGGTGATTTTATTTAGCAATAGCGATCTCTCGATTTCAATTGAGAATTCCCAAATTTCTTTATTCATATATTCAGATCAACTCATAAAATGCAATCTCATTTTGTTTATTTAAACTTTTTTTAAATGTGCAAAGTAAAATTTTAAACTTTATTAGCTAAAAAATATTTGGATATAAATAACACAAAAACATTATAAATGGTAAAATCGAAATATTCATATTAGCTTTTCCACAAAGCTACATTTATTCTATGCATATGAATAACTCATTTACTGATTCCAACAAGCTTCGCAACGATGGATCGTAGAGCATTGGACTTCACATTTAATGTTGTGTTATTATACCACCTCGTCTTGAAAGTTGGCATTTTCCTGATGTCATTTCTTGCTCACACCCTAAATAAATGTTCACCTTTAATCTCCCTCGTAATCGTGACTTTAATTAGTCAGTGTACGTCGTCAATTAAAGAATTTAAGGGGAATTGTTTGGTATTTATGGTAAAGAAATTTTTCATATTTCAAAAAGATGTACAAGGCCGTAAGATAACAGAACATTCTAAATCAACATAGAACACTACATCGACAACTACATCAACATCTACATCAACCCAGCAAGCCTCCGAAAGAGTATATGGTGGAGGTGTTGGGGGCCCCATCCATGCATGAAAATTATTCGTTAAAACATTCTCTAAATGTATATATATATATATATATATATATATATATATATATATATATATATATATTCTTGAAAAAGACGCTCTCTGGCGACGAACAAACACACAAACACTAAGATAATAAATATTACACACACAGAAACATAAAAGAAGGACACTTACAGTAAATATTCACGTTTCGACGGCACGGTCGTCGTCATCAGAATCTGATGACGACGGCCGTGCCGTCGAAACGTAAATATCTACTGTAAGTGTCCTTCTTTTATGTTTCTGTGTGTGTAATATTTATTATCTTAGTGTTTGTGTATATATATATATATATATATATATATATATATATATATATATATATATATATATAATGTAAATTCACTAAATAGTCAACACAAACACAGAAACTAAAATATATAAAAGAGGGACTGACTGGTTCTCGAATTTTCGGTGGTGCAACCACCTTTCTCAAGAGGAATTAGGAACAGAACTCAAGAAACTTTCCTCTTGAGAAAGGTGGTTGCACCACCAAAAATTCGACAACTAGTGAGTTCCTCTTTTATATGGTTTAGTTTATGTGTTTGTGTTGACTATTTAGTGAATTTACATTATTGTGCACGTTCGTGGGTCTTTCAAGAAAGTGACTTTATATATATATATATATATATATATATATATATATATATATATATATAGTCTGACTCAGTCTGACCTGAAGAAGGCCTCGGATTAGGCCGTAAGCTTAATTCATCTACAGTGTGAGTGTCCTTTTACGTGTTATCTGTTTTATTCTGTGTTCTATTGTGCCGTCCAAAAGTTATATTGCTCTCGTGAGTACTTCCGCATCATCTATATATATAAATATATATATGTATATATATATATATATACATATATTTATATTTCAATATGTGTGTGTTTTTTGTATGTGTTTGTGTCACGTCAACACGGTCGTTCACATACCCTGCAATTATCATTTTTGTGCCTGACTAATTCATTACATTTTCCTGACTGTTCTTTCACCGCCTCTTGGATACGCTTTTGTTATGATTTTGTATCACCCGTAGGAAGAACGAGTACTTGAATATGTCTGTTATCGCCTCTATCTCTCTTATTTTATCTCAGTGGCGAACCTGCCAATACGATGTGGTCCCATAAACGCTCACTCTGTGGTGCAGGAAAACTCAACTACCTTTCTAAAAGTCTCAGCTCTTGCCCACTCGCTTCGGGGTTCGAGATACTTCCCTCCTAATGTATCTAGCATATCAATGACGCCTCCTCTCATCTCAAAGTAACTTTTTAAAAAAACTGGTGGATTTTTTGTTAACCTTATTTAATTGCTTAATTAACGTTTTCTCCAATTAATCCCAGATAGTTGTGTTCTAAATATTGCCTAACTAAACTGATGATATTCTACGTAAATCATAAAGTATCTGTCCATTTTGAGCGTTTCAATTTCCGCGAATTAGAGGCGTAGTGAAAATATTGACAAGTATTGACCCACGTAATACCTTCATTTAACATTTATTTACTATCAGCATCAGCTATTTAAAATCAGAATTTACATAAAAAGCTCGCTTTAATCTCGTCGCCATACTCATATTCAGCCATAATATTCGTTATCCCTTTGATTTTCTACAAAAAACAAAGTCAAATGAATAATTCTAATTCTTCTTCCTATTTGTTTTCTTCTCCGACGGGCTTTGGTGAGGAAATTTTAGGAAATGAAAACTCTCAACAGAACGTGTTTACCTCAGAACTGGAAAGTCGTCGGAGTTTGTCATCGATCAGTTAATGTATCCATTATCTTGAGTAGCGTTCAGGATACCGAAAATTCTTCGTACTTTGTCTCTCCCAATCGAGTTGTCCGTGCCTCAATTCCCCGACCTGTTCGCGCGAATGGAAACCGGAGCGGCCGTGGAAGGTGGAGGCAGGGCAGGGTTCGACAGGCAGAGGGGAGGGGAGAGGTGTTAGTTGGGGGTTTACATCACGAGGTGCATACAACATTCATCATGGGGGATTGGATATTTAATCGCGGGGAATCGTTGCTGGGTCTACTGGTTCGGAAATCCCTGCGAACTGGAGCGTGCTGGAGGAACGTGCGAACGCGTTAACTGGAGGGATAAACGATCCAAAACTCAAGCTGACCATATTTTAGTCAGCGTTAATATTTTAATGGATGGTAATATTAACAGCGCAAATATACAACAGCGCCCCTACAATATGTACCCGCTTTATTTATTTCATTATGGTTTGATGGATGTTAAAGTAAATTGGTAGTGTGTTCAAGACCTCAAAGTGAGGGCATGGGAAACAACATCTATGATATTTTTACGTAAACCTAAGCTTTTATTGCTGATATTTCATTGGAAAATACTTCAGCAATTTGTCTCCGCATGACATTATGTTATACGAATTCGTTCCTCAGAGCAATGTGATTATTGTTCGAAATTCACATGTGTTGCTGAATTTTGAAATTCAATCCTTCCTTCCTTCAATCCCACATATATTTACGTTAGAAAGGTTTGGCCGCATCCGAGTTTTGCCTTGATTTCCTCCTTGTTTTTTAATATTTAACGATTTTATTTTAGCATTTTTTCTGTGTATATTTTAGATATAGAAAGGGAATAAAAAAATGGAATAGTTTATGAATTAATTTAATTTTAATTCTAAAACTGTACATTTTATGCCTTTATTCTTATGAATAATTATATTCTAAAATTTAATATTAATTTTAAAATATTCTGCTTTTTACACTTACTTTTTGACGCTCAGTAAATGTAAAGCTAATCTTCTTTTCTGTTTTCCCCTTGTCGATTTTTAAAGAGTTTTATTTGTGAATGAAAAGTGATTTAATTAGCATACAACTTCAGAAATTATAGGTGGTTCCATGAGTGCTGCAATGCTTTTCTGTAAACAGCAAGCAGGGAGCTTCAGCTAGGTCTAGCATGAATTTAAAGGGTCTAACCTATTGGAGAAAAGAACTATTATGGCTTAAACATTTTAGGGCTGGTCAATTTTCCGTGTACTACCAGTTAAACTCGTGCAATAACTATATATATATATATATATATACACTTATTGAATTGTATATTATTTTGCCTTAAGAGTCTCATGTCAAGTTTTAAGTAAGCAATCATCAATTAGCAACTTTAATTTTGGTGATAACTTGAACTATTATTATGAGCAATTCAAATTTGTATTAATTTATATATTTTATATTTTAATGCCCCTTCTTTTTTAGTTTACTGCTAGGAAAGGACACTGATAACGTACCGCTTTGAATCGAACAAGAAATTAACATTAATACGTATTCATGAAAGTTGAAAATGGCTGAAAAAAATGTGCTTCAGTAGTCAAACGATTTTACTACCATTTGACGGTGGTTTCCATGAATTTACAGATTTGCGCGTGCTATAACACAGGAGAATATTATCTCATCGGTAAGGAACAATATGCGTGAGGCTCATTATGCTTGACAACTCACAGCTTAACATTTCAATGTAGGCAAACAATGAAGATAGGAAGACGTTAATGTCATTAATTTTATGGAAATAATTTGTCAATATTTATTTCATGTGAGGAATGTATCATAGATGAACAGAATAATTATTCTACTTACGAAGATAGGTAAGCTTTTAGCAATAACTTGGTGAATTCCAAATAAAATTGCATAGATTAAATCTTCATAAATGCTTTTATAATCATGATATCAAAGATACTCATTTCATTACACAATCGTTATTTGGTAGTTTATTGTTTAAAGTACCTTTGTTTTGGATGGACCCAAATGCATCACAACTACATTTCTTAGCAATGCATAATTAGTGACATATTTGCACCCCAAACTGCATGTCTTCGGCTTCCGATTAATTCAACCTTCCTTCATTCCATCCAATATGCTTATCCTTTTCGTTCCCATTTCTCGTTTGCCATGCATTTTGCTTCCCCCTCTATCACACTGTTCACACTTCATTGCCTAACAAAATGCTCCGAACCCGTCTTTAGATTTGTAACAGCGGCCCTCCCTACTCCCTTCTCATGCCCAGTAGCACTTTGTTTGTTTTCCAATTCGTCAATTTTACTTTTTCCATCCGTTTCCACGCTCACACTAACGAGTAAAAACCCTTCATTCTACGTCTATCATCCGTATCTTGCCACGGTGGCGGCGGAGTAACTTTATCAGCTGTCAGTAGGTCGCGGGTCCGATTCTCGCTTAGTTAGAGTTTCTTTCACCTAAAGCATAGATGTTTTTAATTATCTTCAATGTTAAGCTCAGGAATTAAATTGAAGAAGGGACTATATAGTCCCAATCTCGCCTCAATAAAGATTTTAAATGAATAAATTAACAAATTATCTCGCTTCAGTGATCGATTTCCGCGGCGTATGAACTACCATTCATATCAAGGTTTTCTCGAGTATTTTCTTGATATCCTAATTCAACGTCCATGTTATCAATTCCTCTATCTTCTGAAAGCTATTTTTCCCAACGTAATTCTTCTACTTATGTCCCTACTACTTTGATCATTTTGGTCCAAAACACTTCTAATATGTTTCCTTCCACCGTTGTTTCTACCCTCCGAATAAAACGTTTACCTTTACATTCTTGGATCTCAAAACCCTTTTATTATTTGATTTATTTACATTAATTAACATCCCACATCTATCAACCTTATTTTATAATTTGTTCGTCATTGGTTGTAACCCCTTCCGTTGACTTCTTAGCTTGATCTTGATTATTCACACATCTGTTTTATGGATTATCCACCCGCTTTCACTCCCATGCCAATCCTGCCATAACCTCCGCACAAGTATTGAATAGGACATGTGAAATTGGGTATCTCTGCCTCACTCTCCCGTCTATTACTGCTCATCTCGGCTCTCCGTAGGCCACACTCACCTGAGCAAATTGACGTGTGTAGGTCGCAGATATATCGTCCAACCCTCCAATCTAATCCAATCCTATGCAATACATTAATTATGCCTCCCAATTCACTGTATCAAACGCCTTCTCGAAAGTTACGAAGCAAACAAATATAGCTTGATTGTACTCAGTGTTTCTCTCTATTATCAACCTGATTACATGATAACATTACGCGTGTATATCCCTTTCCTGAACACAAACTGATTATCCCTTAAATAATCATTAGCCCTCCTCTCCTACCTCTTATTGATGATCCTAAGAACTGCCTTAGCTACTTGCAAACTCAAACTAATAGTTCTATAACCCTTACGGTACGGTTGTCTTTCCATTTTTTTGGGTTCAAGCGCTACAAAATAACTCTTCTCTAAGAGTCTAGAAAAACGTGGAAGAAAGAGTAAAAACTCTTCCTTTCAAGTTTTTCTAAGTAAGTAGTATTTCGGGGATGCTATCTATTCCCACTATTTTATTGATTTCAATTTACTAAATGCCCTTATCGTAAACAAGTATGCTTGGAACAAAATTGTCCTAATCTACGTCATATTCACTTCCTGTATCTAGATTTGATGCCATAATATCCTTAACCTTTAGATACCGTATGTTTTCTTTCCATCTCCCATGAATCTCTCCTGAGCCAATAATAACTTTCTCGCTTTATCATTGACAGTACTAACGGATCCCTTTTTACTACCTGATACTGCTTTCACCCTTCCTTTGTCAACTTACCCTAACCTCGCCCTGTGTCCTCCACGACGCTTCTCTAACCGCATTAGTTTCCCGTCTCAGTTAGTTACCGAATTCTTTGCACATTCCTTCCATATAATTCTGTATTTATATTATTTCACTCGTCTATCTTGCTGACCTATTATCTTGTCAATATAATTCTACCGGGGTTTTCGTGAGAAAACCTATCCCGCTGTCGGGGACGACACGCGACTGATTGTCCTACCGTGTGAGCCCTGTAGTCGCCAGGAGTCATTATTCTTATTATGCCCATTATAACAGGTTTGGGATAAATAATTATTTATACTAGTTGGTCCCCCGATGTCTTCCTCAATAGCGTTTTTAATGTGACATCATCACACAAATGGTCGCCCGACTAGAGCCAGGCGCCTTTTCATTCGCCTTACTGATGAACAGACGATGCGCGGAATAACTTGCATCTAGCTTTCCTCATATGCGATCTATCTGTCATGGATGACCCTAGCAGGAACAAACATCGCTGCTCCCTCCTAAACATCTCTTATGACCATCAGGATCCGCAAGCTGTTCCACCAACGTCAAGGTTGTCGTCCACGGGGAGAGATTGAACTGATAATTAAACGTAAATGTTTACTTTGCTATTCAATTATACAACTTGGTATCTGCAACTAAAGTTCCGATGTTTAAACAATGATAGAGAATTAAATAACCTGTTTATCCGCAAGTTTCTCAAGTTTTATAAGCCTTAATTGACTCCGAGTTCTCGATTACGATAGCGTTAGTAGCACCGGAATGAATACAAAATAATAAATATACTTAAAAATTAAAAGAATATATTTTTAATTCCTCGCTTTTGTCTTGATATAATTATACAATTAGTAATTATTCTAACCTCTATTTAGCAAAGGGATTTAGATGGTAATTTTATTAATTGTTAATGTTCTTGAGATCTTTTGCTTCCGTTATGGCATGTTTACGATATTGTTTCAATTGAGTTTTGAGGAGAAAGATATGACTTTTCTAATGCTCATTTTCTCAATGCGATGGATCCTAGTCAGTCGTGATGGGAAAACCGTGTCGACTTGGATGAAATTTTCATTGAAACGCCAAAAACCATAAATCGGTGAGAGCGTTGTTTGCTTACGCTTATCTGATTTGTAAATATAGGGAGTTGCATATCGACCAGGATCCGGAGACGGGGCGCGTCAGATAGGTAGTCCAAATGTGACTGAAAATAAATAAAGATGTCCCCTCAATCCATATCCATGCAACCCCATCCCCGATCGGTCACAGCATTTCCCCACCCGCTTCCTACCGCATTCACACACACACGCACAGACCTCCCCACAGTTCCGCGAGCCGCTAATTAATCGAAGTGGAGAGAGAGAGACAAGCGCGAAGTCATCGACCAATTCTCTCTCCTCTGCAATCATCCCCCCTTCCACCCATCCATTGAGACCCTCCTTGTCTCCCACCCCCCAAACTCCTATGCATAACGCTGCCATCCGTTCCTCGAATTAGGAATGATGTATCCATTATGGTGGGTTCTCGAAAGGAAGGCAATGTCGTTACAAATAAAGCTGTTGCTGTCGTTTTCCTCGGAGAATAATTGCGCATAGTGAATGTAAAAAAATACTTTCTCGCCCTGTTTATGTCCTCAAAAGTTTGTTTTTATTTCCTTTCCTTCCTCTATTAGCCATCATTCTCCCTTCTTTTACCGTCTTCAACGGCAATTTTATCATTTTTCTGAAATCACTTTTCTCATTCTATTATAATTTCTCCCAACTTTTGATGCACACATAAAGAATTTAAATGTATTTTCGAATTCAATGGCAGGTATTTTGATCAAAGCGAAGGACCTTTGAAATAAATCATTTAACTTCGTTTCTTTTAATCTCGCCCTTTATTCTATGACGTAATAATGAACCAGGAGTTGAAAATGTAAAAAAAGATATGCTGCTTTATTTCACAGATAAATGAGGAAAATTCGTTCCCTTCTGATTACTTTTGATGGCATGGATCAGTTGTAATTATATTCATTGCACTTACGGTTAAGATCACGCCGACTGCTGACTGAAGTCACAGGAACTCGGCAACACTCAGCACACGGCAGTATCTCCTGGTGGTATTCCCTTTGGTGCGTGGACAGCCTGTGATAAAAAGGAAAAATAATGATTAATTGCTCCTATAGTCGTGTGTACGTGTTATTCCACCTAATGGAAACGTCTGACTGGAGTGATTTTAAAGTTTTCGGTCCTCATCCTTAATCTGCATTGTTTATTTCCCCTCGACGGTAAAATTTCAGCAGCTCAACTCTATTTTACCTTTCTTTGGTTTAATGTAGAGTTTTATTCATTCTTATTCTCTTAAGAATCGCTTCGATTTATATCCCTCTAGCGGGAGGTAAAAAAGGGGATTAAGCTCTGTGCCTCGTTTTACCGTTAAACAGTTTTAGATTTTTTGCTTTGGTCTTTCTCTGCATTTCATTGCGTTTAATTATCGTCATCGCATTCGACAATTGTTGTTGTAACCCCAATTTTATTTTGCTTTCACATTTTGTGAACTGGAATAATTGCAAAAAAATTCCCCCAAACATCTGCGTCTGTTGTTTTTTACATTTCTTTAGATAAAATCACCTTAACCGCGTTGAAAAAAAATCCGAAGCTGTCGCCGACCGATAAACGAGTAAGGAGTCATTAGTTGTGGGTGGAGTGAATCATACTTGGAGAGATATCAATACGACTTTATTCTAAAAAAGCGAAATAGAGACATAATACCAAATGTTAAAAATGCACTGCACATGGCTTTGATATCGGTGCCCATTTCTGTTGTACGCGGATGGAAATTTCTCATTGGCTATTTATTCTCGTCTATGAAGCTCTCGTCACAAACGGCAGAGTTACTTTGCCTGGATGATGATTCAATTGATTCTTTTGCTTTACAAAATAGATAGGGTTTACGTTTGTTTTTCCGATACATCCCACGCATGTGTGTTTGCAGCTCGTTGAACTTGATGGAGATCCTACAAGTATTAATATGACGTCAAAGTCGTAATTTGCCTATCGATCAGATTTTTAACTTTTCAGGGGCTTCCTGGTGTTACAATAATACAAATGGCAGTGTTCTCCCGCGCAAAATTACCCATACGTATGAGTAAGCCATTTGGTAGAGTTGAATAACATGAACCAATGTTATCTTTTCCTGCTTGAAAAGTCCTCTTGACTTGGGTCCAGCATTTAAGTTTGGACAACCAAAATGTCCGAAGAGATCACAAATTCGAAGTCCTTTGGTCAACAGGCTGTTACATTACTCATATGTCTCGGCCATTCAATCGTCCAAATATCACTCTAACAAATATAACAACGGAAACGAATCGGAGTAAAGAGCAGAGAAAAAGAATGAAGTAGTGGAAGTTTGAAAAATTGTCGCTAAGGATGAATAACTTTAAATGACGAAGTGCATTTATACTTTCCATCATTTGAGAAAAATCATCGCAAACTTAAAGCTAATAAGGATAAAATTTTAACACATAATCAGCAGCAAATAAAGCCGGAAAATGTTACGATCAATTGGAATGAAGAGGTTAAATTTCAGCAAAGATGGCCATCACAAATCCAAAGAGACTTTCGCAATAAATCGGATAAAAAATATTATTGTTCTTTTGGTGCTGCTTTAGCCTTAACAGAAAATAAATGGTATATTATCATCTGTTTAAGGTCTACATCATATATCTATATAATCAAGGATTGTAGAGAACATGAAACCTGGTTTAACATATTCCACCAAACTTAAGCAAGGTCCTCTTCTGTTGAGCATTGCATTAATAAGAAATTAAATAGTAAATTTGTGTAAAATTTATGCTAATTTCCACCTCTAAAGGCGTTTAGGCATCGTATTTAGAATCTTTAAAATTTATTTTGACATATTCGTCGCATGCATTATGTCAGCCTGAATTTTGGAGACTGGAGTAAAGGGGAGGGAGAGATCCTGCAGGTATTATTTGGCCTTTTCTGCCTATAGATGTTAGAAATAACGGAATTCATTGCCGAGTGAATCTGTCAGAAGAGTCAGCAGATTGTTCAAATCGATATCCTACAAACCTTCATATTTCAAGTAGGTTAACGTAGGTGTGTTTGGAGACGCCCGTTACAATATTTTCGAACGAAGCATTCTTATCAGGTATGACGTGCTTGGAGTAAGAATACATGAAGATTGTCAAGCAAGCAACTCCCACAGATGTAGTTAGGTTTGACTGATTACGTTTCACTTTCAGCATAATGAATTTGATAGTCCACACATATATTGAAACGACGCCATACTCGTTGCCCGTATATTAATTAGAATTTAAAGTTGATCGTGTATTCCTGGAGCTAAAAGAATAACTATTAATGGTAATATCTTTCCTGACATACTAACCCATCATACAACCTGAATGAATGAGTCCTTTCGCTAAGCCAGCTAACAGAACGTTACGCTTACGTTTTTCCAGTGTTTTGGTTACGTTCTCGAATTTTTCTCAGCATTTAGGTTTCAAAGTCAAAATGCCAAAAGTAAAACAAAATTCCATAATATCTGTGTCCGCAGGTTAGTGCATTATCCAGATGGCACCGCCAGTCAATCGTCCAAATGACATCCCAGGGTATGAAATAACGTAAAAAAACTTCCCCTCTCTTTGCCATTTTCACTCCATTATTGGTAACTCCATGGCCAGTCACACTTTTTTATTTTTTATAAGAAAAACACTAATAAATGTTTTATAAAATCTTTTATTGTCCTCATATTATTCTTATTCAAGTTCTCCAATTTCAGTCTCGTAACTGTATAAAAAATTAATTAACATTTTCCTCTAGCTCTATGGTATGGTATAAAATAATCACAACAGGGGACGCTACGATCGTCATTGGATAGATGTTTTTCTCAAAGTATGCACGTACACTACGGCATAAAAATGAAACATTTTTTTATATTTTTACCAAATATTGTTCATGGTAGTGACAAGTATTTTTTTTAATCGTTTCGAAAGTACTTCATGTGCGTACTCAGTTTCGTTACGGTTCATTAAAAGATGTTAATTGAGAGATTTGGTCTTTGAAAATGCATCAAATTTAAAAAAGTGGATGCCTATAATTTTGAATTCTATTCCCATGGTCACCATTCTCGGTGAAGTGGTGCTCAAAGGCGAGGAACGAATATCTGCAGTGTTGATAAATAAAACTATGCATATGTGAGAATTATTTTCCAGTCGTTTGAACCCTGAAAAGTCTACCTTTTCACTGGATATGGGTGTATTTCTTCTTAATTGTGTTTATAATGTTTGCATTTTGATAGGTCACGTTGAATGAAAAAATACGATAACTTTGTTTGAGGATAAAATATCTATATATTCCTATTCATTAAAAACTTTTTAATGGGAGAAAAATTCAAAACAGTTATTTCCTAAAATTTTATGACTTGAATTTAGAGTGATTCAGACGTCAATAAAACATGAATGATTGGCAATCATATTTAGTGAGGATATTCAGCGTAAAAAAGCAAGTTTCTCTCTCAGTATTACCTTCAGCTTGTCAGAAATATCGCACACTTAAACATTCACAAAACTTTACTTGACCTTCAACACTTATGGCAACTTGATTAAAACTGAATTTGAAACAAGGGCTATATTTTCTATAGCATATGGCTCTGCCAACGAAGCCACCACGCCATGAAAAAGTATCGGTAGTGACTGTTGTATTAATTCGGCGCAACACTTGAAGACGTCTACCCAATTCTTGTGATTAAAAACGGAGAAAAACTTAAAACCTTAAATTTTTTTCCTTTCGCTCTGACGTCCATTTGGCCTTCATTATATCGGATTGACTGTCACGAAGGATTCCAGCCATCATTCGCAAATCTCCCTTCAAAACGGGCTAATGCATTAGTTCGAAATTGCAGGGGAGAATGAATCATTCTGACTCATGGCCAGTAATAATCAATGCGAAAACTCCGATCTCTATTTAATATGCAAGAGTTCCCCATCTCTCCGTCCTCTTTCCTGCTCCGCTAATGGAAACCAATTAGCTGGCGGATTGCAACGCTCGTAGTTTCGTCGTCACTCGTTTGGTGGTCATTTCGCGAATCTCTTTGCGGTAAGTGACCAGAAATAGGAGGATATGAGTACATTTGCCAAGAAAATGGGTACGTTTTGCGTCCACGATCAGGAATAGGATATTGAAATCAGACGGGCACCAATTAGTCGTGCCTACTGACCACCGCTTTCCTCAGTTGCGGCCCTCTTCACGGACGGAAACGTATGACGAGGTGCCACAGATTCGTGTGATGGAACCACAACGACGTGAGCCGCTGTAGATATTATTTGAGCTCTCAGTCACTGTGAATTTATTTACAGTCGGCAGCCCGGTGAAGTGTATACCAATAAGGTGTAAATTATAAATCAATGATTTTTCCCCTACATGATGAAATCAGATTACGTAGTTTCTGTTTTAAACGGAAATGGGGGTGTTTAGTGGTTGTTATACTGGCAAATCACACCGAGGATCCAGGTTCTAATACAGATGGTAACTGATTTTCATCATTGCAACAATGTTTCCACTTTCGTTGAATGTCATTCATCGTAAATCCTCTCTGTTTAATTAAGTTCGACTACAGTTACCGAGTAACCCAAAAAGCATTGCCCTAGGATTGACGTTAGCATACGTACGGTTGGCATCAGATATTAGATCACTGATGGCGTCCTCTCAATTCGAACGCTACGTTGAACCGTTTCGCGAAAAACCATGGAATTAAGTATTATTTCTGATTTTTTATTCAATATCGCATTAGCTAGTTGCAACTCATCAAATATTAAAGGTTAAGAGATGTACGAGACATACGATGTCGTATATCACAAGACATTTCTTTCAAATTGAAGAATACTTCCGTAAATTCCGAAGTATTGCTCCGTGCTCGTGCCCCCTCCCCCATCTTTCTATCCTAAATATTATAAAAATACTCGTTGCACGATCTTGTATCTATTTTGGCCGTTATGCACGATTCCCGATGCATGAGGTCACCTGTGAACTGTCAATTTCTGTGACACTATTCCACTGTCTTTTGTATCAAAGAATAATCTGCTACTAAAAGGTTTGGAAAATTTGAGATAAAAAGATGACATAAATATTTGCAATTTGCCACTGCTCAACACACAGTTCAAATATCTATGCAGAAAATACTGAATACCTAGAAATATCCATGTATTTATTTTTTTTAAATTAATGGATTATATTGGATATTTTCATTCTCTAATTAAAACTGATGTACTAAAACGGATATTATTTTGATTAAATAACGTTTTTCAAAATATATCCTTCCGGATTATTTCTGGTGAAGTAAAAGTAAAATTGTCCAATTTGTTTCTGCTTCCCAGATGAAATCCAGGAATCACCTTATAAACCTGAAACTCAGTATTGCTGTGTGAAGTTGACCATGACAAGACGGAGGAGGGCACTAAGGTCAGTATATTCATAGAAACTTTTTGCTCCAGAGGGTTGGCGTAAATTCGAATTGCTCATTGCGAATTGCTCAAAGGATAGAATCTCACGTTCGTTGCAATTAAATCTGTAATTTTTTTTTATTATAATTGATTATTACTCTGAATTAATCATATTTATGTAAAGCTATTACAATGAAATTTAAGTAACGTGTTTTGAGCTCACAAAATTTCCTTCTAACTTAAGGTGTACCTTTTAGCAATAAATACCTATAATGTAATTTTTGTATCTCATATATTCTATTTGACTAAATTAATATAGAAGGGTCAAATATTTCTTGAGAAGCAATTTTTAATCAGCTTGTTTTACTCCTCACACGTACATGCAAATGAAATTTGACATTACTATTGAAAACAATTTCTGCTTCACATTACTGCACACGATGAAAAATGTATAAAAGAAGCTGTGTATTTTTGACAACAGAAATTACTCTTTTACCTATGATAGAGCCCGGAAACGAATTTTTTTTAACATAACGGTTCTGATTCAAGAATAGGTAAGCACAAAGTGCATAGGAAGGGTACGGATATTACAAAGAAATAAAGGTAAAGAGATTTCCTAAAGATACTTCACCATTCGTTCCATTAGTGTAATGAATCTGACAACGACAGTACGTCGAGTCCAATATTGGTATAATAGAAAAAAAGTTAAGCGGATATACTTGTATATAATAAGGTATTGTTTGGAAGAGATTGAAATCATATTTAATAAAACGAAACTGTTCATTTCAGCTAATGGCAACTAAACATTTTTTAAAGGAGCTTCTTCTATGAATTAATATACTTATTCTAAGTAGACGGAGCAAATGAACGATTTACTACAATAGCAACTGAAACTGGGAACGTTCAATAATATTAACCAAAATTCAGCGATCCCAAGAGCGGACTGAGAAACTTACCGATTAGAAGATGTGTTTGGTGAAGGGGGAATGTTTGCTAATTTCCGTCCAATTTATTGGCCTTAGCAGGGTAAAATGGTCAAATATTTTCACTGTGTGAAAAATCATGAACTTCGCCCTTCGGTTAGGAATAAAAATTTTGTCCCATTTTTTTTAGGTCTCAAAGCACTTCCTGCCAAATGTAATCCCTGAACTATATTTCTATTATTTGTTTTTTCTCGGAATTTGTTCAACTAATTTTTAGTAAATTTTAGAACATGTGCACTTAATTGTGAGTATTTAGAAAATTGGTATTTTTCAAATTTTAAATGTCATTGTTTAGCCCTACGGAAGTCATTGGACTACAATAATCCGGAAACGTCTGCATTGTAACTATCTTTTGGAAAATGTGACTAGGTTCTTTAAGTACTACTTGGCAGTGAAAAAAAACTACAGACCAATTTTTTATAGACGTCTTTTACGGTAGAAATCTGGATTTGCAAGCCTAACATAGTACACGGTAATAGCATCTTCAATAATGATTGTAATTTGGTTTAAAGTACTTTCAGGTGCACGATATATATGTAATTTTAGCGAAATTTATTTCATATTGGTCTAAAACAATGATGATTTACCATGAAGAGTTTTCGCATTAGGCGTCAATCGGATAAGGGTAATTTTCGATACGTTGGTCATAAAAAAGGGTATAGAGAAAGACATTTGGTATCCCTATTACCCTCTTCAACCCGCCCTCTCCACCTTTTCTTGAAGCACTCCCCTTCCCCAAATCCTTCCTCCTTTAGCTCCCGTCGTCGGCCCGGATAAAAGTTTCTACCTTTCCTCTCGCCCCGCCTTAATCTTTCGCGGCGATAACCCTTGTCAGTTCCGGGGAAGTTAGTTCTTCAGCCGTTACCCACCCCCACTTTCCCATCCGCACCCCTGCGACGAATGAATACGTGACCGGACATTACGCTCCCCCTCCCTCCCAGGCGTCCTTCCTCCTTCCTGAGGGCCTGTCTCCGCCGCAAATGCGACCAATTCGTCATTCGGATCACTCATCAAACCCTATCCCACCTCCCTCTTCCCCCCCTTCGCCACCCACAGCGCGTGCGACCCGTTACTTTTGCCAGCTGAGGCGGGAGTCTCTTAGCAAAAGAGCGAGGACGTCCGATCGGAACGCTTGCGTCCCAATTCGGTCCAGTTCACGCGTTCATCCTCGCAGAGTAATGGTCATTCCGTGATCTCCTCGTAAAAGGAATTTCATTTCCTCTTTGTCCCTAAATACGTCTTTCGAGAGGTCAGACCTCACATCCACAGAGTGGGAGGGGCGTTGCGGCCCATCGCTTTCGCCAATTGGTCTTTTGCCTATGTTTGGAGGAACCGAATGAGCTGCGTGAGCTAGATGTCATGCTGTGTTAAAAATTAACAACGCTACCTTTTAAAATGAATTTTCATTTTAAAAAATTTTTATGTCAATTATATCAATGAGTATTTCAAATAAATTTTATCTTAAAATAAACATGTTTGGTTTAGATAAAATCTTCAAATCAGAGTTCTGATATTTTCCTCTCCTTAGGGTAATTAGCTCCCAAATTAAGTGAAGTCTTAGCGACACCATGATATTATATACTTGTGGGAAATGCTTTTAAATGCCATAGTGAACGGCACAAAATATGGGGTTGAACACCAAGTCTGAGTTGAACTCATAGCGTTTCCTCATTCAAAGAGAATTCGTTTTAAGAACGCACATCCTCGAACTTTAACCCTCCGCTCCTCATTCCCCATGCTCCTCTGTTTCTTTCAAGCCATCATTGTCCACCCTGCGATGGGAAGCACACCTTGTTGTTAGAGAATCGGAGAAATTGGCATATACGACTGTAGTTTAATATGAGTTCGTCCATGCCTGGGCTCACGCTCCAAATACGCTGACAAGTTTCGATAAATAACTATGGGTCCAACTCCCAAAGGTAAAAGTTTGTAAGAAATTTGCGTATATGAAATCTCTTGACGGTAATAATTGACGCAGCACTTTTTACTTGCCTTGGATACACGGTATGCGAATTTAAAAGTTTTATATTGCCTTTTTAATATTTCCAGAGACTTGTAGCTTTAATAGTCTCCTATTTAATACATGAATGCATTATATCGTATTATACGCATGAATATAAACTATCCACATTTTCTTTTAATATAGAAGTAAGATTATGAATGCCTAAAATTAGAAATTTGTCTGCAAGAACTCGTATCAAATCGGTATGGGTATTAAACATGCTAAATAATAACTAGAAGCGAACATATTTGTTGCATTTTCATTATTGGAGAATAATATATCTCCTATACATTGAGACTAAGTGAACTTATTAAAGGCGTTTCAGCAATTCGACTCAAAACTAGTAAAAATATATGCGACGATGGACAGTAAGAGTTAAAATGGTAAAACTTAACATCAGTCGCTCTAAAAACCCCGGTTTCACCAACCGTAGTCATTATTAGATCACCTAAAATTTACTTTATTGGACAAGTGTTCACATATTTAATTGAATAATCTTTAAAATATCTTACATTAAATGAAAATTCATTTTTTGTAGGATCTCCAAAAGAAAATAAATGAAAGCTAAATTATAACTCATAGTGATGCAATTAAGGATCAAAGAAAATTGGACACTGGAAAATTGGAAAATTCAAAAAAATGGACCTTACGAATACTTTTTGCCAGAGAAACTATGAATGTCACAATATTAAAAAAATATCCTGTAAACCAGCGTGCAATCAGTTTTCGCCACCATTTAAAGATTTAATTGAAAGTTATGTCATTATTTCACCTTGGCGTCGTATAAAGAAATAATACTAAGGGAACATCTGTCAGAGTGGTATTCCATTGACTTAGGAATAGCCACTGTAAAGTCCAGCCTATTTTCTTAATTTCCCTGGCATCTCTAGTCAGCCAAGGCGGTCACCAGAATTCCGGATGTAGGCAACATCAAAGTAGAGCTACCTTGAGGGCATCTGCAATTCAGGATACCATGCAATCCTCCTGTGGGACTGATTTCATTGGACTGGATTGAGGAGAACTCTCGAAAGGAAATTCCTGTTCCTGTGGAATTGATGGGATGTCGTCAGCTGTTCACACACACACGAGTTACTATCCGTCGAACATTTTGATACATTAAACATGGAAAAATCAAGTGAATAATAAGCCCATGCTAGTTGGCGGAATCGTGAACCTCGTAAAAATAATATTGCTCTATAAGTGTATATAATATTCTAAATACAGTTGATAGTTCCCTTTTGAAGCTACCAAAAGTTTCGTCAAATCATGCAGCACACTCTTAATTTAATGCAGATCATTGGCGGCTATACGTACTCGTTTTCCTGCCAATTAAAATGCCTAGGTTATACTTTGCCATTGTTTCATGGTTCCTAAGTCAGAAAGTCCCTTTTTAAAGAATGGGCTGGAATCAAGAGTACATCCAAGTCGTCTGTGATAGAACTAAGCTTTTAAAGTCAAAATATCGAAGTTGTTTCGTGAAATCTCATTAAACTAACAATTACGTCCCCCCTTTTTAGGTTGAAGGCGAGTTTCTCTCTCGTCATTCTGCTTGATGCGGTTGCTTTGAAAATACAAAATACACATATGAAGAAGAATGGGCACAATATTGGCTCAGCATGTATCTACGAATATATGAGAGGCAAGTAAGAGAAAAGAAGGATGTATGTGCAATTTTCAAGATAGTACGAGGGACAAAAATAATGAATAAATATCATGTTTAACAAATGAAAGTAGAAAAACTTTGTTACAATCCACCACTTTATTTTCGATACTACTAGTTTCGACGCTACGGCGTCATCCTCAGGTACAAAATTAAAAGTCACAAACATGCATATCTATACCCTCTTCAAGAAAGGATGGGGGGGTTATGGGAAGAGGGGGGGGCGGGGAGGGGAGTGCGGGAGTAGGTATGAAGGAATGTGGGAGAGGGTAGGAAAAACCAGGAAAGGCGTCCGTGAGCGGGGGGGAAAGTATAGGAAGCTGGGTTAAGCCAGGGGGCATTTCGTTGTTCGATTTGGGTTGAGTTAAAGGCTAATGGGGGTAAAAGGTCCGGGTTAAGCGTTAATGTGAGTTGGGGGGGAGGGGATTAGAGGTTCTGTTTTTTCCGTTAATGTTAGGGAGGCTTCCAGGAGAGGTGATAGGTTCTCAAACAGAATGTCGTTGAGTAAGGGATGTTTCTTCATCGTTCTCCGGATCTCCAACTCTTCCTTCTTGTCCATCCTCCTTCCTTTTTCTTCCCGATGTAAAATTTTTGGGATGAAATCACTGTGGATTGTAACAAAGTTTTTCTACTTTCATTTATTAAAATGAACTTCCACAAAGTTGAGGCTGAAACTATTGAGATGATCATGTTTAACATTTACAAACATATTTCATCATCCACTACAAAACTTTGCTAAAGGTGATGAACATCCGAGCATTAAAATTATTAGAAAATAAAACGACATCATGATATATCCATGTTAAATAGGTAATGCTTAAGGAGAGCTCTAAAAAGATACTCGGTAGAGATAAAGTTCCTTCATTTGAAAGGTTTCAGTGCCCGGGAAATCCACGATAAAATGATGGCTGTGTATGAAAATGATATCCCATCATTGGTGGCATGAAAAAGAAATTTTCAAACTGGCTACATGTCCCTCACAGACGATCCAAGAAGTGGAAGACCATCACTATATGACGATACTACCACAGTGAAGAAAGTGGAGGACTTAATCCTATTAGACCAAAGAGCAAGCATCCAAATGATCATGAATGAGATTGATCATAGTTATGGCAATTGTGAGAAATAATTCACGTAGAACTGCACATGTAAAAGGTGCCATCGCCAGTCTTGTTTCACGACTACTGACTTCTTTCAAGAGCAAACACAAGCAGCAGGCAACCAAAGCAATGTTGCTCTGGAATTTCACCGCATCCGATCAACTTTTTCCCATTCCCAGAACCCAAAAAAACAAATGCGTGGTGGGAGATTCGACTGCAAAAATCATGTCATTCAAGAAGTGGAACAAGGATTTACGATGCGTTGTGCTACGTTCTGCTTTGACGTCCTTCGAAAGGTCAAGATACGCTTGGAGAAATGCATAACTCTGGATGGTAACTAGGTAAAGAAGTCTTAAAGATAAAAATTAAGTTTCTATCTCGATTATTTTTTAGCATTAATTTAAAGTTTACGATATCACCGCGTATTGAAAGCCGTCAGATTTCAAATACCTAGATGTAAATAGTTGATAAGAAATTTTAGTTGAAATCTGATTGCAATATTGGTACTGACAAAACAAAATTCCTTAATGTAAAAGAAAAAAATATTTTAGCGCTCAGCGGAACTTGAGTAGTTTTTGTGTTTGGCTAGATGTACAAAAACGTTAAAAATAGTTCTTAAAATATATTGGCTTAGAATTTTCTTCTTTTAATGTCAATCAACAACCAATACCTCTCCAGCATGCATTTTGTTTAATGAATAATGAACAACTTAATGGAAGCTTTTAGCCCTGATAGCGGGAAATAAGCCGATCATGTGCACCCGATAGACCAAATTGGAGTAAAATATTAATAAATTAAAACGCGGTCACATTGACGGAAGTCCTGATTTGGGACGGGCACGCTGCACTTTAAAATAAATAACAGATTTTGTTCCCGGCACATATCGGCACAATCGCTCCGCATATACGTGTGTTATGACGGAAACAATTTATGCGGTTCAATCATGTTTAAATTTAAAAAAAAATCCGTCACGAAATCAAATCACTTTTTTTACCTTTTAAATTAATGGAAGATTTCAACTCCTCGATGCCAGCGTGACGACAAAGTGAAACGAAATAATCCCCTCGATACATGCACGGAGAAAGAGTCAAAGTACTCCCGAATGTAGGAAAAAGTAGCCCAGGCCGCTTTGTGCGGCGACGGCGCGGCGGCCGGAGCGGAGCAAAATTAATGAAACGAAGACGAGAGAGGAGAAAATAAAAATATGAGTTCCGCAACGGAATAATGAGCTCAAACTTTAAATTGAAGTTTCTTAATGAATTTCCAGCAATTGTCCGTCTCGCCAAAATCCACTCCCACTAATCCAAGGCTGCACGTTTAGAGAGATGCCGCGGTGACTGTGGTCGAAACGTGGACATGTAAGCGGGCGGGGTGCGCGTCCGTTTCGAATTCCTCGCGGGGAGAGGGTAAAGGGCGGCGGGGGAGGAGGTGGCGCCGCACGGCCGCCTGAATGAGCGTTCCCTCCCTCACACCCTCCTCCCCACCTCCACCCTAATCCTGATTCTGATTCCAATTAAACTTAATACGCGGAGGAAAGGGGAGGAAAGGAGGTTGGGAATGAAAGAGGGGGAGGCAGGAAGCTTGTGGAGATGGTTATTCTTTGGGTGGGGGTTGGTGAAGGCGGGGAAGGGGTTTCAGCAGGACCAGAAAGAGGGCGGTTTGGAGTCTCGAGAGGTCCTTTTGGCTGGGTTCCCCGCCGCCGCCTCGCCCTTTCTTCCCACATCCCCGCTTTCCCGTTCCCCAGACCCTACTCCCCTTTTAACCGGCCTCCCGTAAACCAAGCCAAACCCTTTCCTCTCCTCTCTTCGTCCGCGTCCTCAACCTCGCACCCCTGCGCCCCCCTTTCATTCTCCGACCATTCTCTCGAGAAGTTGGTCCTCCAGGGTTCTCCGCCGCCTCTTCCTCCCTCCCGGTACGGCGAAGGGGGCGGGTTTAGAAAGTGCTTAGGAAGATAAAAGGCGTGCGTATCTTGCAGGGCCGGCCGGCAGAAGCAACAAGGCGTGGTTGCCTCTCCCCATGGCTAACTCACTCATTTTCGAATATGGCCTCGTCGGAAAAGACTTACTCAAAGTGTGTTACTTTTAAGGAGCCAGGGAATACTAAAGCATCATTCAGGTCCCTCCAGCCCGTGAGACCCAACGGTCACCCTTGGCGAATGACGTCTGTGGAAAAGGGCGGCTCTGGTGAGGAGCCAACGGATAATTTATTGGTGGACGAGGGATACAGTGAGATGGTACATCGACTGTATTTATTTAATACTAAAACAAATGCAAATTGCATGGATGCCGCACAATAAGGATTGAGGGGTTAATTCAGCTGCCTCTACAATGCATCTATACGTAATTTAACCTGTGCCTTCTGAAACTTGCAAAAACTTTTTCAGTAAAATTTAGAATATAATCATGAGAAATTACGCATCACCAATTCGGTTATGAATGATTTTTTTAGTGATGATCTTGGTGATATTTCGCCCATTTTTTAATGTATTGACCTATTTATTAATAATGATAATGGAAAATCTTCTTGAAAAATTAACCAAATCATTAATTTATTCTGTTATTAATTATGTAAATAATAATTTTAACAGACTGTATTAATTGATGTCATTCAACATCAAAAAACATTGAGTTCCAACTGCAAACATATTAATTATGTTTATTCCTTTATTTCTACATTTCGTCTGTCAAAATTGTAATATTATATGCGATAATTAAGGGATTGATTTTATTTGCATTTCTTTGAACTCTTTTACTGTGCTATATCATTTTTTTGGAAATTTGGGATCTTTTATTTGCTGATGGTTATGTAAGAGCATAAAAACTAAATCCTATTTCTCATGAGTCAATATTTCATGTGCTAATTGGCAATTTTAATGCCACTATTTAGGGTGTACAAATCATTCACCTTTACCGGGATTCGAAACCGAGTTCCTCGAAGTCCGGTCGAATGCTTTAGCCAGTTAAGCTATCAAGCTCTAACACTCCGAGATTTTGACTTGGAATTTGTCAAAGGTGAAACGCCCCTAGGGTTTAAAATTTGCTTTAACTTCGTGGAATGTAGCATCACACACGGCTACGAATACCTGTGACATTGTATGCACGTATTCTTTCAAATCCTATTCCTTTAAAGCCTCCATAACCTCGGAGTGTACGAGGACACCTCAATAGCTTAGCAGGCTAAAGCACTCGGGTGGGCATCGAGGGATCCGGTTTAGAATCCCGGTCAGGGCGAATGGTTTTGACTTTCTAACTTTTTACCTTCTATTTCCCCTCTCTACCGCCGTCGATTACTATGTGGTATGAATTTTTTACATTGCATCTTTAACGGAACTCTCCGTACCAACGACCTTCTTCCTCTATTCTCAATTCATGTTCCCCCTCGGCCAACACGTAACTTGAGTCTGTTGCAGATTCCAAATTTCCGTCTCTCGGTCTCTCAACGTTCCCTATTCCATCGGCTTCCCACTACATTTAATTCCCTAAGCATCCAGTATCCTTCCCTCGACCTCTCTTGCTCCCTTTACGCTTTCACCTCCTTCCTTAGGAGCTCCCTCCTAACTTAGCTCTCTCTGTTTGCATATTTGCTCTCCTGCCGTCTTTATATCTATTCTTGACATGATTTGTTAATTTTTCATTATTGTTTATTGCTACTACTCCTTCTTAGTATGTATTATATGTCAGCCAATTTAAAAGCCTGTGTGCCGTTTTTGGCTGTTTTTTAAAATAAATAAATGAATTAATAAAATGGTTGCATTGTAATACACATTCAGCAGATGACTCCATTAAAAGTTACTGTCGCGGCATCTCTCGCAGTGTCTTGAAATTTGAACGATTTTTTAATTAATGTTTCAAACCATTGCATTTCTCTAGTTCCGCTCGATTTCGCCGTAGATAAGAGGGAGTGAACAACTGAAGAGAAATAAATTCAAATTAGAACGGAACGTGTCCTGAATGGTTGAGGCCTTAACTTTGTAGAATTCCATTATTAACTTAGGAGAAAAATTATATCTTTGCTTTCTACAGAATAGACTTTATTCGTCGACTAGTTTCGTTTACACTGTAAACGAAACTAGTCGATGATGTTACAGTGTAAACGAAACTAGTCGACGAATAAAGTCTATTCTGTAGAAAGCAAAGATATAACTTTTCTCCTAAGTTAATAATGGAACGTGTCCACCTGTATTTCCTGAATGAAACTTATGTTTATTTATTTTAGCTAACACTACGGTGCTACAACAGGGAGATCGGTAGAGCAACGGTTTTATATTTACACAGCAAAAAGGTGTATTATCAAGTAGCGATTGGCCTTAATTTTGCTGAGAATATACCGTTTAAACTAGTAAAAACCTAACCCACGCTCAGCAGAAAGAAACAAATGTTGTCATAAATCGGTTGAAAGTGCATATTTACACAATGTATGAGTACACCTGTTAAATCAGACATAATTTGTTTTAATATAAGGGTGATATATTCTTGTGTGTGACATATTTCAATGTTTTAAAAGTAAATTTTAATGAAAAATAAAAATGTTATATTCCGAAATTATCTAATATAAAAATGGTGGTCAGTAACTTACTTCAAGTTTCCTCGTAGCCAAGAATCCTCAGCTAGCTCCTTGTGAAAAAGATTGTAAGACATTCTGTTTTTACTCTCTCATTAGATTAAGTATCACCGTCATATTAAAACAATTGAGCACCAAAAATACATACTGGACTGACGAAGCCAGCTAATCGCACCATATTTGTAAACCTGTCTTTTATGCCACCCCGCCACACGCCCTTGCGGCCGCTTCCGGGGTATTAAGTAGATGTAGAAGTAAGCTACGGTTTTTATCAGTTTCGTACTATAATGGTATAGTTACCACTTTAATGAACACGTGAGTCTCCCAATGGACAGAGCAAAAATTTGCTACTTATTTGTATGATTTGGTAAAATATTATCCCTTAGCTGAAGCATTTATGATCGTTTTCCTTGTTTTTTTATATAAAACAATCAACCATATCCACCTTTCGCATTTCTTTTTGGGTTATCCCCAGTCCGGATTACCCGAAAATGATCCTGCTCTGGTTCAATTTTAGTCCGGTGGATTAAAGAAATTCAAATAAACAAATGCCAAGCGCTCGAGGGAAACAGAAGCGATCAGAATATTATAAACTTAATTAATATTTTATAGCATCCAATGAAATAAATTAATCCGTCACGTGTCTGTAGACATACTCAATGCCCGTTAATTTCACAATTTAAATGTTATATTTTTGTTGATAAATACTTCAGTATATAAAACAAATCTAAGGAAAGCTCCTTCCATGCAATCGACCTCAATGGATTCTCTGGTGTTGACACATAAAATCGCGTTTAAGTTTAATCCTTTCCATCTCTCTGTGCTTTTTGCAATTCACGAGTTGCTATTGTGAGCGCAAAAATTGGAGGATTGACGAAGAATTCCTGATGCTGCTAGTAAATAACATAAATTAATTGCATGAATAGGAGATAAATGCTTTGTAAAAATGCACGAAGGGTTCCATTCCGATTCTCAAGTGATTTTCTCAACGCTTCAGCGATACTTTGCTTTTGTTTCCTTATTTAAACGCTTTTAAAATACTCTTTTGAAAATCACTCATTAGGGATGTATCGTGAATGCATACCGGCTTGTTTTTTTTTTATTTACTAAAGTGAAAACCACATTTCGGCGCTCACCGAGCAAGGCGTTGGAATAAAACCCATTGAAGTCGAATAATGTAATTGTTATTTATTTCCAATTCAATAAAACATAATTTATATTATATAGAATTAACGGAAAGGAAAGTATAGATTCATACTTATTGGAAACATTTAAAACAGTCTTGTTGAATTTGAAATAAAAAGAAATCATACCCAATTTTACTGTAAACCAGAAAACTGTATCATCTGGATAGAAATAGGAGTAATCGAGTGTTGGGTCAAAAGATTTCTAATTCTCTCACTTTTTTCTGCCGATTGTAAAATTCAATAAAAAAGGTCCTCAATGTATATTTAAATGTTAAGAAAGCTGAATTCTATGAGAGAATATAAGTTGCAGCATCAATTAGAATTTTTTAGCTTTTTCATTCATTTAATTGAAATTTTTCGTGAAACAAATGCCAAATCGTGATATCAATGAAATAGTCAAATTTTTATTATTTTCCATAATTTTTTTTAATAAAAAATATTTATAAATCACATTATACCACTTGTTAATATGTATGGTAATCTTTTAAGACTTCTTGTACATGATCAAAAATAAATAATCAAAGTAATTAATTTTACGTGTAAGCTTTGGTCTATATTTCATAAAATTATTGAATATTCTATAGAATATAGTAGTCTGTAGTATATATTTTATTTATCGAATTATATGCATGAATTAATGTATTACTATTAAATTATTGTAAATTCCTTTAAATTGTTTAAAGTAATCTCTCATCTCCTTAAGTTTGACTCAGGTTCGTACATAAATGTAAAAAATACAATTTTAATGCACGCGTGGATTCCCCAACAGGCAGAGCGAAAAATTTTGTAGTGTCCTTGAATCATCTGGTAAAATATTAAATATGGAAACTGATAAATAACCTGAAAACTTTATTAAATAAACATGTATTTAAACAGAATCAAGTCGAATGCCTAATCAAGTTTGACGAATTTGATTATTTTATTTGAGAAGATTTCATAAAATGGGTCTAATTATCCTGGCACCCATTTTAACCGCTACACTCTTTTCAAGTTGAATGAGATTTAAAACTAATACTTATCAGCGATAAATTTAGATTATACAAATTTTCCAAGATCGTTTCCAAGTTCCAAGATTTTCCAGCATTAGCATATATTATGAAAGGTGATGGCTGATACAACGTACGCCATTAGCGATAGGTGTGTAATTTGGTGTAGGTAGGATTTGCAGGAAATTTAACGACAGTTGGAGCAATAATTGGTGCCAATATTATCCTACACTAAACAAAAGACTCAGTTTAAACTATCCAAAGAACGGCGAATACTCTTCTCTAAGTGTTCTATACATGGTATCATGGGTAAGGGCCAGGATGCCTCTGAAAAATTTGGTCATCACGAAAAGTCAAATCAGGGCAAGTGTGGGAATTCAGTCAATTTGCTTCCAAGCCAACCAGGTTTATTCACTAGTTGAATGTTCTCAGAAATTATCATGATCTTGTTAAGTTTAAGTCAGGTGGAGAAAATAAATTATAGCCATCAAAGGCAAACTACTCCAAAGAAACAGGACCAATCAGAATACTAGGGTCAGTCAAATGAAAGCCGAACACTCGCCATAATACAAAGTCCAAGCAAAAAGCGGCAACACTGTTGCTACGCATCGATATTGCCATCGCTGTGGTAGGAGAATAGTGCATAGTGACAACTCAGAGCTCCACGCAGTTGGGTTGTGTCCTGGTTGGTGAGGGTGGTAAGGTTGATGATAGGGGGGTTCGGTTTTCATTTGATTGCCTTTACTAGTACATAAAAACTCAAGTCCGAAAATTTCAACTCCGCAGTTCCCAATGAAAAAAGATTTATCGTTATGAATAATCAACAGATATGCATGTAGTATGGGTTAGACCTCGATAGATATGTCTATAGTATTCTTTTCAAGGACGTGTCCTTGACAAACAAAACAACAATAAAAGGCAAGATAGCAAAAGGCTTAATATGTTGACCTTTATAGTTTTAGAGTTGAGAACGTTCAATCCGAAATTAGAGGTTCCTACAATGGAAAAAAAAACTTTATCAAATGAATCTCAGCTCTTTCTTTACATACGGCCAGGAAAGAGGCCAAGTAAATTACTTAGTAGTGCAAGAACTGTGGTGCCTGTTAATTTCACCGAATATCAATTAAGCATAGAACTTTAATTGAAATGTTTTAATGCTAGTCAATGGTAAACGACGCTTGTTACTTGTATTGCGAGTAAAAAGTTCGTATCCTTGTCGGTGGCCTTATTACCGCTAAAAATTCAAAAACCTATCATGTAAATTTTTCACTTTATAGTAAAGAAAAAAATCATTCAAAAACAAATGGAAGCCGAGCACATGAGATTAGAAATAAAATTTTCTTGGCAAAATTATATCGTTGCTATAAACTTTTTAAGTCTTATTTAAATCTGGTTTTCGTCACAGTGGCTTATTCTATTAATAGTTTTGTTGAATACAGAATATGGCGCGTCCATTAAGGAGGAAAATAATTATGAATAGGAATAGCTGATAAGTTGAGATAAACTGCCTGCGAATATTGATCAATAATTTACTCGGTGGTATAATCAATTGGGGACGCAAATACCCGCTGGATTACATGGTTATTAGGAAAATCATAGTATAACATGTAGAGGTCGTTATAAGTATAGATCTTTGGACAATTCTGACCTAGGCTGTCAGGATTTAGGGTCCATGGACAGCCTGTCACGACCATTATCCCTAGTCGTAAAGGTGGTCGCGGTTAGTCACCTGGGCCTAAGAGGGGTGCTAGGTTTCAGGGGGGTGTGTGACACCCTATTGATAACCTGTAGAGTCCAAGTATGATTTAGAAGTGCATAGTTAGCTGAGGCGCTCAAACTTGGTTTCCAATCAGATTACAATATTAGAACATAGATAGGGCTTGCATGGGTAAAGCATATTATGAGTAACGAACATATATATTACGCATTTAATTTATTTACGATTTATTATTATCCCTTTGCCAAATAAGTTAACATTAGTAATGAAATGTCTCAGCTACAGAGAAATGTAATTCGATAGCCTGCTAATTTTCGGTTGCAATTTCATCTATTGTCATGTAGTATTTAATTATAATCAATTTATACACATATATCCTCAATTATGTTCTTTTCCGACTAGGCGCAGACAAAAAGAAGTCTAATTTCCTGTTAATTCATGAGACTTCAAAGATTTTATATCATTTATGAAATTAAAAAATAATGAAATTCAGAAACAATGAAAAATAGATGGGATGACAAAGTCTCCGGAAAGACAATATCAAGGAAAAAGTGGAAAAACGTAGAAAATATCAATCTATGATCTTGCCATGCCATGTCAACATTTTGACACATTTTTCGAATTAACGAAGTCTCCAGTTGCAATTAACAGTCGTATAAAATCCTTACACACCAAATTTACTCTACCGTGGAAAATTATTGATTACGAAAGTGGTATTTCCGCTAGTAGTGGATTCAACTGATATTTACGTATATGGCCTTTTACGTGTTATGGTTCGTCGAAACCATATATAAATAAACCTTTGCTTGTTCCTTACCCTGGAAACAGGGCAATAAAGGGTCGCAACACGGAGCATGTACGGTCCTTCCCGGTGAGAGAATGAGGCAATTCCCATCCGCCCCTGGCCACGCACGCACCCGAAGAGGGGAAACGACCACCACCACCCCCGCCCCCCAGCCACTTCAAGGTGAGAGTTTCCATCCCTCGTCCCAACGCAAACTCCACCTCACCCCACTCCTCCTCCAAAACTTCCGTCTCCCGCAAACAGAGGGGGCGGGCGGGGGAGGGGGTGTGAGTGGGGCCTAATTCTTACAACTCTACACGAGTCCATCTTTCTCTGCCCCAACTTTTCCTTGTCCCCTCCCCACCAAGGCTCCTTCCCGCTCCCCATCCCCTCGACACACACCTTGGCAACGCGGAGGGCCCCCGTTGTATGATTGGGAAGGGGTAAGAGAAAACCCCTTCCCTTCCCTCGTGACGACTGTGGAGAACCCGAAGAGAAAGTGGAGGTTAGGGTCGAAAGTTTTGTCAGAGATGCTGGACTGCGGAATGGAAAGTGGTGGAGAAGAAGGCGAGGTGTGGGTGGTAGAGGTAGGGGATGGGATGGGAAGGTGGACATGAAAAGAACATGGATGGGACGGTGGTGGGACGTCTGGACGTCCGTGGAAGGCCGCATCGACGTCCGCGGGAAGTGAGGGACAAAGAAGTGGGGGGAGGGGTACGGCGGTAGAGCGTGCTGGCCTAGATGGCAGTGGAGCCGGATGGAGTGGCCATCCCTATTTGTCCAGGATCCTCCGTCCCAGAGGACCACCCCTATCCCCTCCATGCCCTCCTTCGGACGCCACCGCAGGGACGAGCTCATTACGAAATTAGTCGGAGGAGTGGAGGCCCGAGGGAAAAGAGGCAGAGGAAGCCATATTTCAAAAGAGTGAGAGCCCTCCCTGTAACCCCTTTGTCGCCGACTTCAAAAACTGTCGGAGTCACTTTCCGTTCTCCGTTTGTCTGCCACTTCGCAGCAGCGAACGGTCAGGTGGACATTCCTGGAGGACCCCACGTTTTACCATCTGACCATCTTCACTTATTTACGCCTTCCATCTTATTTCTCCAAATGCACAACTTTCCATCTCTCTCTCCTTCTTCTCGCGTCGTCCTGGAGAACCCGGGGCAGGCTTTAATTTTCCAGGGTCAACGGTGCACAGCAAATGAGAACTCGTGCTTAATTACGGAGCACGGTAACCTTTCCGCAAGTCGTAGTTCGCAAAGTGAGACGGTATCTTTGAAATAGGATTAAAGTATACCCCATTTTAGTGATTGATATTCATTATGAATTTCACATAAAATACCTTGCATAGTAAAAGGATCTAAAAAAAGGTATGAAATTTTAAGTGAAATACTGGAACACATAACTCACAAAACTGACAGGCGTCTACTTCCACTCCGTCTAAAATAGTCGAATTCCAAAAGAGATTGGGGACGGCGTTTCGTATTATCGGGCTTATTTTTACGCAAAAATATCGGTTTTGGTGCCGTGAAAATGTTGACATCTAGAGATAGCGTTAAATTGTAAATATTCTATTTTTTATAAAGAATTAAGCGTAGTAAAAAATTCTATAGACAGTATTTTAATTTTGCAACTGAAAAAGAATTGTATTTATATTTACGGAAATAACTTATATTCATTGTTCTCTCTTAGTGGAATTTTCGATAACTCGAAAAAATTTCATTTCCATGGCTGTTCTTACACCTTATCCGCCAGTTTTTGGTAGAACACTGATTTTCGTGATGATAGAATGCTCCCTAACTAGAAAATTTTTTTTCTTTACCCAGTAACCTACAGTGTCGACGACTCCGTGGCGCAACGGTAGCGCGTCTGACTCCAGATCAGAAGGTTGCGTGTTCAAATCACGTCGGGGTCAATACTTTTACTCACGATCTGTTCTGTGCAAAACACATACAAAAAATAAGCGGTCGTGCTAATAAAAAATTGGGATTTGTGAAAATAGTAAATGCGACGAAAAAGTGAAAGAACGATGTTTCCTTGCCTTAGTCAGGCCCCACCTAGAGTATGCTACCAGAATATGGGATCCTCAAAATATAAATTAGATTTCGGAATTAGATCGAGTTCAGTGGAGGGGGGCTAGATTTGTCAAACATTGTTATGACCAACGCAGCAGCGTATCCACTTTGCTAGACAATTTAGGTTGGGATTCTCTTACGCAGCGGCATTTACAATATTGATTAAACTTATTGAAAACATTTAAATATGGGTGCTTTTCCGATGACATAAAGAGTATAATATGAAAACCAACGTATTACGGTCGGAGGGATCACGAATATAAGATTAGAGAGATAGTCTGCAAGACTGACAGGTTTAAAATATCATTTTTTCCTAGAACGATAAGGGACCAGAATTTTTGTAGCCGAAATTCCCCAGGACTTTACATTACATTAAGTATTAACGTACAGGTTAGGGTCTGCGCGTGGATATATATGTATATTTTTTTCTTACAGGCTCCCCCCCTTCCCCTACCTATTTGAATAAACCCCAACCCTCTCATCCCTTACCCTTTCCTCCTGGTGTTACATTCCACTTGCTAGACAATTTAGGTTGGAATTCTCTTACACAGCGGTGTTTACAATATAGAATAAACTTATTAAAACATTTAAAAATGGGCCCTTTTCCGATGACATCAAGGATATAATACGAACCCCAACGTATTACGGTCGAAGGGATCACGAATATAAGACTATAGAGATAGACTGTAAGACTGACAGGTTTAAAATGTCATTTTTTCCAAGAATGATGAGGAACCAGAATGCTTGTAGTCGAAATTCCCCAGGATTTAGTTCATTACAATAAGTATTAACGTACAGGTAAGAGACTGCGCGAGTAAATGTATATGTATATATATATACATCTAAAAGTTATATATATATATAACTTTTAGACGGCACAATAGAACACAGAATAAAACAGATAACACGTAAAAGGACACTCACACTGTAGATGATTGAAGCTTTCGGCCTACTCCGAGGCCTTCTTCAGGTCAGACTGGCCTGACTATATATATATATATATATATATATATATATATATATATGTAGTCAACATAGAGCAAGCAACTGATAGAATTTTACTCGTAGAGATTAAAGCAGAGCCGACGAACTTGGTCATTGTTCAGGTATACATGCCACCGAGCAACCACAAGGAGGAAGAAGTCGATAGGATGTACGATGAATTAGAGGATATAATCGTGTGTGTTCCTGCAGGGAAACATTTGATAGTGATGGGGGATTGGAATGCGACGGTAGGCGAAGGAAGAGAGTGGTGTGGTGGGGGATTATGGGTTAGGCACGAGGAATGAACGCAGGGAAAAAGCGATTGAATTCTGCAGGACAGGGGTTATTCATCACCAACACATGGTTTAGACATCACAAAAGGCGTAGGTATACATGGAAAATGCCAGGTGACTCAGAAAAGTATAAGTTAGATTATATTATGGTTAGGCACCGATTTAGGAACAGTGTGATTAATTCGCACAGTTTCCCAGGAGCGGATGTGGACTCCGACCACAATTTAGTTGTTATGAAATGTAAAGTCCGTTTCAAGAAGATAAGGCAAGGGCAGCGGGTTAGGAAATGGAACGTAGAAGCATTAAATGGATTAACGAGGAAGGAGTATCAGCAGGCTGTAGAGAAAATATTGGATGACGGTAAAGAACTGAGTACAATCGAAGAAAAAAGGGAATGTATCAAGCAAGGGATATCGGAAGCAGCAAAAGACACTATAGGAACCATTAACGGGAAAAAAATAAGGAAACCATGGGTCACGGATGAGGTGATTGCAAAGATGGATGAGAGAAGAAGATGGAAGAATGTAAACACAGAGTTAGGCAAAGTGAAGTACAAAGAGCTAAACAATAAATTGAGAAGGGCCACAAATAAAGCAAAGGAAGAATGGAAAACGCAATGCAAGGATATGGAAAGTTTACAGAAGAAGGGTGAATTTGGTGCTCTATACAGCAAGGTTAATTTATTATCGGGAAGTAAGAATGCAACATCTGTGCTAACAGTTAAAGATAAGTGGGGTAAGATAATAGTTGAACCAGGAAAAATCCAAGAGAGATGGAAGGAATATATAGAAACACTGTATGGTAAAGAACTTAGGTCGACGAGGTCAGACATAGAAAAGGAACATGACGTAGAAGAAGATAGCTTAGGTCCAGGCATACTCGACGTTGAAATAGAAAGGGCATTAAAGGAGATGAAAGCAAATAAGTCCGTGGGGGTGCACAACATCCCTGTAGAACTGTTGAAATGTTTAGGAAAATGCGGGAAGAAGGCCCTATATGGACTGATTCGTAGTATCTATGAAGAAGGAATCTGACCGGAAGATTTTGTGAGATCGGTGTTAGTTCCTATTCCAAAAAAGACAAAAGCTATATCATGTGAGGATTACAGAACAATAAGTTTGATATCCCACGCAGCTAAAGTTATTCTCAGGATCATCAAAAAAAGGATAGAGAGTAAGGCAAATGATTACTTAGGGGATGAACAGTTTGGGTTTAGGAAGGGAAGAGGTACGCGTGATGCCATTGCAGTAATAAGATCACTAATTGAGAGAAATATAGAATACAACCAGGACGTTTTTGCCTGTTTTGTAGATTTCGAAAAAGCGTTTGATAGAGTGAATTGGGAAAAATTAATGCGTGTATTGCAGAAAATAGGAATGGATTGGAGGGACAGGAGACTGATCCCCAACCTGTACTTGTCTCAGACTGCTCAGGTGCGAGTGGGGAACGGAGAGTCCGGATGGGCAGTGTTAGGAAGAGGGGTAAGGCAGGGTTGCTCATTTTCACCGGTGCTGTTCAACGTATATGTGGAGGAAATGATTAGAGGCATGGGAAGAACTGGAGGTAGGAATGAAAGTCGGGGGGAATTCGTAAAATCGGTTAGGTTTGCTGATGACCAAGCATTAGTTGCTCAGTCAGCCAAGGGGTTGCAAGCATTGTTGAGTGAATTGGAGGTTCAGTGCGATAAATATGGGATGAGAATTAATGTTAATAAAACAAAGGTTATACGATTTTCCAGAAAAAAAAAGCTAAGCTAAATATTAAAATAGGCGGGGAAAAAATAGAGCAGGTAGAGCAGTTCACATATCTCGGAAGTGTTTTGGACCAATACGGTCAAAGTAGTAGGGACGTAAGGAGAAGAATTGCGCTAGGCAAGGAGGCTTTCTCAAGGAGGAGGGAATCGATGACGGGGACCTTGAGTAGGGATGTTAAGACAAGACTCGTAAAAACTCTGATATGGAGCGTACGGCGCGGAAACGTGGTCACTGAAGCAGGAGGATAGACGTAGAGTGGAGGCTTTTGAAATGTGGGTGTGGAGAAGAATGGAGAAGGTGAAATGGACCGAAAGGAAAACAAATGAGGAAGTACTAGAGATGGTGGGTGAGGAGAGGAGTTTGTTGAGAGAAATCCAATGGAGGCAGGAAAAATGGATGAAAGGTGTATTGAGCGGTAGTGGAATGTTGAAGAGGCTAATAGAGGGGAGAATGTTGGGCAAGCAAGGTAAGGGCAGGAACAGGATAGGGTTGTTGGACGGGATGAAGGGAGGAAAGAAGTGCACAGAGATGAAGAGGGACCTGATATAGATTAGTTTGCTAGGTGGGGAGTCACAAAATGTTTATTTGATAGTTGTGTCCATCCAAAAACCTACCTTAAACGGTAGATTACCTATTAATATATATATATATATATATATATATATATATATATGTACATGTATATATATTTGTATGTATATGGAAATATATATATTTTTTAAGGTTCCCCCCACCTTGCCTCATCTATTTGATAACCCCAACTCCCTCACCCCTTACCCTTCCCTCATGGTTCTACACCCCCTGCCGCACACCTTTTTTGGTGGCTCGCAGGGTATTTATGTTGATGTAACCGAAAACACCTTTAGTTTATCCTGTTTCTCCGCCCAAGACGGGTGGACGTCACAGATCAAGTATCTGATGAACGGGGTCGACCCTTCCACCAAACCTTCTATCTCCAAAGATGTCCATAGCTATCGCACAGCCTTTTCATCTTGCGAATTTGTAAATTAATTTTGGATAGCGTTGAGTGGCGATTAAACACAGGTTTTGAACCTTGATAAAATAACTCCAATGATCCCCATCGTTCTTTCCGACGCAGTTTCGGACCGGTACTAGCGGAATTTCAAATATTTATTGAACTTCTTGTTTTTTTTAATGTTTCAACTTTCTCCCCCCCACCGACATGAATATTAAATTATTCAAATTTGTACAACACTCATTAGCCACTATCAAAGGAGATTTCATCTGCTTCGGACTCATCACGGAGGGTGAAATCACTGATATTGTCTTAACGATTAATAGTAATATTTTCTATTATGAAATTAATCAGCATGTCCCCGCGTTAGTCTTGGTCTTTCAGTGAGTCTCGCATGTTTAGCGCAGCTATTTACGGTAACTCGTTCCGACTCATCATTTATTAATTTTCTACATCACTCAACTTAAAGTGTTTCTTTGACTACTTAAAAATGTCACCTTTAACCTAATTAGTCCTATAAGGTTATAATGGCAGGTATATCGTGAGAAATGCACTGTTAAGCATCCTTTTTTCTGCAAAAAAACTACATGACTCGTACGTTTCACCCCTCGACTTAATTGCATTTACTAAGCGTAATAAATTTGTGAGATTTTTGCTTGCATCATTGGTCATGACCTTAGCAGCGAGCCACCTGAGAATACCACGTCCCCGAGTTCCTATTTGGCATGTTTTTGATTCTAATGGAGCAATAGCTGACGTTTAATCACTATGACTGCCCATTTTATGTTTCTATTGCCCAATACATTTAAAAAAGTGATTGTGATTCAGGCAGTCAGTGATAATAATCACTGGCAGAAACCCCGATAAAAGAATCGTTGAGGAATGCAACCTCATCCAGGACCATTGAATTCTTTTCAACGTTGCTAAACGTAAACGGCTTCTGGGACCGTCTGACAAAGATTTTGGAAATCCGTCTGGAGGGAAAAGAACTTGTACAGAGATACAGGATATGCCTTCAGTCAAATCTGAGCTCCAGAAATTAAAGACAGCAGGGGGAAGGAAAGAGAAGAAGCGAAGATTTCACCATCATCACTGATAGAATTAGATTTTTTTTCAACTAATTTGCAGTTCTCCTGGAAATCAGTCGCAACGGAGCCAGCATTGCACACTCTAGCCCTTCCACCCTTTCCAATCAGAACTTTCAGTCCACCTTTACCGTTCTCATCCTGTCATATCTTGTTTGAGGCGATGTTTTGGTTGACTCTCGTCTCATACAAATAAAATAGAAATCTGTTTGAACTGTGAAACTTCATTGAATTACATAGGCCTCGTATATTATGCAAAAGTATAATTTGAATCGTAGCAATGCCTGCTCTTTCCATTTCCTTGCCATCCCCGCTGGGCGGACTCGGCTCCGATTCGAGTGTCACTTGACACGGCGACGAGTAGGAGGGTCGCGGCGGCGTGCGCAGAAGGGTCTGGGCTCGAGCCTGCCTGGAGCAGCCGTCGGTGAAGATCTAGGTGGTAGTAGCAAATATTCTCCTAGGGCTTAGGATCGACTGACTCGTGTGCAACGGCTGTTCGCACGAAACCCTTCTCCACGAAGGTGACATAGCTACTTCGTAAGCACAAATCTAGAAGGTGTTTTATGATGTACAGTATAGGGAAAATGAATCTTGACAACTTAGGTCAATCGGCCGTGTATCGTGTACGGTAGGGGGAGAGGCAAAGTCCGCGGTCGTCATCTCACTAAATTCCCGCAAAGCGAAAGTGACTGCCGTGGTGCAGAAGACACAGATGAGGAACAAACCAGTTAGAATAGAGACTTGGATTTTTCGGGTGATGTTAAGGATTAGAAAATATAGAGCGAGAGATGGAGAGAGGAATTATAGATGCTTAAGGTTTGTGCTAGGTAAGATAATAGTATTGCGGGGATTACTGAAATGGAAGTTAATGAATGAAACACAGCCGAGGGGATGAAAGGTAGCGAGAGGGGGAAATAATGTTGAACCAAATAGCATAAAGAATAATAGCTAATATATTGAAAGCGACAGATAGAATATTATTAGTAGAAGTAAAAGCTGAACCAAAGAACGTGATCAATGCTCAGATACACATGCCACCATGCAATCTTCGGAGGAAAACGTCGACAGGATATATAATCAATTAGAAAAAATCATCGTATAGCAATGAACTAATTGTTAATTATTTATGAAGAAAAAGGAATTACCGAGGGGATGAAAGAAATAAATTGTTGCTGGTGGAATAAGGAAGGCGAAACGGACATAAAGGAAACAAATGATAAAGTGATAAGCATGTTGAGGGAGGTTGTTGAGAAAAGTCCAAAGGAGACAGAAAAAGTTAATGCAGAGCGTTATGATAGTTGGTGGGATGTTGAAGACTGTTGTAGAGGGGAGAATGTTAGGCAAACGAGGAAGAAGCAGGAATGGAGTTGGGATGTTGGACTGATTAAGGAAGGAAGGAAGTATGCGGAATTAAGATGGGTAGTTAAGGTGGTGTCAGATGTAAGGATATATTTTATTAGGTGAGGAGTTCGTATGATTGTACCGTTGTATAGTCTGTTTCCATTCACAACCTTCCTTAAACGTCAGAATACCAATAATTATATGAAATAGAAAGTCACGTCACCAACACCACTGAGGAATGCTCTTGGAGAAATTGTAAGCTCTAAATCCAAAAAATGTATGCTTAAATTTCTCGAAATTGAAGCTTTCCCTTCTCAGTATCAATAAATAATTAAATTGTTTTCTTAAATTAAAGGTACTGTCCTATTTCTGAATAGATATTTTAGATAAAATCCACTGGAATGGGCTAATGTGGTAGTTTTATTCTTTCATGTGACTCCAGTTACACGTGTGTGAAAACGTATTCCAACACACGTGTAAATGGTCTTTTGTTTCCCTGCCTTCGCAAGTCGTGAGAGTTCTCACTTCTAACGTTCAATCATGGGGATATTTGAGGAAAACAATCACGCTCCTATGAAACTACTCTAATATTTAACGATGATAATAACTAGTGGAAAGTAACCGGCGCCATAGACATGTTCCTCACTTGTCAACGTGTGCTATTTGCCTGGATCCTGTTGTTAAATGTTGATTGTATTATGCTGAAATTATAAAAATATATTATGCTCACGATAGATATTATTATTCATGAAAATATATAAATTTTATAAAAAATTATATTTATACCTACAATTACACCTATGCCTATAATTACAAAACAACATTAGAATAATGCGCTGTTTACGTTCAAAATCGAGAAGTTGTTTTAATTAATATCAATAGATAGTTAATTTTTAGTGAATTTTATAAACATTTACACTATTTTTTTGCTTTTATTTTAGCAGCTTTGGCGGAGTTACGCACAGAACTTCCCTCTCTTTTTAATTAGTTGTTTATTAAATTTCATTTTAAAAAAATTTCGTAACTTGTTGATTTTACACAGTCTGTGTCTCTTGAGTTCTAAATGTTACCAATTTATATGGTAAGCAAATCTTATATAAATAATTCCAATTAGTCTTTACTTGAAGTTTGCGACTTGAAATATCTATAACTTAAAGCCATTTTTCTCTTCCCCAATAATATTTGCCTTAATATTCCTCGAATACCACCTATCGTCCTACCAGTTATCGTATCTGAATCAAATCCTACGTAAACGTAGAGGGAGTGATAATCTTGATCAGTCTCTAAAGAAGAGAAATTTCTGTATAAAAGGCAAAAAAAATGGTTTATCTCTTGTGCATTTTTTGCACGTACGAGTGCACTAAGCTTAATGGATGTAATTAGGTTTATTGCCTAAATCAATTATGGAGGAAAAATATATATTGGACGAAATTATTCATATGCCCAGATGGAGTTCAATGGAATCTATAACATTCTTTATAAATGGTAGCCAAGATAGAACCGCTGGGTTATGAATATTATGAGAGATTCCAGTTCAGATAACCGGTCCGTCAAACAGAATATGGAAGAATGTATGGCAGAGGAAGAAAAAGTATCAGCCATTGATGAAAATCTTGATTTATTAACGAACTGTGTTGTAAAACGTTCCTTAAAGAAGTAGTTTTTTTTACTTGCCACGAGTGCTACCACACTTGCCCTAAATACTTCTTTTCTTCTTGAAAACTAAGTATGTTATCTTTATTAAAATTAATGATTGCAGTCTCAACTTTGTGAAATTTCATTTCCAAATTGAATAGAAACTTCGTGTTTTTCACGGAAATAAAGTATTACGGTTCAACTGATTTTATCACCTGGGTACTACAAGATTGCACCTAAGTGATAATACCAGATATACCATAAACTATTATTTTGTGTAATTGACAACATTTTATTATATATCATATTTTTATTTGAATACAGAGCAAACGAAAAAATGACTCAATATTCAGCATGTTCATTCATTTAGGCGTGAAAATATTTCAAATAATAACCAAGAAAACGATAGAGAAAAAGTTAAAGATATATTGTAAAAATTGAAACTTGTTTGTTGACTGTAAAATAACGTCTTTATCAATCGCATTTAAAAAGGATACAAATGTTAATAATTATTCCAAAAAGAAATTAATACATTCACAATCTCACTGTCATAATATCAAAAATGTACTCAAGTTTTTAACCAGACATTATGTTACTCTATCATAGATAGAGCTTCAGATTTCAGCAAAGATTACGCTCCAAGTGTGCAGTAAAAATGAAAAGAAAGAAGTAAAATGCAAGTATGATTCAATTTTGCTGTCCCGGTTCCCCTGTGCTTTAGTTTTTCCTCCATGTAGTCAGATTTTGTATTAAATTATTTTTACTGCCATCCAGGTAAACCACTTGGGTATTTTTTACTGCAAGTACATAAATTATTGGAAAGACGAAAATGAATACATTTTACGAAGACTTCCTTATAGTTAGGAGGAAAGCACTCCAAAACTAACACCAGGTTACCATAGGTGTAGGCATTATTAATTATAAGTTTCTCCAATACAAAAAAGAATGCTGTAAAGCCTGGAGTTTTTGACGGCGATGGCAGACGAATAAATTATTTCAGCGGTAGGTGCTCTCCCTGTCACCTGAGCGTAAACCTCGTCGCATTCCAAACCCTACCGGTCCTCCTGCTTGTTCATCCTGTCAACCCACGAATCTCCCTTTATCCGTAATGAATTCTATATTAATGAAAAAATCCTGAACCCAAATTAAGAATTTGAAGCGTTGACTCTTCAATATCCTCGCCATTTCCTGCGACCGGGGGTTAAATTCTCCCTCCTCTTTCCCCACAAAAAGTCGTGAGAGCGAGATGGGAAGGGTGATGGTAGGGAGACCAACACTCTGAAAATGGGGCTCTCCCTCTCTCGGACCCCTTCTCCATCCCGGCATATATTTCCATCCCTCTCTCCGGAACGACTGCTAAGAGACGGGAGGAAGACCAAAAAGAGGACCGATGGAAAAGATTGTGCGAGAGAGAGGCAGATAGATAGTTGAGTTGAAAGAGGTAAAAGAAATCGGATTTTAGATATTTTTTATTATTTGGTTTATTGAGTTCTGAATATCGCGGAAGAGAGTGTTTCTTTCTTTGGAGCTAATTGGAATGCCCCTCTTGAAGATGACCCGTGCGAAAAAAAATAACGTGAACTATTTTCTGTCACTGTGGCACACGCAACTGTGCCGCCACTGATATTTCTTTCTTTTTATTTTTACAGTGCGTTCTATTCAACCCCTCGATCTTTTTCCTTTGGTTTTTCAACCGTTTGGTTTCTTTTATTGGGGCGTTTTATTGAAACGCGAGCCAATTTGAGGAGGAGACCTACTTACGGCGGAAGCCAAACCCAAGCAGAAGTCGCTAATTAAAACTCTCTCTCTCTCTCTCTCTGGCCTGTGAATCCCCCCAACCACCAAATTCTCTCTCCCTATAAGCCCTGCCTTTATTTTCATATTTCCATCCCTCACTCAACCCTAAATTCTATCCATAGTCACATCATACCACACTTCTCGGTCGGAACATGGAGCAGCATGAACATTCGGGAATGTCCCGAACTGGCCCAAGAGCGAAAGCAACCATGACCCACTTAATCGCATTCAACGCCCTCCGTTTTAGACAGATGAGCACCTAATCCCCGCAAAAAAGATTTATTTTATTATTTCGAAGGCGAGAATTCCGTGAAATATTTATATTATGATACATTTAGGAAAACGACGCATCAAATGTGCAAGAAATTTGTAATGCACTGGTTTTCGCGAGTTTCCTTCGGCAATTTTGTTTAAACATTCGGCTTTGGGTGTTTGCCTCTGTTTATAGGAAGGGGAAATGGAAGAGTATTTGGACGCAGCCATGCCTATGAGTGCTCATAGCGCTATCGAGTATCCTATATCGTTTCACGAACGCCAGTTGATTGATTTCCGTTAAACAATTTCACGAAACTAGTGCTCTGTGTCGGTCCCACGCATCACTTGTGGGCTTTAGAGGCAAATGTTCTCAATTTGGTTCAAGCTTATGCTATTACTCACCTGGATGCCTTAATAATCTAGGGTTATTTTGGTAGGGTAAGGTTTTTTTGTGGTTAAAAGAAGTCCATGGGTGTAACCCTGTTGTAGAAACTAGTGTAATGTAAAGTTATTGTAAGAACTGATTACTACTTAGAGGTACGTCTCCCTCTACTGTTATCTACGATAGAATGAAAAAGTAATTACGATTTCACATTCTATATTCAAAATTAATCGGCCGTGGCTTAAACGTTTGTGATCAGGTAATAGCTGAAAAGAAAATACTTCGTTCTTCTACGTGTATTTTATTACTCACGACCTAGGTCTCGACTAACAAAGTCACCATCAGTTGACCACCAACAATTCATCGCCATGTCCCACTTACAAAGTCATCATCATCTGATTGTAACCGTGATTGGACAGATATAAAATTTACATAGAAAACAATTTACAAAAAAGTTCATTTAATTACAATTATCATAAATAAATTTCACAAATCATCACCAGACTCTTAATCTTAAACTCAGTTTAAAGACTGAAAATTGATTTCTTTTACTTTATGAATTACGGTAGTAGCTATACTATTTTTGAGTTTTCGAATCAATAATTTTGGGAGAAATATGCATTCTAAATGAACTTAAACAATGACGCATGTTGTAACCAATTGTCAGATGACGTGATAAAACCGGAATAACTCTTCCTTAGCATGCCATCATCTGACCATCAATTATTCAATAAAATTTGACGCATTCTTTCAAAAGAAAACACTATGGCCTCTAAAATATGCTCAATTGACGAAGGAGTGTTCCGGTATAACGTTTCCATATTCCATTCCACAGGATAGTATTTCTTTAGTATTTCAGATAGTAAGTGGTAAGTATTCGAATATGTTTTTAGTGCATATATCGTCCAATTCTTTTTTGTATCCACTCTTTAAAAATGAGCTGCTTTGATTATCCCAATCAGTTTTGAATACAATAAAGTCCTGAATTCAAATACAGCCGAAGTAACGGGAAATAAAAGGATGGGTTTTCTCTCCATCTCTAGGAACCAAATCAGCTCTGACTCTTGCGTAATCCTTCATTCCATTTCCGAATAATTAATATTATTCGGAAATGGAATGAAATCCCCCCCCCTTAATTTCTAAATTCTTATGTATTCTATTTTCTTTCGATGTTCTGCGCAAATTTCCCTTTCATAGGAATATTTTAAGCCTGCATCAGATTTTATGTATATAACCTGCTCTTTTGTGGTGTTCAAAGGTCATTATTATTTGCACTGGGAGAAATTGGTCAATTATTCCCCATACGTGAGTGAATCTGAATCGATGTTAGTTTCACACTCGAGTGTTTCAGATATTTGCCAAATTGTATCTAGTTATTGTGTAAAACGACTCAAATGAATAGCCAATGAAATAGACGCCAATCACGTCTGGGTACGATTTAGCAATGTTCGCTCTGTTAATGAAGCGGGCCCTTTGAGCCCACCGATGCGAGAGTGTGTCGCAGATGGGGGAGTCCTCTTTATCGATGGCGGAAACCTATGAAAAACCTCCCGCTGTTGGCGGTACACAAACCACCGTTTAAAACAGGAGAATTGTATTTTACAGAAAAGCATTCATTTGTGACAGAACTTTTTCAAAAAAACTTTAAGTTATTAATGCATGTTGTGTGTTTTTATTTGCATCGAGAGACGTGGTAATCCAGTGAGTAAAGCGTTGACTATTGACCGGAGGGCAAGGGTTCAATTCCACCAGAGGTGTCCTCAGCTTTACCCAATGTTTTTCGAGTACCAGATTCATGCGGGATCTGGTATCCAAAAAGGGAAACGTACTAGCCTCACGACTCTGATGTGTATATTTTACACTCCGTTGGACTGGGTGAGTCCAACCCTCACCAAAAAAATCAATCATCCGGCTGATAAATGTGGTTGGATGCGCATTCATTAATACCTCAGAAGTCATTATGAAAGAGGATAGATGTTTTTCATCTTTACCTTCAAAACTGCTTTTTAATTGAATTGAATAGACAAATAGCTTGAATATATGGTACGCCTAAGTATTTATAAAAGTGCACTGAGGATATAATGCATAGTTCTCTCTTTTGTTTCTTTATGTACTATCTTAATATGGTTTACGTTGTTGAAAACGGTATTCGTACATAGCCCTGGTTGGACAACACTGGACGCGCGAAGACCATATGCATTACTTAACTTATTAGATGAATAAAAAATATTCTAATTTAACGCTGGCACTGAGAGAACACGTACGTAGTATAGTGACACATTTAACACAAGTCTTCGTAGCGGCTTTTAGGGTAAGATATAGATGGAGGTTAGTTCACTAATACACACATAGTTTATGGGAACGATTACCTACTCGAACACGGTTTTCTCCAGTTTTCGACCATGTAATGTGACTATAGGTATAATAGATAAACAGGGTCCACGGCAAGAATCCTTCAAGTAGAAAAGTAAACTATGGATAACATAATAAATAATCTGCTGTCATTTGGGAATATTATTATTAACTGCGATCAACATTCAACAAATACTCCAAAGAATTTAGTTCTTCAGTATTTTCCGCATATTATTTTCCTGATTTAATTCCATGTAATTCAATTTAATAATCAACGTATGACACGGTTTAGCGGAGTAATCATTAAATTGATAAAGGAGAACGTTTTCATCACGGCAAAGATGTGCGACTTAAGGAAGCTAGATAAAAGAGTACAAGGAACAGGATACACACCTCAGTGGGGCTGCCAAATTTCTAATTACATAACCTGGAGCATTTAGGGCTGGAATGGTGACACCGAAGATGTGAAGCTGAATTTTACTTAATTATGGGACCAAAAGAAGCCCTTTTCTTTTACAGCCAGTGATTAATACCCTTAAATAATCTAGTACTGACATTGGCCATCATTGAGCCACATTCCGCCACACGAAGGTTAATTTAGTAGGTTAGGACGTGTCAAATTCACACATTCAAAGTGGATGGAGTTGGTTCTGTTTCGTCTGTGGTTGTTCTCAAAATTCTGATACCCAAAAAAGCGGATAGATTGGGTGAAACTGAGGTTTTCCGGAGGCAACATCATGATTAAAATCTGCCTTCTCTGGCCAACAGCGGAGAAGCCTAACCTCCATTCCACCACCGATTAATTAGCATCCCAAAGCCACAAATAAATTCACCAAAAGGATCCATTTGCAAGCGACAGCTAAACGGTGTGACCGATAGTCATTCAGTACTCAATTAACCTCAGTTTTCAGTATCGAGCTTCTCTCAAGGCAACTTTCTAACCACTTAGCAGATCAAATCTTACAACACAGTAAATTAGAGGAATTCTAAAGATATTTTTATAAAAATTGGAGTGGGAACTGACGTAATTTCTTATATTGTGGATGATTTTTATTCTAGAGGGTAATGCTGGAACTTTTATTAAATCACGTACATTGTTTTGAATTGAAATTTTATTCATGGGTTGTATAAAAAGCATTAAGAAAAAAAGGGTAAGCGTGCAAGCTTCTTTGACGGCATTGGTGGTGGTAGTGTTTTGGTGGTCTATATATAGAAAATATATATATTGAATATATGAATATGTTACTATATTCATATATTCATATATACGAACACTTAGGCTGTTCATACCTTAGACAATCCCGGTCAAGGCGAATGATATTTACTCTCTGAAATGGTTGCATTATAATGCACACATAGCGGGTGACTCCGTTAAAGTTACTGTTACAGTTTCTCTAAAATTTGAACAAATATTACTTCACACATTGAAATAGATATAAGGAAAGGGGATAGGGAAACACATAAAAGACGAACACAGGAAAGGTGGGGAAGGCGGATTTGAGCAGATCACAATATATATATATACATACATACATACATTCAAACACGAAATCCCCCCAAATGGCGAACAAATATTATAATGCAACCATTTCAGAGAGTAAAAATCATTCGCCTTGACCGGGATTCGAACCCGGATCCCTCGATATCCGGCCGAGTGCTTTAACCAATTAAGCTACCGAGACGTCCTCTTACACTCTGAAATTATGGGGGCTTTAAAGGAACAAGATGTTATGACGAAATACCGTACATACAATGTCACAGGTATTCGTAGTCGTGCGCGACGCGCCACAGTCCACGATGTTAATAAAGCCAATTTCGAACACTTAGGCTGTTCATACCTTAGACAATCCCGGTCAAGGCGAATGATTTTTACTCTCTGAAATGGTTGCATTATAATGCACACATAGCGGGTGACTCCGTTAAAGTTACTGTTACAGTTTCTCTAAAATTTGAACAAATATTACTTCACACATTGAAATAGATATAAGGAAAGGGGATAGGGAAACACATAAAAGACGAACACAGGAAAGGTGGGGAAGGCGGATTTGAGCAGATCACAAACGTAAAAATATTTCCTTATCCGGGATTTGAACACCGGACCTTCCACTTGCCGGGTGGAAGCTCTACCGCTTAAGCTAATAAGGAAACCAAATTTACACTGAGATCTGCGATGTTTTTTTAAAGCGCCCAGATGCTCCGATTGTTTTCCTATCACCTTTCCTTCTATCTATTTCTTTGTGTGAAGTAATATATATACATAATATATATATAAATATATAAATAAAAATATATAACTTAGACAGCAACACACAACATGGGAACACTCACACGTTATTTCTTTATAGATATAGATATATATATATATATATATATATATATATATATATATATATATATATAGATGATGCGGAAGTACTCACGAGAGCAATATAACTTTTGGACGGCACAATAGAACACAGAATAAAACAGATAACACGTAAAAGGACACTCACACTGTAGATGATTTGAGCTTTCGGCCCATTCCGAGGCCTTCTTCAGTCTGACCTGAAGAAGGCCTTGGAGTGGGCCGAAGGGGAACCCGATCGACTTAACCTATTATGCTTTCACCTCTCATTAAGCCATCTCCTTTTGGTCTGGGAGCTTGATAGAGTTTTTTAATGTATTATTTTCATCATTTCCCAATGTTGTAATCTGTTAGTATTTTTCCATGGGCGTCTTGGATGTTTTAAGATATTGTTTTTCGTTCTCCAAATTGACTCTTCACTAGTTTATAAGCCATCTCGCTATTTCCTTTCATCGTGTGTCATTAATTTCCTCGCAGCAGCTTTCTATCCATTCTTCCCTTGCCCTCTTGCAGTCCTGGCAAGAGGGCAAGGGAAGTATGGCCTGGTTCCACAACTGTTAATAGAGGTCTTCTTCACTCTCATAATTATATTCTTCATTTCTTTCCATCGACCGTCAATGCTGGTATTTTCATTCATTCCTTCTCCTTCCTTTTCAATGGCCGTGGTGAACTTATCTCTTGCGCTCTTTTCTTCCAGGATCTTTGTATTAGCGCTAATATTCAACACACAGAGACACAAAGAAAGGACATTCTCAGTATGTATTTTACGTTTCAACGACACGACCGTCGTCATCTGATGTCGAAACGTAAAATACATACTGTGAGTGTTCATTCTTTGTGTCTCTGTGTGCTTGTGTGTTTATATATGTATAAATATATATATATATATATATATATATATATATATATATATATATATATATATATATATATATATATATATATATATATATATGTATATATATATATACATAACTTTTGGACGGCACAATAGAACACAGAATAAAACTGATAACACGTAAAAGGACACTCACACTGTAGATGATTTGAGCTTTCGGCCCACTCCGAGGCCTTCTTCAGGTCAGACTGATCTGAAGAAGGTCTCGGAGTAGGCCGAAAGCTTAAATCATCTACAGTGTGAGTGTCCTTTTACGTGTTATCTGTTTTATTCTGTGTTCTATTGTGCCGTCCAAAAGTTATATTGCTCTCGTGAGTACTTCCGCATCATCTATATATATATATATATATATATATATATATATATATATATATATATATATATATAGATGTACTCACGAGAGCAATATAACTTTTGGACGGCACAATAGAACACAATAAAACAGATAACACGTAAAAGGACACTCACACTGTAGATGATTTATACATATATATATATATATATATATATGTATGTATGCATGTATTAATATGTTGGAGTGTATATATGTATATATATATATATATATATACACACAAATACGTGTATATATACGTATATGCATACATAGTAGAAAAAATCAAACAGATTAGTTTAAAATAAAGTACCATTTTAATATCTGTATTTCTTATGACAATTCGTGAACTGCCCGATTCGAACACTAAGCATTTTCTAAAGGAGATGAAGAGAAGAAAACGTGATTCCTCACCAACATTTTTCACGTACTCTCCAGAAAAATAATGGAGGACTCCCATCTCCCTTGGTTTCCCTCGGCTTCCTCTGTACCGGAAATGGAGAAATAAAACGAGCGGCCGTCTAATCACGTACCCGTCTTTCTTTTTGCACGTGGAGAACCCGCTCGCCCGCCCCGCGAGCGAAAGGGGATTAGCCACAGAGGTGGAAGGGGTGGTCGAGAAAAGTGGGAAGAGGGAGAGGAGTTGCGGAAAAATTTGGTGAACTGAGGTAAAAAAATGCTTGGGGAAATAAGTCAGGAGAGGTGCGGCGCGCGGAGAGGCATCGTGAGGTGGCTTTGGGTTGTGTTGGGAGCGAGGGTCGCTAAAGAGTTCTTGGGTGGTTAACATTTAGAGTGGGCGGGGATCGGGTTGGGGAAGCTTGGGCGGTAAGACAGGAGTCGAGGGAGAGACGTTTGATATCTGTGGAATGGCGATGGAGGAGAGGAGTTGGGGAGGTTTGGGTCGTTGGCCGGCTGGATCGGGGGTGAGGAGACAAGGAAACTCTGACCGAGGAAAGAAGGGAATGTGTGGGGGTTGGATGGCGGAGGAAGGGCTTCGGGAGGGTCGTGGGACAAGGGGAATGAGGAGGATTGGAAGTGGGTTCAGGAATGAAGATGGGGGATGAAGTTCGTGGAGGGAGGGAGGGGAAGTCGCCAGGGGTGCGGCGGAAAGGGAGTAGTCCTTTTTATGGACCCGAACTCACCGCATTAAATGAAGATGATAAGGGAAACGCTTTTTTTTAATCCGGGATATGAAGGGAGGAGGGAGCGGGGAGGTGTGCTCAAGAGTCGGAGAGGTCGGAACTTTTGTGGGGGAGAGAGACACGAGGGTGTATGCGTGGGCGGGAGCCTTACGCCGATCCCCCGCACCCCCTCCCGCACCATGCCTCGCTCATTTATACACGCGGGTGCAGCAAGAGTGGTCTGCCGCTCCCCATTCCACTTCTTTCTCCAGCACACCCGCGGAACTCCCATTTATAGACCGTGTTCTCCCCCTCTCCCGCGCCGCGAGAGCCCTTCTGGGCCCTTCCCTCCGACCCTTCACGGGCCGCTGACTGCGGTAGCGGGCTTTGCCCTCTCCCCCCCCGCCCACGCCATCAACCCTTAATTTCCCCACCACCGGCACCCACCCACTTCCGTCCTGCTCTTCCTTCTTCCTCCTTTCTTTCCCCTCTCTTCCCTCCTTCCTATCCTTCCTTCCATCCTTCCTCCCCTCTTCTCCTCCCACGCCACCCCAAGCTTCTCCGAACTCGTTTTACCACTGCCCGCAATCCCACCCGCCCTCTCGAAAACGCTCTTCCTCCCTCGCCCCAACCTCCCCCGACTCCTCGTGTGCTCCCCCATTTCGCGGCCGCCCATATTTCGCCCCACGACCGACCCCGCTCCCACAGCAGCCGGCCCTGCTCGTAAGGGGCTCTTCCCTGCCCACACGAGAAGTGAGCGATGCATCGATGCGGGGAATCCTGGCGGGTAACGACATCGGTCTCTCGTCATTCCAAACCCTTAATAAGATCAGAGGCAAAGGATTCTGCTTGGTGATGGGTTTTCCGCTTTGGGGTACATTAGGTTTTCAATAAACATCTTATGTGTGTTCACGAATGCTTAAAAATCGAGTCGCGGGGAGCAAGTTCCCGTACAGCATTCCGTCAGGGAAATCTTCCATTTCGAGATGAATGCGAGTTCTCTGGTGGCGTATTTTCATTCTGTGTGACTAAGGTAAAATTGCTTACGACGACTGGAAAGCGTTTCTTGATATATTTTTTATCTTTTCTGTTGCAAAGGTAAGGATATCCCTTACATTTAAAATTGATGACTTCCTGGGGAATCTGTACTCCGACTACTATTTCTTGTAAAATATTAGCTCTGCAGCGCTCTTCTGTTTAGTAGCCATGTCCTCTTCTAGGATTGCTTGCCTCTGATTTGTAACGATGTTCATCGTATAATGGAAAACCGAGTCTGGCCTGAAACTTTATCGTAGAATAAGCCTCTCGCGTCACACGGGAAAATTTTTTTACTAAATCTTGAAAAGAGTCTCATCCGACTCTAATAATTCTCATGCGATTTTCATCGACGTTCCCGTACGCAACACATTAATCGTTGCTTCACAGATATTTGACCCGACTTTCACGTTCTAAAAAATTAATGTTGCATTTGTTTCTATTCTGCATTGACAGTATGAGTTCGGATGACACGTTGTTTCATTTTTAAGATTCGTTTCTTCGACCACTGTTTCACAAACAGTGCTTTAAAAATGAATCTATTTATTTGCATTATCATTTCTTTTTACGGATTGATTTTTCAACATGCTTAAAATACCACTAAGTGCCTTACTTTGCGACTGCAGAATCACGAGTTCTTCCCACACAGCATTAAAACCTAAGTTTAATTCCTCAAATTTTCTGCAGGTAATTTTGATACCTTATATGTGTTCAGAATAGATAAAAATGTTAAAATCTTATGCCCTCATCTTATTTAAACTTAGTTCTCATAGTTTTGAGAACCTCATTACGTTTGTTTTTTCATTGATTCTTATCTCATATCTATCGAAATAGTTCTGTAAGGCGCTCAGCAATAATTGTATTTATTTAGCTCTTCCTTTAAACATCAAATTTTACGTCGATTGGTCAACTAATTAATGTTATCTCTGTGGAATTTATTTGATGAATTTTGCTCAGCTATATAATTTGCTTAAAACCGGTCAGATTATGCGTTATGTGTTCTCCTATCAAACTATCAACGCTCAAATAAGAATGATGTAACCAGTGGAAGTGGAAAAATCCGGTAAGAGATAGTTGACCCATTTGGCCTACCAATGCACTGCAATGCCAAATTGAGTTCTAAAATTAAAAATAAGTCTGATTAAGCCCAGACTGATGCCAAACCTCTCCTTCATTTATCACTCTGATATTTGGCACGGTGAACCCCAGTTGAGGCGAGTTAAGGTGAGGCCAAATTTTGTAATACAAAATCTATTTAATTTATCTCTTTTGAGTAATATTCTCGCGATCGAATCGTATTCTGCATATAATTAGTGGCGTTTTCATGAATAAATATGAAATATGTTCCTAGAAATATTAGTTAAAATTGCATTTCTATCATCATGTCATGGGACGGCGAGTTACAGTACTGCATCGGGCCACTGAGTGAACTGGCGATGATATTTTGTGATTCACAAACGTATCTAATATTACTTGTTATCAGTAATCTGGCTCAAGCAGAAACTTAATTGAAATATTTATGATAGTTTTCATAAAAATTGTCTTACGGAACAGTTATTCTATCATTTTGGAATCATATTCACCACCACCCAAATTATGGTATTTAATTAACGTCTTGGTTACGAGACAATTCACCATCCATTTTTTGCAATGCTCCTTTTCAGTTAAAGCTGAAAATAAGAAATGCTTTTATTTCCATTAAACCATTTATGCTTTTCATTCATAATTTATTTATCCATTCCTTTTCTACCGCTTACCCTGTTTAGTTGGGCATACAATGTTGGCATTAACCCAGGACATATGCTTTCATTGCTTTGTGTACCCATTTCGAATATTGTTTTAGTGGTTATTTTTTACTTAATACAGCTGCTATGGCGCATTTTCACGATGAAATTATCCATTAGGAATACTTCCACTTTCGACAGGAATTTTTATCTGTTGTAAGACTTCAGTAAACCGTAATACCACGAAGTTCTGGCAACCCGTCTTTGATTTGCAATGAAGACTGATATACCTGTACCCTAATTTAGGTAATATCAAACGCCCAGCGAGCTCGAACCTTCTTTTTAGGTAGCAGGTTAATATATCCTCCTCCACGTAAATCAATGCCAAATGGACATAACTGAGACTTAAAATTTGTAATTATGATGTGTGATTGTACCTACCGCTGCTATGTTAATTACCGTTTAATAATAAATTCACATTTTCACCGCCAACATCCTGCAACTTCTGAATCTCCCCTTGCCCCCTTTACTCCCTTGAATAATACGTTTTAAACGCATCACGATCCAAATTCGAGCCCGCAAATAATTCACGAGAGGAAAGAAAGGTAATTCGAGAAGTTATAATTGCGATAACAAAAGAAAAATACTATGCCGATATGTATAGGACATTTCCAAAGCACCCTGATGCTCTTTTAATGCAATAAAAGAAACAGCCAACTACATTATCTAGAAAGATGACTAAAGAATGAATTTTTACTACGTCGTGATCATTAACCCATTTTGCAAGTCTATGCACACCAAAGACATCAGCCAGATAAATGAAATCTCCTAAACATGTGAAGACCAAAGGACTGACTTAAAAGTGTCATTGATGAAAACAACAAAGTACCTCAATGAACTTATTAAATAAAGAGCCAGTTTTAAATATACCTGTAGCCATGCTATAATAATGATGAGTTTTCTGAAAGCATCTTCACATAGAAAGATAAATGATTTTAGTAAGAAGGATTAACGAAGTGTTCCTCGGCAATTTCGAAAGCCTTCGGAAGCTTTTCGTCGGACAAGAACGCTCTCAAAAACATCAAATTGCGACTTATCGCTTACAAAAAATTAATACCGAGTAAGCTCTGTATATTTTGAAATCTAAATACACAAGAAAGGTGGCCTAGTTCCATTACATGTATTATTGGTGGTTTTCCAGATTGCTCCATTACAGAGACAATCGCACAGCAAGAAGTTGGCTGGGGTGCTCCGTGTTAGAACACGATGGTCATTGACCAGTAGCCGGGCTAGGTTACCTTGCTGCCATCTGTAAATCATATCACTAGAATATTCTCTATTGATCCATATCCATATTTTTTCTAGTGCTATAGCTACTTTTCTCCGAAGTTATCATAGTTGACTGAAAGTTCCAGAAAAAGTTGACTTTATAGAACCCAATCTTGCATGCTTATCCACGTATTTAAAAATTCATGTGAACGGAAAACATAATTATTATATGTCGATAATATATATACGTGTATATCAAGATAACCTGTAAAATTACACTAAAAATAAATAGCCATGAAATTGAATATAAAACCGACCTAACAACATTTCCTCTTTAAATTTAGAATGCATTTTTTCAATTTTTCGTACGGTTTATTATTTGTGATATTTGCGACAAGTCTTTACGCCGTCATCATTTTAGTGTAGGAAGTTTACATTTGCATCCTACCCTTCAATCCATCACGAAGCTACTACTACTATGTGATAGGGAATGTTAGGCCATTAACCATTAAGAAAATTCGATGGAGGGGTCCACCTAAGTAAGGCAATATCGGCGCCCTTCTCCACTTCACGGGTGACTTTTTCCAAGAGTAATACCAATCTTCAAAAAAGAGTATGGAAATTTGTGATCCGTTTCATTTTCGAATATATTTGTCTAGTAATTGATGAAATTACCAGACCAAAACCAAAATGATTTTGTGACACTTGATAATGAAACAAATAACTGTTAACCTATTCAAAACACAAAAATGATAGTTCCTTGTTCGCATTGGAGAACGAGTATATTTCTGAATAAAAATACAGCTGCGCATTCAATTTCCCGCTCTAAATTGCTAGTTTTCTACAAGTCTCATATTTGTTTTATTGCTGTATGTAGGTTAATCAGAAAGAACACATACCGCTTGAGGGTTTTATCCTTTTGATATGTACATCCACTGCATAAACCACTCTACCTCTCGGCACTCCTTCTCTTTTTGAATGACGTTTTATTTCCCGCGTCAACATAAATTTTAGTTTCTCACCTTTTATGTTCATGATTCGAATGAATCTCATTACAGACGTTTATATATTGCATAATAATACCGTATTGGTGCTAAGATTGGTAGGAATTTACTGCAACATGACAATTGAATACATACTCGTGTGTTAAAGTGATTAACGTGTGTTCAAGTGCACTGGTATATCAATCAAACCAGGATTGATATAAACGAGGTAAAGTATTGTTATAACTGAACGGAAGAGACTATAATATCTTGAGTGTCACTTTTACAATCGGTTGTCCAGTAGTTTCCATGGCCAGTTAAGACCTTGATAATTTTACATTTGATCCTTATACGACAATAATAATGCTCTCTCAATAATTATTCTCAAATTTCTGTTACCTTCAATATTGTGGCCACGTCCACATACGTATATTAATGTATCGATAAGTGAAGAACATGTTGTTTCTCCTTTATGGAGTACATCACTTGGTAAAACTCCTTACAGCACTTCGTAAAAAGCCATTCAAAGCCTGTCTTTTTTTTACGTCGAATTCGGTATTTCCTCCATTTGCGCAACACACGTATAAGTAGTTTTTGTCGCCTACTTATAAGTTTCTTTCATTTGATGAACACAAAATTTGTTTATTCAGCTCAGATAATGTAGTAGACATTTCTTAGTTGTCATTCAGTGCGGGTAGGTTCATTCATTTATTGTTTGTTTCTAATACAAATCAAAAGATATGTTTCTATAAACAGAAGAAAAATATAGTGCCTTGGAAGAAAAATAAGCAGGCTTGATGCAAAAATGTCCTATTATATAGGAGTTATTCTTCCAATGAATGTTCTCCTTAATAGAAAAACATTTCCCGCAGACCGCACACGCATCTTTATTTCGACTTTAGACCGAATGCCCGATATCGTTTTGGTAGATGCCAACGCCATCCAAAGTCTCAGAAAGCGAAACACATGCGAATGTAGGTGGCATACGAGTATCGTATAGTTTCAAATCTTTAAATGACTTCTAACGTCATAATAAGTGTTTCCCCAAATGATTAAGCAAATTCTGAAAAGAAAACCTCTATATTACATGTTTTTATCGCTATAAATTATGTTTATAAAAAGGTAAGATGTTCATCTCAGAGCGTCAACCTTAATTAATACGCATTAATCAGTGTTGTTTCAAATAAACGGCTCTAAGTTTTATGTTTTTAAAAGATAATTATTAACAGACATTTCTTCGTATAAAATGTGAGAAATCCATTAGAAACGGAATCGGTAAAAGAAGATGTGTACGCATTTGAAAATCAAAAAGTCCGGTTATTTAACGCAACTAATTTATTTTTAATTTGTGTGACAATTCGGAGAAAAACAACTATTTTGTTGTGTTCTGGCGCAATCATAATGTGAATAATTAACATGAAGATTCCTTTAACAATCGATAATTTACAATAATGGATCACTCTTATGTTACCTGTAAATTATAAAGGCTCTAGATATTCCACAGGTTATGGTGAGTTTTGGATGAACACAGCCTACGCAGCGGTACAGCGACGTTTCCTCGAATCTCCTAACAAAACATAACCTGGTACCCGATACCACAATGAGCCCCTCCTCAATTACGCATACTTCAATCCTCCCTTCATTCTGTTCAACATGCCTATCTTATTTCTACCCCTTCTTCGTTTGCCTATCATTCTCCCCTCTTTCCCAGTCTTCAACTTCCTATCGCCAATTAAAATTATCTGCATCCATCTTTCCTGCCTTCTTTGGATTTCTCCCAGCAATACTCTCCTCCCTACCCTAATTCTTTGTATATTATCCTTTCCGTTCTAAATTTTTCATCCTTCTCCAGAACTACATCACAGAAGCCCCTAATATATGCCTATCATCTTGCTTAAATTGCCATGTTCCCGCACCATACAAAGCTAAGCTCCATGGCAAATTTTCACGAGCCTTTTATTAAGATCCCAACCCAACGTCTCTGCCATAAAGTCCCGATCGTGAACGATTTTTCGCCTAAAGCAACTCTTCTTCTTTTGTAACTACTTTGACCATTAGGTCCAAAACACTTCTAAGGGACCATTCCGCCTGTTCTACTTCATTAACTCCTATTTTAATATTCAACTTAGCTTTTGCTTAATTAATAAATTATAGAGTGTTCACAATTAATTCACACTTCTAGCTCGTTACTAGCATTTTGTACGGGGACATCTCAGCCACCACGATTTCGGGTAAATGAAGGGAGTGCCCGGAGCTCTCCCGCCTTTAAAAGCTTTTTGCCCAACCCTTTGATCGTAATGCCGACCCTCCTCCATCCGTGATCCGGATGACGACCAGTCAGTTCACTCCTCTGGTGGGACGAGTAACCGATTGCATAATGGAAGCTGTGCACGTCACATATCATTACACTTGTGGAATGCGCACGGTTGGTGCTGGCTCTATTAGGCAGGAGGGCCTCGAGGGAAGGGAAAATGGGAATATGATGAGCTATGGAAAGTGCTAGGCCTAGCTGGCTTGGGGCTCACGGGCGGCGGGTTCATGGATATGCTATTATGTGGTCATTTGGTTTACTGCACGCGTTGGAACGGTGTTCGCGCTGCGGCGTGCCTAGCGCAACACACTTAATAGCCTTCGATAAGCTCGTCCGGTCGCACGAGAATCGATCTCGTGGAATGCATCCTGTTATCATGGAACCTGTCCAAACATTGCGTCGCTCTCGTGTGTGCGTGTGGATTAACGCCGACGCCCTGATTTTCGCGAAATATTTTTAGATGCCTCCATTCCGTTCAGTCGTAATATCTATAAGGGAGAAAATTTAATTTTAGAATATATTCCCAACGGGAATTCCTCCTCTCATTTCTAATCTTATTTGAACACAGGTTGGAAATTATTATACGGGCTCTCATGTTTGGAAAAATCGTTGAAACCACGTTTTTCGATAAACAGACAGGCGAAGGAATTTTCATACTTACATACATCCTCGTAAAAACGTGCACCTGGGAGTATTCACGCCGTTCCATCAAATTAAATACTTTGGGGAAGGCATCCTTAGTCCAACCAGATGTTCCGAGGAATGTGAATGCATGCCCTCATCGACATCACAGAGTTTTTGAAAAAATACTTGCAAGATGTTTCTTAAATGGAACTCTAACTTTCATGAGGAGGGAAAACTTTCATTTAAAATTATATATGTAGTGTAATTTTTCATCTTTAAAGCTAGGTTCACAAATTAAAACAAAAAATGCATAATTAACTTCAACTCTGAGGATCGATGAAAGCAGAAAGTTTTGTTTCGCCGCGGAGCCTGTTCTGCTCGGTTTGTGGGTAGCGGATTACCAAGGTAGGCTAAAGGTCGCGGGCCTGAATACACCTTTGGCTTGAATGAAGAGTTCTCTTTTAAATGTTCTATAATGCTCCCGCAATACGAGTTGAATCCTTCTGGAGGAAGACATGAAAGAATATACTTCACTAGAAATTTGTTGGCATGACCAACTATGCCTGACCTATATCCTGACCATTTCCTTGTCAATTTAAATAGCAGACCCTGGGGAAAGGGAAAAATACCTTTTGGTATTCTTACAGGTCTTATTACCAACATTAATTCTTTAAATCAGCAAGCACAAATCTGCATAAGATCGCTTTAAATTATAAGTAATTTATGAATACACAGGAAATGTTACATATTGTATTTATCAAAAATGACAACCTGCCTTTCTTTGTGGAATTGACGTACGACTTTCCTCATCAAGCACGCATCAGCATCAGAAACGAATTTAAAATATCCCATTATCAGCAGCTCAGTTCAAATGATTTGGGTAGGCATTTATCAGAGGAATGAAATAGAAATCTGAACATTTGGTTTTCCTTATCACGTATTCTATTTATGCGTGTATATTATTCTCCACACCCTGACCACACGGCACTCCGAATATGCGTCGAAGGTACGTACCTACTATGAAGATTTTTAATCGAATTGGTCATTCTCTTTGATGCTGTTACTGAGAATTCTTCCGCTGTGAATGTCCCACGTGAACTCTTAAGTACACGTACTTCAACATACCTAGGCGCCAATAATTTTAGCTCTTCTCCTACCGCACTGGGAACCCATCACGTGTCTGACGAAAATTTTCATGCTCATCTGATCACATGGCGGGCGAGTCGCAGTGGGAAAAGACTAGCCCATAAATAATATGCCAATGTGTATCATGCTTTAACACAGTCTAGTCTTCAGTTAAAATAGAGTTCTGTCGAACATTTTCATTAATATAGGCCATGTTAACCAAAGGTACATCCACTACGGTACCTATGTTAGAGCTTAGGTGGCAGGAGAACATCTAAGCCCTTCCACTCTGTCAACGTGGCAGTCCATTTGGAGGGATGTCACTTGACTTGCTAATTTATCTTTTTGCCTCCTATTCTGCAAAGCGCATTTGTTTTATAATTAACAACCTTAAAAATAACTTCCAACAAAAAAACCTTTTTTAAACCAAATTAATGCAAATTTAAATAAGATACTTAAGAAAGATTAAAATTAGGGTTGGTCTAAATCAGTGGTTCCCAAAGTGGGTGCTCCCGCCCACCGTGGGGTGGTGCTTTATGTGGGCGAAAAGAGGCAAGGGGGCGGCTTGGGGGCGCCAGAGGTTCCTGACAATGTGATATTAGCGAAGGCTCGGTATCCTTCCTTTTGTCTCCATTTTAAAGCTTCGGTTTTAAAATTAACTTGTTTTCCCGCATCTGGAGGTAATTTAAACCATATATTTACCTACATTTTAAATAAGGAATAATTGAATAATATTTCCAAGCCTTTCTCGCGCAAGGGAAACCATCTTATTTGGTCTATCGTTGGTACAACTTCACGGCACTGAGTACTTCGGCAGTAAGATTTAGTGATAATAAAACGGGCGTGAATTCAGTGAGGAATCAGTTCATCTGATTAGATGTATTATTTTTACATTAAATATTTACATGGGTAATAATTTTTCAAACAATTCAGTTTCAACGATATTATCATGGCTGTATTGGCATGTTATTTTTCATTCACCACATAATATCATTCTTGTAATTATATATTTGCTTAATTTAAGTAAAAAAAATGGCATTTAAACTTTTAAAAAAGCTTTCTTAAAATTATTTGTTTTGATAATTTATTTAAGTATATAGTATTCTCATCTAAGTTCCTTTTGTTGTGTACCAAGTATTTTTCATAAATGTGATATGAAAACTATACATCTATTGCAATGCAACAATTTCAGAGTGTCAAAATCCCTTTCTTGAAATTTATACATCTATTGGATTCTATTTAAGCACTTCATTAGTCATTATTTTTAATTTATTTATTTCAATGTTCCACATTTGGTTATTTTATTTTTTGATTTTGATTATTATTTTAAAGGTATCTATTGATTGGGGGGCATTGAGTATAGGTTTATGGATGGAGCGGTGGCTCGAAAAAGTTTGGGAAATACTGATCTAAATGGTTTTAAGAATTTCCAAAATGTTAATTCCCAATAGCTGCGTGCAATATCAAACTTTTTGTACCATAGTCCTCGCATGAGGTAGCCTTTATCTTTTTTGAAATAGGAATTAACACTGATCTGACAAAGCCTTCCGGCCAAAATTCTATCTCATGAATGGCCCATGAGCCCAGGCAATGACCCATACCTCATATATTGGCCCATAAAAACTCTTCCTCCCATATTTCCTAAACTTTTAAGTTGTTCTGTACGCAATAAAGTAGGCTATATTTGATATCTATTCCCTCTATGCCCTTTCTATCTCATCTTTGAGTTAGCCTGGACCAAAGCTATCCAGCAAAAAATATTATCTTTCTATATCTAACCTCGCTGGTCTAATTTATTTTCCATGCAGTTCTTTTATATATTTCTTCTATCTCTCTTGGATATTTTCCGGTTCAACTAATATTTTACCCGACTTGACACACTTTCCCTTATTACTTCCCGATAAGGACCTTCTTGTATTGCGCACCAATTTCACCTTTCCTCTGTAAATTTTCCATATCCTCGCACTTTATCTTTCACCAAGCTTATTTTACTCTATTTGTTACCTATCTCAATTCAGTATTCAACTCTTTGTTCTTCCTTCTGCCTCCCCGCCTCAATCCACGACCTCACTACCATCTCTTCCTTCGCCTACCGTGGCGAATCACTACCAATCCTCCATCACTATCAAATATTTCTGGTGTATTGGGGTAAAGATGAGAGGTGTGGCAGTATAGGGACGTGTTAGCCTGGGGGGTATGGCGTTGGACAACTGACCGGAGAGCTCGGGTTTCAGCACGACTCGGCACGTATAGCTTCATCCAAGCTCTGTAATATTTCGGGTACCTGATCCTTCTGGGAAGTTATAGACGACTCAGGGATAGGACCTGTCCCCCCCCTCCCCTGATATGTGAATTTCACACATCGTTGGGCTTAGTACTAGGTTAGCTCTACCCTCACCTATTAACTCGACCTGAACTGATAACTGAGGTAGAGGTGGTTCAGGGAAATAAACGGAAAGATGTCTGGTGTGATAGAGGAAGAGACAAGGTCGTTCAGTGAAATTGAAAGTAGGCAGGAAAATATCTACCCTTATATTTACAGGCTCGGAACGGTAGTATTGGCAGAGCAGGTCTAGTACGTAAAGTATTTTGAATTCACAACTACACCGGGATTAGCATTGGATAAAAACGTAAGGAGTATCTTAGTAACTGCATCATGGACACTGAATTCATTCAAAAGAACAACGTTGAAAAATTCGAATGGGTATGGTCGAAGATGAGGCATACTAGAAATCTGTTCCCATGGCGAGTAATATTAAAAGTCTGAGGTACCGAATGAAAATTATGAAAAAATATAAGAATGTCACGAAGGTGAAAAATGTATGCACGAACGGTGGAATACGCAAGAAATTTGTGAAAGAGAGCGATTTCCTTGAAATTACTATAGATAAGACTTTTTTTAATTTGCCTGCCACGAACGGGAAGGGTGTGAGAAGTTTGTGTATATTCAAATGGAAGTATTAAGGATTGATGAATGTTTCAGGTTTGATATATCCCACCTTGAATACACGAACATTTGGGAGAAGGGCCTCATTTCTGACTTGAGCAAAAGAGTCCGTTCTGTTACGAACGAGCAGAAAGCGTGGCAAAATTATTAAAAACCGTGGGGTGGGTGCTACATCTACATAAATACCCGGCGAGCCACCGAAAAGGGATGTGGCAGGGCCTACTGGCTGTGGTTACTGGCAAAAGGAACATTTCATACACGACTTTAATTCCTAAAAAAGTACAAAATAAATTAGTTTAAATTTAAAAAAGAGAGAATAAATCTGACCCTACATTTTATTTGTAGACGAGAATTCGAGTAGTTTAGAAATTTTTAAATATAATTTAATAATTTTAGGATTCGTTTTCCACAAATTTAATTTTATCAGTAAAGAAGCATAACTTGCCAAAAACAATTACAACTATAAAGCACGAAATACGTATTTCATCAATTGCTTTAATGATTAATAACGTAATACCCCCTACCAAATAACCGCTTTTTAGGATTTCAGGTCTAACTATAAATATAGTTGAAATTTTGATTAGTAAGAAACTAAGAGGGAGTAAAGCATTAAAGATCGGTATAGAATATTTTCTTCATGTACTAGGTAAAGGATTGAGCATTGTGGGCTGAGCTAAGGGAGGCAGAAAATGAACCTGAAGAAATTTTCTAAAATGAGGCAAATCGTTAGGGTTTATAGTGCAAATTGAATTTCATCAGTTCTAAGTTCCTAAGAAAAGTACTAAATTTTGTATTATTTAAGCTAGGAGGGGTTTATTCCTTTATTGACATCCCCCCTAACAGTGTTGCATGATACGGTGACCTTAATTTCAAATCAGAACTCTCTTAACTGCAGGATGAAGCTTCGAAAGCGGCGGTCACCACCCGTATTTTATGGAGCGTGATGAATGCCTTCGACTGGAAGGAAAAAGTGTGATAACAGAACATCTTTCACATACGGCCGCTTTGCTCTGGTTATTTGCATGCGTCCTGAAACTATATTGAACGGACTAAACTTGCTTTGGAACCCCTGAGGTGCTGCTAGCACGTGATAGAGAATTCTTACATTCGATTAATTATTCATTAATATTCTTTGCTATATGGTTTTCAAATTTCGGTGAATTGTATACTTTTGCGGATGGGTTAGGTATACATAATTTTTATAAAAAGAATCGGGAAAAGTTTCGGAAAAATAAATTTATTTCATACATTGTTACAGTGCCTCAAAATTCATGAAAGTATATCCGATGGCGGGGTCTTTTGAGGGAGAATTTCACTTTTTTGAAGAGCAAATAGTCTGCTGGTACCAAGTCGGGACTGTCCAAAAAGTCATTCAACGTGACGCAGAAGGTTTTCGCAAGCAGATACTCGGCTCTGCTTTTGGTCGTCCGTCAAGACCTCCGGGACGAATTTAGCGCAGATCTTTTGCATCGCCAAATTTTCAGTGATAATGGTGTGCACTGACATCTAATCAATGTCAATACGACGTGCAATAATACGCACAATTAACCGGCGGTGTGAAATCAGCATTTCACGCATTCGTCAGGAAGAAATTGTTACCGATACTTTTTATACACGCCTTGTTTATGTTGGTGATAGGAATGATTTTACTATCGTTAAATTTTTATGCACGTCAAATTAAAGGTTGCTATCGAAGAAGTCATTTTCCTCCCCACACACATGTGAAGAGTGGGGTTTCATTCCCAGGGGGATGGATCTCTTACCAAGAGGAGGTCCGGAAAAATTCTCCCAACCCTGCTTCCTAATTTCATAGATTTGACTTACACATATTAAAAATTGCCTTGTATTCCTGGTATAGGTTGCTGTTAATCAGTTATTCTACTGTTTTTAGTGTAAGAAAAGCACCACACCAATACTGCCGGCCTTATGTTTAGACAAAGATCGAGAGTATGGAACTATTATTTGTGGAAGCGGAGAAATATTTCGAATAATTTTTCTTTCCTTTCAAGAGAGTTGGCATTGGAATGTTTACTTAAATACAAATCTGTCTCCCGTGAAGGCTGAATATAATGCGTTGGGCATAAAATAGAGAACATTGTTGTTGACCACACCAAATGTGCAAGGGCGAAAACAAGTGGCAGTTTTTGAAAAATGAATTTTTAATACGAATGCAAAAATCTAAAGGAAATATTTTCACATATGGATCGGTTTTACGAGTGTCATTGTTTGAAAAAAAAATAGGGATATTATAAAAATCAATGATAAACAGTTTCGTTGATCCAGGAATTAAAGATTCTGTGAAAAAAAATTAAATAAACGTGCAAATTGTTAATATCTCATACTTAAAGAAAAAAGACGATGCATTGGCAAAGTAATACAAGCATCTGTCAAATACTGGGAATCAGTTAAATCATGTACGTTGAGATTTTCGTAATGTTTATTGTGTTAAAATATGGTTAATAGGTTGAACTGTTGATAATTTTTAAATTTATGGTAACATTTGTAATGTAAGTTTAATTTCTCACTCCCGTATTGCCATGAATTGTTGATAAATATCCATGGTACACCTAGGAATCCTACTCTATCTTCCCGCTCTTGTAGTTTTAACTGAATCAACTGTGTTTAAAAGAATATTTTCGTTGGTCTGAAACCACTCGCCATTCACCTTAATATCGCCTCAAGGGTTCTATGCTTATGACTACCATTATCGTTACACTTCGCCATAGGCAACCATTTTGTAAGAATAACCTTACATAATGACAGCCACCATACTAGACAATATTTTTTATCTAGTAATGTTTTATTTATCATACGAAATCCTCATCCATTAGTTCTTTCATCATCCAAAATGGAACCGTTCTTAAAATTCCCTCGGCTCACTCATGATGTTTCTAAATAAATGGGAATTAGGGCTTCTTATTACGTAAGAGTGCTGAGGTCTTCGGCTAAGAACAAGTGTTAATAGTTGTCAATTACATTTTCAAGAGCGTCTAAAGAGAATTTATGTATTCTTCTTTTCATAATCCTCCCCAAGTTTCCGACAAGGGTGAATAAGTCAAGAAAGAATCGCTCCCGAAATCACACTAATGTTGGTGTGAATGGACATGTCTTTCAATATTCAGCGATACAAGGTCTGTTCCAAAAGTAGGATTTACTTTTTCCCATATGGGCAGATGGACAAGTGGAGGTTTCTCTGGCTGGGTTAGAGGGAAGGGAAGGAGGCTCATGAAAGGCTGGAGACCCGACAGTTTACTCCCAATCTTTGCGGAGTGCGGATCACTCGTTTGTGAAACCTCTATAACGTGAAGTCATTACGCTCTGTCATGAACCAGTGATTGGAACAGGGCTATATTTTCAAATTGTGCGTAAAACTGGTCAAAACCAAAAAAGAGACTCATGGAAAGCTCAATGCAGCTTATGGAGATGACGCTATGGGTAGATCGGGTATTTTTGAGTGGCACGAGTTGTTTCCGGAGGGTAGAGAAGATGTAACAAATAAGCCGAATGTTCTGAACGCACTTTGATCTCAACACGTGACGAAAAGCTTGCAAGAGTGATTGATTTGGTGGAGAGGGATCGCAGATTAAGTGTTTGCTTGGTTTCAGATAAACTTGGCATAACGAAAAGTGATGGGCATCGACTTGTGACCGAAGACATGGACTTGAGAAACGTGTGTGCGAAGTTGGTGCCGCGAGTGCTCTCCAAAGGAAACTCGCATGCGGATCTGCCAAGAGCTTTTTGACCATGTCTCAGTCACCCTACAACCCTGACGTTGCCCCACCAGGCTTCTTCCTCTTCTCTGGCCTCAACTCCGTGCTGAAAGGGCGTCACCATGGCTCCTTGGAAGCGTCACTACAGGCCATGCCGAGGGAGCTTGGCAGCATTCCGGGCACCGCCTGACAGAAGGCGTACGAGGCGTGGAAAACCTGCTGGCAGCGGTGTGTGGACGCCCAAGGGTGCTACTTTGAAGACTTTTGATTGGATGTATTAATGCTGGCAATAATTTTTTTAATCGACTTAATCCTACTACTTTTGGAACAGACCTTATGTAGTGATAAATACAACTTTGCTCTTCATTTTAGCCAGACAAAACTGAAAAAAGTTCCTTCGCGCGACTAATAACCACAAAAATACCCTAAAAAACAAGTAGAGTACATTTTTATTGTTCCACTCTGTGAAATTCTCTTTCAACTCGAAATATTCCATTCGATCGTAAATCTATTGAGCTCATGCATTCTTGATATTCCTGGAATTCCGTGAAAACTACCCAATTAATTTTCCACAAAAATTGATATTAAAAAAATATGTATCAATGCATAACTCTGAGCTAAAAGTTTTTCCCTTCTTTGGTTCGGAAATACTGCAGAAATATTTGTTTCGCTGAAATTGGAAACATTTTTCCGCAGCGCATATCGGAGTGATGGAAATCCAGGTAGAAAATGGAATCAATCCCAGAGAGATCTGAATATAAAAACTAAACTAAGGAAACCTCATGTCTCCCCGGCAGTGGTACATGGCGATGGATTAATAGGCGGTAACGATAAGGGGTGAGCAAAAAGAGTTAAAATTGCTAGTGCTGGAATTCCGACGACCGATTAGCGAGGAACAGGCATCTCAGCGTTTTATTTCGTTGAAAATGGAACTCTGGGTGCATTCTCAGATGTCATGCCAAATCACGTTAATTTTATCATTGTTAAAGCAACCGTGAAGTATACGATAATATATTTCAAAATGTTGTTACTGTATATTACAATAACTGGGAGAAAGATTTTTTTCTAAAACAGGATATCCTCTCTTATTATTCATTTAGCGTACTACTTTTACTACCTTTATCATGTCTGCTTTTTGCGTTAATTTTGTGTATATTTGTTTATAATCGTAGGAAAAATCCTATTGCGCGTGGTATTTCATTTCATAAACATTAAGCGCGTCCATAATACATAATCCGTGTGGATTTTTAAAACTATATTCCTCCAATTTTAGCCCTCTGAAAGCATAAATGAATTAGATAAAAATTTGCCGTGCGTCTATACCCTAAATTATCTATGCCATAAATTCAGAATAGAGAGATAATAATGTTGAATACACCTTCCAGCATATGGCCAGTCATAGAGAACATATTCCCAGTCATAGAGCGTTTTATTTTTTCAAAATATTTATATCCCTGTTGGGGAATTCAATATTAGTATAATGGCAAATAATAGTCAGCCTTGCATAGTCAAGTTAACAACAACAGAAAAGAAGATAGAAAAGGGAAAATTCCAATAAAAAATAATTTAAAGAAAGGGGACATTGCTCTTCAAAGTACCTGAGCAAATGAAGACTCGGATTATAATTGACTGCAAATAAAATTTAACTTAAAATTCAAGAAAATTATTACTGATATTGCTACAACGTATTTTATACTGACTGTTTACTTTCATACGTAATTAACAGTGATTTATGGCCCTTGGAATGAGAGAAGCCAAAACCCTAAATCTGCAAATACTTGATTAGTAATAACTTCAAAAAAGGCTGGATGAAATTAATAATAATTTTACAGAAGTGGATCAACCAACCTTACCAAACCAATTAAAACGATTCATTAGTTCAAAATTTGATGATGGCAGCAATGTTATTACTCTTCATTTACAGAAAGCGGGAATTCACCCCTACTTTAATTTCTTAGTTTTGCTCTGTAACCTTTTAAAAGTCACCCTTTTAATTTTTCCTATAGTGGGAAATTTTAAATAAATTTAAGAAAATAAAGATATTTTTTAAAATAAAATAATATTGCAAAGTCTCGTACATTTAGTTCCTGCTGTTTCTTTGCTGCTAAGTGTACTGAAATCGAGTTCTCTGAATAGTTCCATGGAAAAAATGCAATGGATTTTTGAAACGGGTACCTTCCATTCCATGATGATTATCGTGCCATAAAAATTAATTCACTATCTAAAAAAATTCCAATAAAAGATAATTCTTAAACTAATTCGAAAGGATTTTGCTATTATAAGGGTGCTGTCTAAGGCTATCGAAAAATGGTATTCATTCAAAAGCCAAAAGTTTTTTCTTCGTCATAAACATGGAAGGCCAACATGTTAATAAATGAATTATCCCTTGACCAAAAGCAAATTATACATAATGTGAAAGCATTTTCTTCGATTTTAACGGCAAATTTTACAAGCATCTCATGAATATTGTACGCAATGCTTTCTTTTTACATAATATGGTACATAGTGGAGAATCTATTCACACCCGTGCGTCAAACTCAACGTAAGAAACGAATGCACCCTAAGGGCGTTTGGCAAGATTTTATACAGACGCCCTCCTGAATCTAGCGATAACTCATAATGAAGTACGGCGGGGAGAAAATTATGCGTGTGAAGGTTAGAAGGAAGACATATCGCCATGCCGCGCGAGTGATTCCCCTTCCCGATGGACCGTTTCTCTGCTTTTGACATTTTTCCAGTCATTGGGCTCTTCCACTTAATTCTTGGCTTCGCGAATCATGGCGGCGAAGTGAGAAAGATGCGAGGATTCTTTCTCCTTGGAAAGAATCCCGACGCCATGCAGAGCAGGACGAAAAATTTATCCAAGTTTTGCACAGGGACAATGGGTTTTCGGCTCGTGTAAGAAAACATGAATGATTAATAGTTTGATACTACGATTTGTATTGACTCGTAAAACCAACATTTTTACTACTGCCACTTCTGCAAACATAAGAAGAATTTAAACTTTCTCAAGCATCAAGATATCTTGACCACTTGGCTTTCATCATCATAAACTATCAAGCCAAGTAGTGTTTGTGTCAGCCTTTCAAACGAGCCTGCTTCCTATCAATCTCTTTCTTTCTTCTAAGCTTATTGTGCTGCCGTCATCTATTATCTGCTTCTCCACATACATTACCTTACCCACAAGGTCTATCGAATTCATTCCATCATTCTTACATTTTACCACATTTTAATCGTTTGTAATCTTCTTTCTCTGCCAAAAATATGGTCCACGTCTTAAAAAAAACTCAGTTTCATCTAAAACTCCAGTGTCATTCTCGTATAGTTATTATTGGCCGCTTCCTTATGTCCTGGTTAACACTTTTTCTCGTTAGCATTAATTTCTTCTGACAAAATAATTTTTATTGCTCATCCAATTTTGCTTATTCTGAAGATATCAGAAGGTTTCTCTCGGTCTGTAACGGCTTTTCTTTTACGCATTGCGAGAGCGTCCTCTCTTTTACCATGCGTCACTTTCATCTCAAGTTCCTTCTAACTTCTACTTACCTTCAAGTCGTCCAAATACCTGTTCTTTTCCAACCTCGGCCACGGTTATTTGACGCTCTCCCTTTTATCATGATCTTCAACGTTTCATTTCGATTAAATATTTCCCTTTGCATATTTATCTGTCTTTTTCGAAATGCCTTCAGCAAATTCCTATCTTTCGCCGGTAAATTTAAAGCATCGTTGTTAATCTCCTTCTCATTCCAAATTATTTTCTCCGTTTTCTTCTTATCTCATGAGCTCTTTTAAAGTAAATTTTTATTTCTCTGAAGCGGTTATTTACGTAAATCAATAGTTTTACAAAAAAAGGATATCGCCACCTCTAACACTAGACATAGGACTGAGAACATAAAATTGTCATTGAAGGAACTGTGATGGGAGTATTACTCCCACCGATTCATAAAAGATGACTGCGCACGAAGTATGTCAAAACACCATTTAAAAAATCATCGACATTAACTTAGACTTAAGCACGCTCATAGTTGGAGTGCGAACAGGGTAGCAATCGTTTATGACTGGGTATCGATAAACCACGTGCCGAGAAACCAGTAAAAAATAATTGGATTATTTGCAGACCTGGCCGATACTAGTTTTTACGCCCTTCCTTCCACGAAGTCGTTTTAAACCTGTTGCTCTCCCGAGATTATCCATTGTCTTTCCTTCGCTCTTCCTTTCCCCCTCCGCCGTCCCCCATGAGAAGCTACGCCGAAAAGGGAGTAAATATCGCCCCTTTTCGTCCACCCTCCCCCGTAACCACCGTCCCCATCCGACATCAGAGGCCTCCTCGCATATTTCTCGGCCCCTCCCACCAGGGACACCGAGTTGGCCGGCCGCCCTCGCGGGCCGCCGCCAGAGATGACGCGAACCCGAGGGAAGAAAAGTTTTTGAAAGGCAGTCGAGGGGGACGGGAGTGTGGGGGAGGTGGTAAGAGACCCCTTGGAAGTGAGCCACCGCCGACCTCATCGATTGCCCGTAAATTTCGACGCCAGAATGGAATTCTTCCGAAAGATTTCTGAAGCCTCGCTTGCCAACTCCCTACGCGGGAGGGCGCGGGCGGGGCGGTGGAAGGGGCAAATATGGAAAATAACGCCGCCGCGCCGGTCGGATCCCCAGGCTGAGGGACTCCGCCGGCAGTGAGACCTCCGCCGCCGGCGCGAACCACCGCCAGCCCCCCTCATCGTCGTGCGAGGGTGCGGGTTTGAGTTGCCAATGGGGCCAAAAAAATGTGGGTGGAAAGTAGGGCTTCTTTTGAGAGCGAGGTCGATTCGGTGAGGTCAGAAACCTTCCTTCCGGGCCTCCGCGTCCCGCGTTCGTGTTAAGATCACCCTACGTCCTGTTCCAAGAAACATACCTCAACCAGTTGTCTCTCCTTTATTCTATCATAGCTAATCTCATTGAACAGATGGAAACTCCATGTCCGTCTCTAAGTTACTATTATATTGACGACATTATTATATGCAACATTATGCTATCGCTTCTGAACACTTGTTGTTATACTGGGATATATACGAACATAACTTCATTTCTTAAAATAAATTTAACAGTACTGCAGAGCTATGGCTCAACGTTATCTCTCTCTGTAGAGAGCAGATGTCAGTGGCTAGATGTGGTGAAAACGGAGTAGAACGTGAAATAAAGAAAGAGTAGGTCGGGATCACTCGTCATTGACACCATTGTAATGAGGGCATTGAGCAGGTAATGAGGAAGCTCAGGGTAGATATAGTTAGTGGTGTAAGATGATTCGGTAAAAGATGATATAGGATACAACTTTCCCACCTCTACTGTGTTCTTCCTTTATGCGTGTTCCTTTCCCCTTTCCTTATCTCTATTTCTATGTGAATGAATATTTATTCACCGTATGGCGTGATTTCGTGTTTGAATGTATATACATGTATATATATATATATGTATATATATATATATGTATATATATATATATCAGAAAAAATAAATAAAATGTTTTGCTCGAGAAAATTCTGCACCATTTTTGTGACAAAACTAGTGCAGAATCTTAATGTAAAATGAAGAAAAAACTTCATTAATTCTGCCGGTGGTAATTTGCAAATAGAAGGACTATTTTAAAATAAGATCTGGCGTAAATTCGTGAAACTAAGTAATATTGTGTTGTAGGCACCTTCATCATAAATTTATTTAGAGAAATCCTAGCCATGGAAAAATACTAGACCTTGCATTAGCAAATCCTGTTTTTTATTGGGAAAACATAAACTCTATTTTCTAGAGATTATACTAGCCGCACACTTTTATTCGAACGTATTTAACATCCAGAGAGCTGCCGACAGGAATTTAAAACTCGTTTGTGGCTTAAAATTCTGAATAGGATCTCATAAAGCCCTTGCTATACAAGTACTAAAAACATGGGGTACGCCATTCATATAAGTGGAGCATGCCTTTTTATTTAAAGCTCTCATCCCCTTCACAAAGAGGATCTAGTTTAAAACAAAGAGAGCCGTTAGGACGATAAAGACCTTTCTTAAACAGTGTCCCGCGAGGAAATTTTTAGCCTCCTGTATCAATTTCTCTTTACATAAAATTATAGTATAAACATAAGGAATTGTGTATGGAGTTTGTCTTTCTACATCTGAGAAAGATGGACAATGGGATTAAAATAAAATATTAAAAGAAGAGAAAATGACATTTAAACTAAGAGAAATTAAAATGAGGTAGTTTGACATCATTGCGAAGTACTTTGAAAGAGTAGCAAATGGAGACGCTCAAGGAATAAAGGATATTTAACCATAAGCCGAGGAAGACCAGGTAAAATTTGACTTTAGTATTCTCAGGCACGATAGTTTCCTGAAGATCCTAACTTTAGGGGAGCTATGACGATAGTGGTTTCAGGGTAAGACTGAGTAAAAATTAGGATAAGTAGATATTGGAAATGGCAGTGCAAGGACAAGTCAAGTAAAAAAAAACATTGACGCAAGGAACAGAATATCTTTGATTCTGCTGCAAAGTTCTCGGATTAATTATCTGAGATGATAGTGTTGTAGTGAGATTTACACACTGAAGCGGGAATGTATCCTTGCCGCAGGACACCAAAAGCCTAAATCCTAGCCTCGTCATTAATTTTTTCTAAATAAATATAACAGCTTAATAAGATTTAACATGTTCATATCTAACAAATTTGTTTTTCACAGAAGTTGAATGAAGAAGCGTCTATCTCTTGCCATGAGTTTTATTATTGTGCATTTCTCCTAACTTGTAGCTTCTGGAGAGTGGGTTATCTTGGCTTGATTTTTTATAACATTGTGATGTTTTCTCTGTTTACTCAAATAGGATTTGGTCTTTTTTTAACCTAAACTATGACTGATGTCCGACCGGGAAACCTATAAAGTTAAGTATGTGTATGAGTTTGAAAATTTTCAACCAAATGTGAACCAAACATCTCGGTGGTGATCAACATTTTTTTGCAATATTTGGCAACAACAGCAAATATTTTGACAATAGGACATGTTTTTAGAGAAGCACTTATTTAACTTTAATTTCATAAAATGTTGAACTTTTGAAAACATTCTGGTGATATTTACTAGTGGTTTTGATGGGACAGCTTACTTAACGCGGACATAAGTAACTCGGATTAAGTTAATTGGTTGAAAATAGACCGTAGCGTCTCGAAGTAAATGAACGTTTGAAATCAATTTTATGTTGTCTCATTCTTGTTGACCTTCACTTCTTCACCTCCGGAATGGATTTCATGGTGACGTCCGAGAAGCAAATTTCACGAATGGTAAAATTCCTACTATCTGGTCGTATCTATATGGCATGACGTCTTGCATCAAAATTCACCGGGATGGCTTCCCACCCTTCGATATTTTCTCTCTCTCTCTCCCTATGGGTTAAATGGAAGAAGGGACCATTTGGTCTCAATTTCGCCTAAATAAAGACCTCCATCTATCTCCCATTACACACATTTCCTTCTACTACTAAATACTCTACTGTTAAAACAGTATGAGCGTAGTCGCTGGGATTTCAACTCGTTAAAAGTGATCTTTTACGACTGTTCACTACTATACTAGCCGAACAGTATTGGGACGAGGCTGTCTAAAATGCTCCACCCAAATTATACAGAAATTTCAGAGAGAGAGATTTGAGAGCCTTTGTCTCCGATGAAACCTGAATTAACAAAGCTTTTTTTTTAATTCCTTTCGAACGCTTACCGTGACTGGATAATGCAATGAGAAAACAATTTACGCTCCAATTACATGACGACACCAACTTTTTCACGTGCGCCTCGAACCACTTCCCCGGAATAATCATATCATTCTGCGTTAGAAACCCTCTCGCTTCTCATGAATATTCGCATATTCAATGGCAGTAACTTGAATAAATTGGGATTCACCTGGAAAACCGTTTCATCATCCCCTAAGTGAGATGTTTCACGGGCAATCCACAAAATCACGATCACATTCACAAAAGCATATGTTTTGAGCATTTTACGTGCCGGGTCGGTCAGATTAACTCATAAGGCGTGTATCCTCTTTGAATAATAATCATTGAATTCATGAATAAACGGTTATCACATGGTCACGTCCTTCTTCATAGCGTTTAACACTTCTTCCAACTACATTACGCACAAAAAAGTAATTATCGTGAGAACATAGTTGGCTAGGCAATGAACTATGGAAATAATATTCTCCATTCATTTATTAATGTACCTCATTCATCATCTAATAGCTTTTTAGCATCTTTTAATATAGCAAAATAAGTTATTTTGAAATATTGCAGTGAAGAAGGATATTTAAAGACAATACAGATGAATAAGGAGCTTGGATGAAGAACGGAGCTCAGAAAAGTAAGGGGTTATTTAGAAGGGGAATTGCGCAGGATTGCAGTCAACCGATCTTAGAATTTCAACACAAAGGTGACATTGAAGAAACATTGTTTTTATTTTTAGTGTCACATTTTTTTTAACTAATGAAAAGCATGATTCAAAATAGAAACTCTGAAACTACATCTCATAAATAAATAGTAATCTAATGTATCTTTATCTGGCACCATGGAAACATTCTCAACATCAAAATGTTTTAGCCGTTCATGTCAAGTTACGTGTAAGAACATAAATATCTTGGCTATTGATCAGCTGCAGGAATAATTGAACATTCATTTGCTAACCTGATATAATGGTCAAGTAAGACCCTGATTTATAAAACCTGTATGTATGTATGTATATATATATATATATATATATATATATATATATATATATGCGGGTCGCGGTGGTCTAGCGGGTAGAGCGTTGGACTGCTGACCAGAGGTTCCCGGGTTCGATTCCCGGGCAAGGCATTCTGGGCACCTGCAGCTCCACCCAAGCTAGTTGATTTGTCGGGTACCAGATCTTGCTGGGAAACCATAACCGGCACAGGGAAAGGAACTGGCCCCCCTACCCTGATGTGTGAATATTCACACGCCGTCGGGCTTGGTACATGGGTGAGCTCTACCATCACCTACTAAACCGACCTTCGGGTTGATTACTGTGTTTATGGTTTTATATATATATATATATGCACACACACATTCAAACACGAAATCCTACCATTGACGAACATATATTCATTCACATGGAAATAGAAAAAAGGAAAAGGGAATAGCAACACATCAAGGACGAAGACAGGAGAGGTGGGGAAGGCGGAATTGAACAGATCACAAGTGTAAAAATATTTCCTTGACCGGGACAGGAGCATGAATCTTTCCCTTGCTGGGTGAATAATGTAAAAACACTCACGAGAGTACCGTACGAACTCGTAATATACACGTAAAAGGACACTCGCACTTTAGGTTTAAGCTTTCCGCCTTCTTTAGGTAATACTTAGCTTAAAGTGTTTTTAAGTGTTTTCTATTTATATAGTATTTTTGTGTGCTATTGTGCCGTCCAAAGTGAAAAACAAGTACAACACCCGAGTGTGTGTTTATATATATATATATATATATATATATATATATATATATATATATATATATGTGTGTGTGTGTGTGTGTGTGTGTGTGTGTGTATGTATATATGTATATATATATATTAGAAGTAACACGAAAGTGTTAAATAAAAAACTTAGACTTGAGTGTGAGTGTTCTTTGTTTGTGTTCTCGTGCTGTGTGTTGCTGTCTAAGTTATATATACATACATATATATATATATATATATATATATATATATATATATATATATATATATATATATATATATTCTTTATACTACCTTGAACACAAAGTTCCCGGAATAATCACCGTGTGGCGCTCCCATCGTTCCGATTTGAGTTCTGTTTTTTTTGTTAAATTGGTACATCTGTTGTTGATATTCCCTTTAAATCTTAGTGTCATAACTTGACATTTGCAAAAGTTACGTAGCAGAGAGTACATCTATCTCTGTGTGTGTTGGCGATTTTTTACAATTGCAGAAATGGATTTAAATTTGCAACAACGAACTTGTATTAAATTTTGCGTAAAAAACGGATTTAGTGGCGCACGGACGTTGGAAATGTTGGAAAAGTGTTTCGGCAACGATTCTCTAAAAAAACGGTCGTTTACCAGTGGCACGAGCGGTTCAGAAGTGGTCGTGAGTCAATCGAAGATGATGAACGCAGTGGCAGACCATCGACATCGAAAGTCGGTGAAAAAATTGATAAAGTAAAAGAAATGTTGGTCAATAACCGCAAATTAACCATCAGAGAAATAGCGGAGGACTTGAACATTGCCTATGGATCCGCCCAAGACATTGTGGTTAATGATTTGGGTTTCCGTCGTGTAGCAGCAAAGTTGGTGCCAAAAGACCTCAATTTCATGCAAAAAAGAGACCGTGTTGACGTCACAAAAGACATGATTTGCGAGGCTGAATCCGATCCCACATTCATCAAAAGGATCATTACTGGAGACGAGACGTGGGTTTATGAGTACGACACGCAATCCAGACATCAGGCAAGTGAATGGCGATCACCAAATGAGCCGAGACCAAAAAAACCACGTCGTTTTCAGTCAAAAAAGAAGGCAATGCTGACGGTTTTCATGGATTACAACGGTGTAGTGCATCATGAATTTTTGCCAGAAGGCCAGTTAGTAAACAAAGAGTATTATTTGGGCGTTATGAGACGTTTGCGTGAAGCAATTCGCCGAAAGAGACCAGAAATCGTCGCACAGTGCGTCGAGACCGTCGCACAGCGCTATCATTATTCGTAATTTTTTGACGAAAAATGCCACAAATACCATCCAACAGCCACCGAATTCACCTGATTTGGCTCCCTGTGACTTCTTTCTGTTCAATCGAGTTAAAAAACCATTACGGGGAACGCGTTTTAGCAGCCGAGAGGAAGTAATGGAAAAATCGCAGGAAGCACTGATGGACATACCGAAAACCGAATATAAAAAATGTTTCGAGGATTGGATCAAGCGCTGGCATAAGTGTGTTGCAGTCGATGGGGATTACTTTGAAGGGGACAATATAGATTTAGATGAATAAACTTGTATTTTTAATTTTCTGAATAAATTCCGGGAACGTTTTGATCAAGGTAGTATATAATATATATATATATATATATATATATATATATATATATATATATATATATATATATATATATATATATATATATATATATATATAATTCACTAAATAGTCATAGCAAACACAGAAACTAAAACATGTTAAAGAGGGACTCACTAGTTCTCGAATTTTCGGTGGTGCAACCACCTTTTTCAAGAGGAATTAAGAACAGAACTGTTCTGTTCTGTTCCTAATTCCTCTTGAGAAAGGTGGTTGCACCACCGAAAATTCGACAACTAGTGAGTCCCTCTTTAATATGTTTTAGTTTCTGTGTTTGCTATGACTATTTAGTGAATTTTATTGTGCACGTTCGTGGCTTTTCCAAGAAAGTGAATATATATATGTATATATATATATATATATATATATATATATATATATATATATATACATATATAACTTTTGGACGGAACAATAGAACACAGAATAAAACAGATAACACGTAAAAGGACACTCACACTGTAGATGATTTAATCTTTCGGCCTACTCCGAGGCCTTCTTCAGGTCAGACTGACCAGGTCCGTGGTTCAAATCCCGGATAAGGAAATATTTTTACTTTCGTGATCTGCTCAAAAACCGCCTTCCCCGCATGTCCTGTGTTCGCCTTTTTATGTGTTTTCCTATCCCCTTTCCTTATACCTATTTCTGTTTGAATATATATATATATATATATACATACATATATATATATATATTTATATACATGTATATATATATATATACATACATATATATATATATATATTTATACATGTATATATATATATATATATATATATATACACACACACACGAGGCGTATTCTTAAAGTACCGTTTCCTTATATTTAAATATTGGCGCTTTAGAACACAGTTTTGCTCCTACAGCGCCATCAACTGATTCATTGAAAAGCTATAGCAGCATTTGTTTTGTTTCATAAGTCGTTTCCTTGTCCGTGCATGCAAACAACAATGTCCGTGATAATCGTTGATCCCGCCCGCTGTGAAGTGTGTTCTGTCATACGATTCTTGTATGCAAAAGGATTGTCGGCTGCTGAAATTCATCGGGAATCATGCCTAGTTTATAAACCTACAGTGATGAGTGAAGGAAAAGTTAGACAATGGTAATAATGACAACATGGACGCACTACTGTCTACAATATTGTTACGGAAAACCTCGGATACCACACATTGCGTGCAAGGTGGGTACCGAAAATGCTCACCGACCACCACAAAGAGCAAAGAATGTCCAGTGGACGAGAGGTTTTGGGTCGTTGGGAACTCTTTAAACCACCCACCGTACAGTCCTGACCTTACACCCAGCGACTACCTCCTCTTCTTGCACTTGAAACAGTGGTTCGGTGGACAACGTTTCGAAACCGAAGAGGAACTCAAGAATGGCGCTGTCGATTGGTTCAACCCTCAGGCGGCGAGTTTCTATGCAGAGAGGTTAAAGAAGCTGGTGCAGCGGTAGGAAAAATGCTTAGAAGTGAACGGCGATTATGTAGATAAGTGAAGTAGGTTTGTAGCTAACTAAAAGTGCCAATAAAATGTGTTTCATATGAGTATATTTTTTCCTGTGACCAAACTGGCCTTACTTTATGAACACGCTTCGTATATGCGTGTGTTGTGTAAAAAAAGGATGTGGTAGTCCAGGGTGCAATGGTGCAGGGTGAATGCAAATTTTATCGTTGGACTACTGACCGCCCCGGGTCCGATAAATAGGCATGTATCTCTGGGAATACTCAGATTTACCCAAGCTGTGGGATTTTGCGTGTACCTGATCTCCCTGAGGAACCATTGGTCAGACTGCCCAAAGAATACCTGAGAGAGGGCCAATAGCTAAAACCCTCTAAAATGTCAGTGGGTTTTTACTTGTTCTCTATTTATAATTTCGTGTTCCATTGTGCTGTCCAAATGTTATATTACTCTCGTGACTGCTTCTACATCATCGATATATCCATATTAATTTATCTAATTATTCACTTATTTATTTATATGTATGCATATAAACCATAAACACAATAATAAACTCGAAGGTCGGTTTGGTAGGTAATGTCAGAATTCACCCAGTACAAAGCAGATGAATGCAACTTGTAGTGCACGGAAAAAGTGTGACTATTCTAATTTGGCCTCAATATTATTGAGTGAATATTGTTATTCTAATGTATTACTAATATTTCATATAAAAAATCCGGATTTAACCATTCTTAGCATCCAAAAATTCAAAAATAAACTATGTAAATGCTATGCCATATTATTATTATTAAGTAATCTACCGGTTAAGTAGGTTTTTGGATGGACACAACTACTAAATAAATATTTTGTGACTCCTAAAAAAACACAATGCAGTAACCTACTCTACATCAGGTCCCTCTTCATCTCCGCGTACTTCCTACCTCCCTTCATCCCGTCCAACATGCCTATCCTGTTCCTGCCATTTCCTCGCTTGCCCAACATTCTCCCCTCTATTACCTTCTTCAACATTCCACTACCGCTCAATACGCCTTTCATCCATTTTTCCTGCCTCCATAGGATTTCTCTCAACAAACCCCTCTCCTCACCCACCATCTCCAGTACTTCCTCATTTGTTTTCCATTCGGTCCAATTCACCTTCTCCATTCTTCTCCACACCCACATTTCAAAAGCCTCCAATCTACGCCTATCCTCCTCCTTCAGTGACCACGTTTCCGCACCGTACATAGCTACGCTCCATATCAGAGTTTTTACGAGTCTTGTCTTAACATCCCTACTCAACGTCCCCGTCATCAACTCCCTCCTCCTTGAGAAAGCCTCCTTGCCTAGCGCAATTCTTCTCCTTACGTCCCTACCACTTTGACCGTATTGGTCCAAAACACTTCTGAGATATGTAAACTGTTCTACCCGCTCTGTTTTTCCCCTCCTATTTTAATGTCTAGCTTAGCCTTTTTCTTTCTGGAAAATCGTATAACCTTTGTTTTATTAATGTTGATTCTCATTCCATATCTATCGCACTGAACCTCCAATTCACTCAACAATGCTTGTAACCCCTTGGCTGACTGAGCAACTAATGCTTGGTCATCAGCAAACCTAATCGATTTTACGAATTTCCCTCCGACTTTCATTCCTACCTCCAGTTCTTCCCATGCTTCTTTAATCATTTCCTCCACATATACGTTAAACAGCACCGGTGACAATGGGCAACCTTGCCTTACACCTCTTCCTAATACTGCCCATCCGGGCTCTCCGTTCCCCACTCACACCTGAGCAGTCTGAGACATGTACAGGTTGCGGATCGGTCTGTTGTCCCTACAATCCATTACTATTTTCTGCAATACACGCATTAGTTTTTCCCAATTCACTCTATCAAACGTTTTTTCGAAATCTACGAAACAGGCAAAAACATCCTGATTGTATTCTATATTCCTCTCGATTAGTGATCTCATTACTGCAATGGCATCACGCATACCTCTTCCCTTCCTAAACCCAAACTGATCATCCCATAAGTAATCATTTGCCTTACTCTCTATCCTTTTGTTGATGATCCTGAGAATAACTTTAGCTGCGTGGGATATCAAACTTATTGTTCTGTAATCCTCACATGACGTAGCCTTTGCCTTTTTTGGAATAGGAACTAACACCGATCTCACAAAATCTTCCGGCCAGATTCCTTCCTCATAGATACTACGAATCAGTCCATATATGGCCTTCTTCCCACCTTTTCCTAACCGTTTCAACATTTCTACAGGAATGTTGTCCACCCCCACGGCCTTATTTGCTTTCGTCTCCTTTAATGCCCTTTCTATTTCATCGTCGAGTATGCTTGGACCTAAGCTATCTTCTTCTATGTCATGTTCCTTTTCTATGTCTAACCTTGTCGGCCTAAGTTCTTTACCAAACAGTGTTTCTATATATTCCTTCCATCTCTCTTGGATTTTTCCTGGTTCAACTATTATCTTACCCCACTTATCTTTAACTGTTGGCATAGATCTTCCTTTCTTACTTTCCGATAATAACTTAACCTCTATAGCGCACCAATTTTGCCCTTCCCCTGTCAACTTTCCATATCCTCGCATTGCGTTTTCCACCATGCTTCTTTTGCTTTATTTGTGGCCCGTCTCAATTTATTGTTTAACTCTTTTTACTGCATTTTGCCTAACTCGCCATACATCTAGTAAATTATTATTTATTTTTAGGTAATCTACCGGTTAAGGTAGGTTTTTGGATGGACACAACTATCAAATAAATATTTTGTAACTCCAAGCAAAACCCAATCCAGCAACCTCATCTACAACAGGTCCCTCTTCATCTCTGTGTACTTCTTTCGTTCCGTCATCCCGTCCTAACATCCATATCCTATTCCTGCCCTTTCCTCGCTTGCCCAACATTCTCCCCTCTATTACCTTCTTCAACATAATCTAGTAAATATTGAAGTGAAATAGCATTTATTTCCTAAAAAAGACAAGGCATTTTCGTAGCTGAAATTTAGATAGCATTATTTTTTTAAATTTATTTAAACTCGTAATCAATCAAAAACTCACTTTTTATCCTAATTGTACTACTTTTTGGCGCATACATTTGCCATTAATTGCCGCCTGAGGCTAGTCTGTAGGAAAAACTTCTGGTAACTGCTTTTCAATGATCGAAAGTCATTTTGATTGAGACATACCAAATTGAAACAAATGTACATTAGGTATATCAAGAATATATGTTGTGTAAATATAGTTATATAATTAAAAAAATGTTCCTTTCTCAGATTATCTGAAGCGAGTGGAACGAAGGGGAGAGTATTTGAGAATTCAGCAGACCAAGGCTCATAATGAAGTAAAAAGGTAGGTGTAATTATAATTTCTACCCTCTTTTCCTGCTTTAAAGATGTTTTGTATTATCGTGCTGGTATTTTATTTTCCAATTTGAGCTCATCTCGTTCTGAAATCCGCTAAAATTGGCCTTCATGACCGATTCCAGGATTGATACGAATCAGAATTAATTGTTCTGTCCTGAAATACTACGCATATATCTCCTCTCGGTCGAGTACAGCTAGTGGTAATCTCTTCCTCAAGTTAGTGCTTTCATAAGGGATACTAGTTTACTTATAATTGTAAAAGAGGTGTGGGGTATTATTAGACTTAATTTTTACAATTATATTCTATTTTAATGTGAAAAAATAACTAATAGAGTACCGTAAGTACGAATAATATCAAGGAATATTCACGTGTGGTACAGTAACAGTACAAGAGCAATTATTCCCCAATACAACATTCAAAAAGCCTAAAGTAAATGAAGCCATGGCATCCACATCAGTTAACGATGACATTAGTCTCAAGTAATTGGCCCAACGGAATGGCGGATATTAAATGGACTATTAGTTCCTGGTATGTGAAGGATGTGTATGGAAAGAGGAAAAGAGTAATTTAATGAAACAGAGGGATTGCGGGGGAATAAAAGTCGGAGCACTTTGGCGCTTTATAAGATCGCAGATCTCAATATAAATCAGGTTTCCTTATTAGCTTAACTGGTAGAGCATTCGCCCAGAAAGTGGAAGGTCCGTGGTTCAAATCCCGGATATGGAAATATTTTTACATTTGTGATCTGCTCAAAACCGCCTTCCCCACCTTTCCTGTGTTGGTCTTTTATATGTTTTCCTATCCCCTTTCCTTATATGTCTATTCCAACGTGCGAAAAAAATATTTGTCCGCCGTATGGCGGGATTTTCGGGTATGAATATATATATATATATATATGTATATATATATTCAAACAAATATATGTATATATATATATACATGTAAAACACAGTAATAAACCCGAAGGTCGGTTTAGTAGGTGATGGTAGAGCTCACCCATGTACCAAGCCCGACGGCGTGTGAATATTCACACATCAGGGCCAGTTCCTTTCCCTGTGCCGGTTATGGTTTCCGAGGAAGACCTGGTACCCGAAAAATCAACTAGCTTGGGTGGAGCTGCAGGTGCCCAAAGTGCCTTGGTCGGGAATTGAACCCGGGACCCTCCGGTCAGTAGTCAAACGCTCTACCCACTAGACCACCGCGACCCGCATATATATATGTATATATATATGTATATATATATATATATATATATATATATATATATATATATATATATGTGTGTGTGTGTGTGTGTGTGTGTAAATATATTATATATATAGTATATATATATATATATATATATATATATATATATATATATATATATATATATATATATATGGACGATTTCTTCGAAGTAACACGGAAGTGTTGAATATAGATTGCAACACACAGCACGAGAACGCATAAAAAGACCACTCACAATAATATCTTGATAATTTCGACGGACTCGAACTCCGTCTCCTTCGGAAGATAAGATATGACTCATATCATATCATATTATGAGTCATATCTTATCTTCCGAAGAAGACGGAGTTCGAGTCCGTCGAAATTATCAAGATATTATTGTGAGTGGTCTTTTTATTTATTCTCGTGATGTGTGTTGCTCTCTAAGTTATATATATATATATATATATATATATATATATATATATATATATATATATATATATATATATATATATGCAGTTAATATTTAATGAAAGGTAATTCCTGGTAGAAAAGAAGTTAAAAAGTCTGTGCTGCAGAGAAAGAGGCATTTTAGAGGATAATAGCAGATAAAGGGAAATAATCTCGGAAGATATACATGACGCGTGCAGAAAGAGAAAGAACTAAAGCAAATACGTCATGAAAGAAAACAAGGAAAGAATCCGAAAATTAAGGAGCTTGGATATTACAGTATGATTTCGAAAGAATTAATCCGCTCTGAGAATGCTTACGAAGGGCCATTCAAGGAGATGACAACGCAATGAATGAAATAAAGAATATTAGTGATGACGACATGAGTGTGTCTTTAGAGAATGTTGAGTGAGTATTTCGAGGATTTGTACACGAGCGGTCTGTACTTTGCAATTGAGCTTAATGCCAACATATTTAATTTGAAAGTAAGCAAAATTAAATGGCAAAAACGAATTGAAAGAGGTTGGCATAAGTAAAATTGAGGTTTAAAATAAAATGTCCTCAGCGGCGGTGACTTTGCGGACTTTCATAATCAAATTTATTATCAGAATAACTTTTACACAACAATCTCAAGAATAACCTCCTCTAGTTTTGCTCAAGTAATTCTGACATAACATTCAAAATGGAGGTTGTAACAGCTGTTAGAAATATTTAAGAATTAAAGTAAGTCGCTGTGGATGGTATATTTAGAAAAATGTTGAAGTGGATAAGTTATTAAGCACTCATCTTTTTTATTTATTTAACTTTTAGGTTATTTAGAATTCTCTTTTAGGTTATTTAGAATACTCATCTTCATCTCTAACTTATGCGTCTGGTAATTTAATGGTCACAATCTTGGAACCTATATCTCATATTTTTTATTAATGTCCATGATCAATTAAGTTTGAGCAATTATTATTTATTTTAGTTTGAGCGAGTTATAATATATTTTGTTTTCTTTCATTTTCCTCAGAATAAAATATCTTTCATTCATTTATTTATAAGGATACCACCAGTATTTTTAATAAAATAAAATCAATTATGGTTTTATATTCGACCCGCTTAACATTTTCCATGTACTTATGTGACCCACCTCAGGAACCCATTGCGGGAACCCCTACACACAAGACCTGCCAACCACGGTACATGACCTATGATGAGGATGACTCTTAGGAATAAACTAGACTCAAATACATCCCTATGTTTTGCGAGAGGCCAGGTGATTCGGAAAACCATCGAGCTACCCTTCAAAATCAATTCTTGTGTTTCTTCCAAACACTATCTTTCAAAACTCTCTCATGTGGTTGGTCATGTTTTTGAAAATATCTAACGATATTGCATGGTGAAGAGTAAATCATAGTTACCGAGGAGTCCTACACAAAATGGTTTTTTCAAGGTTTACTACAGTTGAATCAGAAATCAACCCACATTTTGAACTTTTGGTACATGTAAAGATATAAAGCGCAGTGATATAATTTTTAGAAACTTCATTCTCTTTTTACATGTTTGTTCAAACGGCAGCTTTTCATTTTATTCATCACGATATGTCTTTCGCAAAGTAATGAGACAAACGAAAGCCCCACCTTATCCAAATGAATAATCAGTATTGCGTAGTTAGCAAATGAATAATATTTTTGTTTGTCATTAAAAGGATATAAAAAACAATATTATTACAATCAATAATATTTAATGCGTGTGTGACGATATAACTGTCAACATTACAGACCAAAAACCATTATTTTTCGAATTAATTGATTTCCTACCTTTTAATTTAAGTACCTCGGGGAAATCATTTGAATTTTTTTTAATATTCTTTACGCTGTACAAACTAAATATGAATTGAATACTTTGAATTGTTTTTTGTATTATCAAGGGAGTTATAATATTTTGCCGTTCATTATTGGTAAAAGTAATTGATTTGATTTCTATACACTGTTGCTTGAAAAAACAACCGTTCGCGATATGCTAGCTGTGTTTATAGACGCACGTTTTCCAGTGGAGTTGGCATTTAGTCGCTAATAATACTGCTTGTTAAAATAGTACGAATTCTGATTCAGAAAAAAACGGGAAAATTACTTTTAATTTTTTACGAACCAAAGAATTTCTGTATTTTAATAAGCATGGAGATATTTAATATCCATTTTTTTACTCAAAAACCGTACTTAACAAACCGCCAATTTGAGGGTACTAGGATTCAACATGAACACAACCGTTATTTTTCTAATACCGGCTGTGCGGATCGGAGATATACCTAAAGGGTCTTGATGATAATGACGCAATGATAGTGGAATAAAGGAGTATTATTAACTTGATGAATACGTTCTCCGACCTCTTGCATGTTTCACATTCTTCATCATCCGGTTCGAAGCGAATTAACATAAATTAGATAAGTTTGTAAACACTTAACTGCATGCCTAATTCGTGTGCCTGATAACTTTTGCATTTGTGATAATTCATACCCTTGATATAATGATGTGATCTAGTATAAAATACCTAAGAGAATTCGAAATATGGATAGCTACCTAAGAGCATGTTATCAGTTATAATCTTAGTGATTAAAAATACTGTGCGTCTCTAAAAGACAACACGCAAACTCCGTAAATGAGTTGATTAATTCGTAGAAACTTCAATATCGTCCTCATAGTAATAGTCCAGTAATGTAAATGGAACATTGTACTGTATTACGGAGATGTAGGCACTACAATACGTCCATGTATGGCTTATTGTAAAGATTATTTTCGAATAAACAGTTTCGTGTTAAATTATCAAGTACATTAGTGAAGTTACATTGGGAGTAAAACCATTAAAGTTAGAAAACTAATCTGAAATTTCAGATACTTTGCAAGTGTACGGACAGAAGAGAAACCGTAGGAATATAACCGGAGGAAAAGATACATCCGAGACCGTGAACACACGCTTAATTCAAATCGGATTGTTTAACATACAATGAAAATAGGAAAATTTTCGGACATTCAAGAATACGGCATTGCAAACATTAACTACTACATCACTTTAGATCCTGTCATCATTCTCTGCTACGTAAATTTGAACACTGGAAGGATCCGAATACGAAAAAACTAGGCCTGAGCAGACCATCAACGAACTATAGGTCGTATTTTAACGTTTTATAGCATAGAAAGGTTCTTGCTTCGTTTGTAAATTTTCACCCGATTTATATCCATGACGAATCGCATATAGGTATAAGTATAACTTCATTTGATATTCAATTAAAAGGCTTACATTCAGAGTAAACTATAACCCTTAGTTCAGAAGTGCGGCGTATTGTATATTGCAGCATCTTTCCAGCACCAGGAATCTAAAATTATAGCTACGGGTGCTACTCCTTCGATTTCGAGCTGTCACACTTGGTAAATTAAGGGCCAATTTAGGATAAATCGAAATAAAAATTTGGTTTTGATTCAGTTGGATAATTTGCCGTCATAAAGATTCACTTAATTTTTTTTCCTTTTTGAAAAACCTTGCTTCCCGTATATATACATACACAATTATATTTATAAGCTAAAACCTTCTAGGTTGAGATGGTGTTGGCACTACCTCAAGCAAAGTTGAAACGTACAAAAATTCTTATTTGATAATTTTTGACATTTTTATTTTTATTGAAATCGCCAAAACGTCTTATATGTTTTTCTTAAATTTTACATTTTCTCAGGATAAAAAATAAATAACCATAGAATATTTATGCCTGTTTATTATTTGCGTTTATATTAATGAAAGCGGATTCATTTAATGAAATCAGTGAAAAGGTCCTCGTTTCGGGGTCTGAGGTTTGATGAATAGAGAATTTGTAATTAGTCCATATTTTGAATTCGGCTCACACCAGTTTCTAAGGAAAGAATAAATAAAAATTTAATTTAAATATAAGAGGAAACACAATAGATTTGGTGAAGAATCGGCAGCCGGCAATACAATCTTTCTTTAAAGATTTCATACCTTTCAGTTGACGATAAGACGTCCGAATTTTTCCGTCATATTTAATTCAAGAAACCTCGCAAATATTAAATCGTCTCCTGCCAATGTGGATGGCCGTTAATACTGATCAGTCTCTAGGGCACACGTTTTATTACAATAAAACATCCTCACACAGGTAAAAAAAATGTGCTCCCCAAACATGCAATTTCTGCCAACGGTGGTCACCGCCGTTGGATACTAAGTCCTAAGTAATATATATAAGGGTGGTCTGAAAAGTTTCCGACCAAACAAAGACACAAGATATTTTTTCTGATATTTTCTGAGGTCGGAAAACTATTCATATCACCCATGTATGTTCACCATACGTCCTCAAATTTTTATGAATATACAATGGATCACCAGGAGATTGTAGAACTGATCCTAGTTGCTGTTAGGAATTACCTGAATAATTTGTAGCACCAAACGCCTCTATCAACAAGCGTTATGCTTAGAAGACTAGAAGGGACACAGAAGTGAAGAGTTCGCAAACTGATGGGTCATTATGAGAATATGAAGAGATTTTAAGTAAAAAAAGAGCTATCTCAGGTATAACAGACTACTTTGTTCTCTTCTAGACACTGAGGTGTAGGATAAGGTAGTATTGATGATGATGCTAATGCCTTAATTTTCGGTTATTCTAACTAAATGATTTAGTTGTAACGATTAAGAAAAAATGGCAGTCTTTATTTTACCTTATTGCATTAGGAACGCCGGCGGCCACGTTCGTGCCACAAGGTAGCAGAACTAAAAACAGATTTGAGTTGCATGGACAATTAGGATTCAGTTGAGATTGAATTGACTTGAACTTGAGTTTGAGCGTATTTAACCTAATTGCAGCTTGCAATGTTTAGTTATTTAAATCTTCTCTCTATTTAGCCTGTGATGTTGCAAACCTGTGACATTCTCTCTATTTTACATCGCCTGTGATATTGCAGGAATCGTGTGATAACTAAAATTGAAAACATTCCAAAATAGGTGGTAAATTTATCACTATCTTACTGCCAAAAAACTGCTGGAGATGCCACAACAGTAACTTTTAACGGAGTCATCCGCTATGTGTGCATTATAAAGCAACAATTTCAGACAGTAAAAATCATTCGCCTTGACCGGGACTATCTTACTGCTCTCGCAGTGCATAATTAAGTAAATGTTTACCGGAAACTTCAATGTTCAATGATACCTTGATCCTCCCTAACCTTTATTGTAAGCTCCTTGAAAGCTTAACTTAATCTAAACACTGCTTCACTGTAACAGCCTTTTACTTGCTTCAGAAAAATACATAAAATGGAAGTCTAAATTTGTAGGATGGATAAGAACTATCCTTTAAGCCGATTGACTTTCCCAATTATCGATCATATAATTAAAATTAATTTGAAGTCTATAAAATTTAATTATTTTTCTTAAAAATTGAGGAATTTAAAGGACGGAGAACAGTTTTGGCTAGGGTATTGATGAACTTGGTACAATTCTGTATAAAAAAGAGCTCTTTTGTATTTTAGAAAATAGAACACACCTGCCTCCTAGGTCGGTAGCTTTAGTACTCTTTATGATATCAGTCGCACAAACTCAGTAATTTATTAGTGAATACTAATCAGCGATAATAACCAATGTATTATTAGTCATATAAAATTCCTGTAGTGGCCCGTGAGTTAGCCAAAGACTGAAAGAGAATTGTGTGTAGAATTTAACATTGGGAAATCATTTATACGCATTTTACAAGATGTGAGACATTCTTCACTCATCCAATGATGTATATGCAGAGGGACATAAAAAGGAAGAAATGACGAGACAGGGGTCCCCAAAACTCGCAAAAAGCGGATTGTATGAAAGTATAAATTAACTAATCTCCCGACATCTCCTCAAGTCATGTTTTCCACTCTTTTTGTCCTGTCACGTTGTTTGAGTGAATTAAATGGTTATATGTAGAATTCAAGTAGCGGAAACTATGTTTACAAATACCTTTACATACAATGCATTTTATAATTTTCAAATAGTACTCCGCGGATGTGAGACGACCTGATACTGATGTATTGCAGTTAAATAATAGTTTTATTAATATACTCTTGTGATAAATAATTTTATAAAATGACACCAAGGTTATCAGCGTATTCCTACATCGATCCATTTTCCCGGTCGACGGTTTCTCTGGTCTTTCAGTCAACATCTTCATATCCAAAGTCATCGAGCAAAATTAATCAACGTGAGATCATGCTGATTATCTTGGTATCAACTACGCATCACCACCAAAAGTTTTGTAGAAACCCAAGTTTTGTAGAATAGTTTGATCTGCAGAATGACAAGGCGCTTCAAGTATGGGTGAAAGGGAAAACCTGAACCTATACACCTGAATGATTGGTAGTAAGAAATGGATATGTTGTGTGAACTATTTTACATGTATATCTATTGACCTCCGAAAATTCTATGGGATATTCACCGCTCACAGATTTGTGTTAAAAATTCAAAATGTTAAAATGATGTACTTTAATTCAAATTTCGTTCTTGTAAGTGATTCCTTTTCTTGGACTCGAACCGAGTTCACAAAACATAATTCCCTTCCAGTTTATTCGAGGAGTCTTTTCATTTCCGTTTTATTGTATTGTTTTGTTTTTTGCAATTCAACTTTGCGCATGAGCGAATTTTTGCCCTTCGATAATCTAAGCGTTATAATGTGGCAGACACTTGAGAGAAATTGTAAACAAAATGTATCTTCCGTTTTTAAATGCCATACACAATGTGACGAAAGGGTGTTGAAAGATTCATCATTCACACGAGGGAAACTTTGCATGAGCATATACTAGAGACAGCGCTTGGTCACACTCACTCACCACTAAAATATCTGCCGTATTTTTTTTGCAGGATAAATTTCCCAAAAAACCGGTAGTGCGTTACTTTATATCAATAATAAAGAAAACTTGCGTACCTTAAGAATTATGTTTTTGGCCGCGAGAGTTTTCTGCAGAATATAACCCGAAACATCCGAAAATGGCGTTTCAATCAATGACACTCCTCGAGTTCAATTAGCGTTGACTCGAGCGTCTCGGCTGGTGACTTCTGTGCGCCAATTTCGCGCCTCTGGTCGCGTTGCTTTCTCATCCGAGTAACGCGCAATATCACACGGACGGCGCAGGGAACATTCGAACTCTAATGCTCGGCTCCAGAGGTGATACAGAATTTGCTCCATTTTTTTTAACTCTCTGGCTTAAATTAATCAATACATTTTCCATTAATTCTCGTTCTACTATATATTACTTCCACGACTTAAGCTTATAGATGAATACAAGTTACTCGGATGAACACACGTTTAACACTAACACATAAAAATAATTTAAGATGTAGCGGAGAAGGCGATAGGCGAGATGACATTGAAAAATTAAGAAAAATTGACTGCCGAGCTGATCGATGTAAGGAATCATTTTTTCCGATTCGAGACAACAACAGAAGAAAACAAAGCTTACTGCAATTGTACTTTCCAAACACTATTAATTACCAATTACTAAATACCTAGTGCCCAAAAGCTCTCTTCCACACGACGCGACGTCAAGGCGGTCTGTTGGGTTTGTTATTCAGTTCATTTCTCTGAGAGTGCATTGTCGCTGGCTTCCTATTATTTTCCTCTTGCCATCGCCCACTTTTAAAATGTTGCACTCTTTTGAGCCGGTTCTGAAGTAAATAAATTAACTTAAAAATGAAATAGGGACTAATATGAAGACTTTTTATAAGTGGAATTTGTAGCAATAGAGTTTTATTTAGGGTTGTGAAAACTAATTGAAACGTGGTGAGGGTTTTTCTGTCTACCATTACAGGCTATTCTTAAAAGAAACGCCCATACCAAAAATGTTGCGTTGCTATCTGAACATTCGGATTTGAGTGAATTTCGTCATATTTTATTTCTTTATTATCATATGATTCTGCTTAGAATATCAAGCAACCGCTGTTTGTAGCGGATTTTCTATTCAATGAGCTCAATTATAATTTCCAGCACCTTTGAAAATACCAATCGCATTCAATATGTGATCTTTTTATATTTCCTAAGGTAATTTTGGATAAAGAGGTTACAAGGGACGCGTTTGCCCCCAAAGAAATCAAACCATGAGAATAAACCGTGTACTTAATTTTAGGATCGAATCAATTACTATACCTGAGTGATGCTCTTCACAAAAACTGGTTGTTAACTAAATTACAGATTTAGGGGTGATGTGGTGGAAATTTTCCATAATAACAGAGATGAAGACTACTACAATGTTTCACTAGATAAAAATGTATTCACAAAAATGATGTAGTGCATCTAAAATGGTTGTGAATGCATTTTCATGTTGTGGAAAATTGTAGTAGCCTTCATCTCTGTTATGAGCCGGTTGTTATATTCATAAAGTGCCGTTTACGTTGAATGCTGGAGGGCACGGTATAGAGGAGAATGTTGTGGAAAAGAAAGGAAGAGAGCTGACTTTGGTGGATGACACGAAAGCCGGGGGTTAGTATGAAGAAATGAAGAAAAAATAATTTTTAATTAAGTGCAGTCAAGAACCTTCCTGGAAAGTCGCGATAACAGTATAATGTTTTACACGGAGAAAATAAAGTGGAATTTTTGGAAAATACGGCATATTTTAACCCGGTGTGTGTACAAAGCGTTACAAATTACAGTCATGTGGGTAAATGGGCAAGTTGCATCTAATGTAAATACGATATAATTTTTTTGTACTCTATATAATTAATGACAATATCTCACAGTCTTTCAGAGCATACCTATATCTTAAATTCTACCGCAAAAGCTATTCTAGCATATCCGGCGTCGAATCCATGTGAATCGTCAGCATTTCTGTCACTTTAAAACGGTCTTCCGTGGAACTGAATGCTAACTCATTGCGTTAGTTGGTTGAAGAGGCAATGGATAATTGAGCATAGAGAAAGAAGGAACGATGACAGGCAAATATTTTACGCCTAAGCAGCTGAGGAGTCGGAAGCGAGCCAAAGATGAAAAAAATATACAAGGACCTCACTTTTTGTATCTCTCGCCTCAATTCTTTGCTTTCAGGAGGATCGAGTGATATTTCAACCCTTCCCCTGTCCACTTCTCCATTTAAAAAGAGGCATCAAGAAAGGCCCTTCTTTTCTCCCGCCCTGGCTAAAATTCCGCCACTTTCCCTCTCGGAGAGCCCGAACAAAGGAAGCGGAATCCCCTCCGCCATGGCGCGATCCCCTCACCAGGTCCAGGCCCCCGTCTCCACCGGTTCCCTTCCTCTCGCGCGCGACAGAACGCCGATCCCCTGTCACCCCGTGTTATCCCCTGCGTGTTGCCACGGACCACTCACCCCCATCCCCCCTCCTATCCCTCCTTGTCAATGGTCGCAGAGGGGACCCTGTCCCTGAACAGCCATCTGTCCCCTTCGTCAGGAGCGGAAGCGTGCCGTCGGAAACCCCTGCGATGCAGTCAGGGATCGTTTCGCCATCCACCCGCAAAATCCTCCCAGCGTCTTCCTTTCATCCTAATCTGCATATGTAATCGTTTTTCATTAGCTAAAACCCAAGTTTTTTCTGATTTATTCCCAGAAGATCTTCACGCAAAAGAAATCCTCTCTTCAGACTCGGGCTCAAGTTTCTCATAACGAAATAGGCTCTCAACATGCATTTTAGTTCTCATTTTTTTGTTTTTCCCTCTACACGTCATGCTAAGGTCTCCCGCGTATTCTAAAATGTAAGTAAGTTAAAAAATACGGGATTGTTCCACGGTAAAATTTACGAATGAAACTAAATAATCATGATAAGCGAAATGCAAGCGACTTAGCGGTTTTATTCGCATTGGCTGCGAGAGTCGCCGTTTTCAACCGAGAAACTGATTGATCATTTTGTTATGGATTTGCTGTTAAATTATAGTAATTAAACGCACGATTGCAATGGCAAACTTTTGTTTTCAAATCACAAATCCTTAAAAATAATCAATCTCATTGTTTACTTTGAACTGAATGTAGAATATAGTCTAGAAAAGTGACCGACATATCAGAAAATTCAGTTAATACAAATGTTAGTCTTGAACAGAAATTTCATGCATTTATTAGCAAAAACGTTTTGATTAGAGATAATTCCTATGAGATATCTTATTTATACTGAATATGATTTGCCTTGCTTTATTTACTGCCAGATAAAGAATGTGCTTACATGTTTGTCAAAGAGTCATGACTGTGAGTTGGGTAATTAATGAACTTATTTTATTTAATGGTAGGAAAAATTGCCAATTGACAATTGAAAAATTGCTTATCCTCACACAATAGAGAGCGGCCACACCAGGAACTTCACTTTTTCTTCAAAAAAATTCAAGAATAATCATGTGAGTTCATCTATTTAATCGTAATTCCGAATCGAGCTTCGTCATAAATTGTCTTACTCAATTAATTTTTACCAAAATGTTAAGAAATCAAATCAACTAATGTCATCAAATACGAATAAAATTTTATTTTAGAATGGCAGGTAAATTATTTCGTTTTTCTACCGAAAGTGATCATAGTAAAAACTATCTTTCACTATCCCCTAGCGCCCTAAAGTTCTGACTTTTTGAATGGTATTTTAAATATCACAAAACTTAATTATACCTGTATGTTGCTTTTGATTGGTTTTTCATAGCTGGTTATAAATAATAGGCGTGTGAAGTCGCAAAATTTATATAGATAAAATAGTTCATTCAGAAGGGACTCTCCCAAAGCCACCCCCGTCGCTGGTGAATCTACACAACTATATGATGGGCATAAATATTTTCAGGGTGGCAGCCGGAATGACGATTTCGTCCTCGTATAAAATAAACCTGGTCAAAGACGGCACGCAAGTATAGTAACGATGCCCTTTTACGCAATCAAGCCCATTATGCAAGATGATTCACTGCACACGGTTGCATCTTATGCTTATATCACTAATCATGTCATCTTAGACACATCCGTAGTTTAGGAAAGCGGAAAATTTTGACGCGGGTTGGGAAAAAACGTAAAGAAAGGAAGGGAACGGTATCGAATGGGGCAGGACAAAAGGGGAGAAAAGGGAGGTGCATTCGACTCCGCACGTCAAAGCACGAACATGCGCCACAGCGAGCAAATCGGTCGAGAGCACGTGTTCCGCGCGACGGTGAAGAGTGGGACGGCGAGGAATAAAGTCGGTTGGAGGAGGGGAAAGGGAGAGGGTGAAAGGGAAGGGATGATGGTGTAAAAGGAAGGGCATGAATGTCTCATCTGCGGATATGAGCGGGGGTGTGGCGAGAAACTCACCGCCAAGGGACGTCTCTCCTCTGGACCCCGGGGGGTCGGCTCAGTGGAATGGATGTGGACTCCACGGAATCCGGAGGACCCCCAGGAGAAAAATGAGTCGGCGGCAATCCCCCGGAGGGTTAAGGGGTAGAGGAGCCTCTGGTGTCAGAGGAAGAGAGAGTGTGTTCAATTCCGGGCGTGGAGCGACCCGGAGAATTGTGGCTGAGAAGGCCCCTCGACGATCCCGAGAACCGGCGTTCAGCAAAGTCCTCCCCCGATGGGACGGATATCCCTTGTGGCGGAGGGAATATAAGGGGCGATCGCCGTCGAAGGGCGCCGGTGAGGACTCCCACCGAGTCCGGCGATCGGCGCGGCCGGCGTGCGGAGAGGCGAGGAGATGGCGCGGCGCGAGAGCCTTCCTTGCCCGCGGCAATCGAAGGAGCGTCCCCCTCTTGTCCGGCGATCTCCCTATCCGAGGGCACAGCTTCCAGCCGACTGCTGCCGTCGCGGACGCCGCCCGACGCCGGGGCAGGCGCCTGGCCCCTCCCCCCGTCAACCCCGAGCGAACCTGCGCCGGAACACGTGACCGGCCCTCCACGCCTTCCTCCTCTCGCCCGACCCCCGCCCTCCCCACAACCTACCGCGGCTGAGGAGTGGGGGTGGAATGTCAAGGGTGGGGGTGGGAGGATGGTGGAAAGCGGGGGACGAAAGGAAGCACCCCCGTGGCCGCCATCCCCCTCCGATTGGAGGAGGCTGCACCCACGGAAACCCTTTTGAGTCGGGAGCGTCCGTCCTCCGCTGCGCTCGTCACAACCATTGCGCCACCACATGTTTTGATCGCTCTTCCAATGCGTCAATCTCCGTTGGTGACGGGAGGCAGGCAGGGCCTGCGAGCGACGTGGAGGCAGGAGGGAAAAGGGCGGCAGCGGGGAATCCGTCGCGGTGGATAATTTGCAGACAATAGCAAATGTCGCAGAGAAGAAATCTAAAAACTGGCCATTAAGCTATCTTCAGTATCATGACAGAATAGCAATCTGAAGATTGATTTGCGTCAAACAAAACTGTCCCCTGCCAATCTCTTCATTCCTAAACATAGTTTCACGCGCTTACGTCCTTCAATTGCAATTCAAACTTGGATCATATTTCTCCTCTCTCTCCTTCAATTGTGGTCTTCGTTAAATTATCGTGTCCGAGGATATGTCCAATTAATTCTCCCTTTCCTCTCGATAGTTTCTGCACTCAGTAAATATTTCTCCTGATATAAAATCTCATTCGCTGTTTCTATTCTTCGTATTATTTCCCGCATTGGTTTCTTGTAAATAGTGGACAATTCATGCTTGATTCAATCAACTGTAAAGTTGTGGAAAATTGTTGAGCTTGCCAGTTGTCGTAAGGCAACACGTGTATCTCTCGTTGGCGTATTGGCAATTATAGTAGCAGCAGTTGTGACAGCAAACTGTTTATAATTTATCGATCGAATTTAGGATCTCTTAGCTCTTACTTCCTGCAACACAAATAGGATTCATTTGATCATTTTGAAGTATTAATAAGTAACTTTTTTAATTGTACAAGTAGATTATGGTAAAAATTTCCTGTGTTGAGGTGAATATGGCTGAATTCTAAGTTTTTTAAATTCCTCTCCTTTTTGAAAGGTTTGCCAGAGTTCGTCGTCTTGGGCTAAAGTTTATTGAACAGCAACAATACTTTGCTTTGTTACCCACGGCAAAGTTGTGCACTTTCAACGTTTCCGTAGTAACCCAAATTGGAGATTTTTGTAATTTGGAGATGTATCGGTCCGTTTGGGTTTTTCTCCTTCATGCTTTTTTGTTGTTTACTAATTCAACCTATCGTAACGGTGCTCTAGTAATTGCCAGTCAAGAACGGAGTTTTTTTTTTGATTTTTGCAAATAACTGGAGCAGTATTCAAGGAGTATTGTTCCTTTTCCACTTGGGTTCAGCAATTTTCGCAGAGGCAGTTATTTTCATCGATATTTTTTGCACTTCTCTCTCTCTCCCTCTTCAGTTCGTCACTATACTTTAAGATACAATAATTAGTCCAATGTGTAATCTATATCAGTGGGTGTTATAACGGATGGTGTGTGAATGTTCAAAAAGAACAAGATTCCAGAATTTCTTGTAGTTAGTTGTGAGGTTAATGATTTGGTAACTATCTGTCTTTACTACTCCATTTTTAATTAGGGAATGCCTAAATAATGTTATTCGCGTATATTTCCCTTGTAAATTACGCAATGAAAGCATTAAAATCAAATGGTTGTTAATACATTTTATTCGACATGACAAATATGATCACAATGGACGTTATTCGAATCCACAAAATAGCTCATCAGTTAGTGATGAAAATAGGTTCCAAAAGGAATCAATTATCATTGCTCCAATAGTTCAGCAAAAAGCGACTACCTTAAAATTTACGGTATAGAAATTAGATCCATAATTATGAACTTCAATCAATCAATCATACGATCCATTTCAATCAATGTTTAAAACGATCGAATGTTTAGAAAGGAACTCAAAATGTTTACGGAACACATTGCCTCGGTGAGAAGTCAATATGTCATAATATCATATTTGAGGTTTAGTAATGCCGTTTTAAATTAAGCGTAATTCACATACTACTGGCGTTAGAGGAAGTCTTTTAAAATGCTTTTATGAGTTACATGTCAAAAATAAATTCATGGCATGCGAATAACTCACGTTGATATTAAAGAACCTCCACCAGTTATTACTTACTGTCTATATAAGTTATTAAAATATGACGTGCGAAGTCGGCGAATAGTATTCGGAGCAAAGTTTATGATGTGAAATCTTGAATTTTTTTGAGCTACAGAAATAATACGCATAGTCTTGAAGCTGCTGTCCAAATCAAGCTGTTGTAACATTCTTACATTGTTCATAATTATCAAATAAACTGATTTTCTTTCTTTGCGTAGATAGCAGGAATTATCTACATTTTTTATTCAGCAAGTTTCTTCGTTTACAAGGTTTGTATTAGAGTATCGGAAACAATTTTTTTCTGGCATGACTGTACGTCGCAGCACGCTCTCACCGCGCGGACTCGGTGATGGGGATTCGACGTTCCACACCCTTCAAGCGCCAATCACCTGCGGGCGTTCTGTTAGGCTAGATCATGTTTTAGTAAACCCCTGTTGAGTCTCTAGATGCAAGCGGAAAATGCAGAGAACGATTGAACAGCGGTACGCCATCAAATTTTGCGTTTTACTGGAGAAATCGGGTACCGCGTCACTTGGCATAATTTTCCAAGAGTTCAAGAATTAAAGTATGTCACAAAATACAGTTTTTAAGTGGGATAAACCCTTCAAAGATGGACGAGAGAGTATGGAGGACGAGCCCTGCGCTGGACGGCTGTCGATGCCAAGAAGCGACGACAGCGTACAACGTGTGCGTGAAGTGCTAAATTCAGACCATTGGTTAAGTGTGCCCATGATTGCAGAAAGTGATGGCTTTGATAAGATGACAGTGCACACTATAATCACTGAAAATTTGGCGATGCGAAAGATTTGCGCTAAACTTGTCCCGAAGTTCTTGACGCTCGCGAATACCTTCTTCAGCGGCATGGCGACGATTACCTACACCCTTACAATCCCAATTTGGCACCAGCAGACTATTTTCTACTCCAGAAAGTAGGATTATCGTACTTATTAGTATTAGTATTATAATCATCCCTCAAAGGGCAACACCATGGGACCCTCAGTGCCGTCAAAGAAGCTTCTTAAGAACCAGAAAAGAAGCAGTACCCTTAAGAACCTTCAGCAATCCGCCTACCAGGTAACCTTTGAGTCGTGGAAAAGACGCTGAAAAAATTGTGTGTGAAAATCTCAAGGGATTTACTCTTTTTATAATTTTGAAGCATTGTAGCAATATCTGAAATAAATGTATTTTTCCTGAAACTTTTCCCGATACTTTTTATACAAACCTTGTATTAAACGTCAGCGCAAAGTATTAGGGATTGACTTGTATTCAAATTTATCTTCATAGCATTTTACAGAATGACATCAACTTCAAACGTGGATTGTTATAGGTGTGTTCCTCCAACCTGACGAAGTTTATTTTTTCGCAGAATCTCAATTTGAAGAATTATAATAATGATGGCAACCGTGAACTAACGCTAATTTAAAAACACAATGAAATCATTCCTAACCTTCAGCTAATCAGAGGCTGGTAATAATTTTTAGTCTTAAATTGATCAGTATCCTCTGAAAAGTTCTTCCTGATGAAGAGAGGTAGAAATTATTAGAGTTGCTTCAGTTATCATTTCTAGGTTTTATCTACCACTTGTAGGTTGTAATAGCCTCGCAAAAAAGGAATTTCAGACTCAGTTATGGATTGGAAAAGTAAAGTAAAATAATGTTGATAAAAGTAAAATGATTAAATATGGAAATTATTAAAAATAAACCATTTCTCTCTCTTAATTTAGATATAAATGTATTGTACTTATATTATATGCATTTAGATATTCTTGCATAAAGGAGATTTCCTCGGAAAAATTAGTAAAGAGCAACCACTTATTTAATAATTTGAAAAACAGAAAGTTCACAATTGGTTATAATAAGTTTATTAAATATTGATGATCTCTCTAAGTAAAAAATTTCCTAAAAATAAAGAAATATTTGGATATTAGCCGGACTCATCATAAAGATTTCCCGAATCCGTAATTTTTATAACATCTAGGATAGGGATATTCTTGAATGTGGTAATTGATCTATACCACCATAGCCATGATAGCACAAGGTCTGTTCAAAAAAGACTTTGAATAAATACTTGATTTTAATAGTTACCCCTTGATCGTGCTTATAGCTTTCAAAGTACAGCCCTTTGCTCTTAATGCTTGTATATAATATAACTTATCACCCTCAAATACATTTATTTTTTGAACTTGGCAATGTTTCTCTTGTTCCCACTCCATTTAATTTCCACCTTCAAGCATCTATTTTTACTACGCTTAACAAGTGTTGGCAGTAATCATAGAGCTGATAACCACTAACTTTCACAAAATAAAGGTGCTTGGTATCATCTTGAATCTAGTAGAGAAAATTGTAAAAACTGACCATAGAAAAAATCTGAAGTAATTGCGGTTTCGCTCATTGGTATGAAAAACCCTTTGAAATTTTAAACTAAACCAGATTGTATCAAAAGTTCTATAAATTTGGCATTAGAAGTGTTACATAGAATTTTTTTCAGAGTTTTACTACTATTAATCAGACATTTACAATGCTTACTAATGTATCTAAGCAAGCTCTATCTTTCAGCAATGCATATTCAGAATCCGTTTAACATTTATTAGTATTGATTATGTAGACTCTAATGGACGGTTGACCCCGTTCGAACATGGCATCACTTAACCTATTTGTCCTATGATGAACTGTTTATTATTTTTAACATGAGACATGCCCTATATATCCTTGGTAAAATGCTCTAAGTCAACTCTTCAAATATTTATACTCATTAAAGCTAATTTGTAGCCTGGTGTAAACCAAAAATGCCAAGGAAAATAATGCTTTCTTTCTATCGATGGCACTGCCTTGTACCGAGGATGATTTTTTTCTCCAAATTATTGACCTCCCATCACAATATTACCTTAATCTAACTCACCTCAACCATCTATTCAAATCTAGCGCTCATATCCCTTTGCTTTTTATTAAAGAACTGATATATTTTCCCTATCCACGATGAATCTCTTTAAGAAATTCGCTCAAAATAGAGTAAATAGAAAAATCTTCTTTTTATTAAATAAATTATTTTATATTGAATAATTGAATAATCAAATTTCACCATGAGAAGTTCTTTTTGGAAAACAGCAGTGCTGAGCTGGTGAATGATTTTAATCACTGCCATATCGTATAAAAGAACGGTCCTCGTCACAAAGTGCGCTTGAAAAATAACACGGACTACGTAAAAAAATGAAATAGACGTAAGCACATTTTTAAACTAATAATTCATTTTTTTACCAAACATGCGAATGTTTGACAAAGGACTCTTAATTTTAATCCAGCAACGCCTAATCACACAATCTGGTTTTCTTTAGAGTAAGTCGCCTTTCAAATGTAAGTCGAGGGCTAGTAAATTGACTGTCAAAAGAGAGAACGAAAATCACATCAGCATACTTACATATTCTTGCATAAGTTCTCCTTATTATCGAGATAGTTAAATTTGAAACTGCGAGCGTATGTATGAATTTCATGGCTATGTGTTACATTCAAACCGTTACTAACTTACCTCGGCGAATTATAATGAGGGGAGCGAGATGGGCTAATTCATCATACTGCACCGTGAAATGAGCGAATTATTTCATTTTAGATGCAGAAGACGAGGCGCTATGCGCGCGTGGCTCAAAGGACTTTGTGACCTCGTATGTACCGTTGCACGAGAGTCGTATGCGTAATCACATGAGCATCATCGCCGGCACCCTAATTTGGTTTCTTCTGAATCCACTCCATGCTAGCGGGGGAAGAGAGCCCGAGAAGAAATCGTCGGGGGCCTTCGAGGCTGTCCATCGGATCGGTGACTCCCTTCCATGTCCAGGGCCGGCGAGGTTGGTGGAGTGGACTCCGATGGAGGGCCCATGGACCGAGCGCGATGCACGTAATTTGCAAAGGCCTCCATGGTAAGCGCATTACTGCGGATATTAACCGCTATTTTCACGTGAGTGTGCACGAGCGTGCGGCGGATTGGTATGCGCGCTGTTTACGCGGGTTGTCCAGCGCAGGAGGAGGAGGGGTGACGGCGGCAGATGACGGACGCTATTAATAAGCGTGAAAAAGATACCCTCGTGCTCTTTGGGATGTCAGCGGGGGAGAACGATCCGTGGGAATGAGGGGTGAGAGGGTGGGTGAGTAAGGCATAGCGCTAAAGACCCGACCCACCGTCAAAAGACTCCCCCCCGCGAATGTGATGCGTTTTTCTGCAATTCTCGGCTTATTTCGCGACGCGCTTTCGTGATTTCACGACAAAAAAATGGCCCGAAGCCCGAGAAAATCGTATTTTTAAAACCGCAGTAAAAATATCGAGGATTGGTTTTGCAATTCAGGTTAATTACCGAATCAAACCAAGCTAACGGCGTATGAAATTCGCAAATACACGGTATGGGGGTGCGGTGCGTTGGTTCTTTGCCGCCAGCGATTTCTTAGGAAGATAAGGTTAACTAAAAAACGTGAAGCGCTATATTGTTTTCTACACGGATACCTCTTTACTCCGTAGCCAAACGTAATCTACATTTTTACCACTCCGGTAATTCGGTATAAAGTGAAAATGTAGAATATGTAGAACAATATGCAAAATGTATAACATATACCTGTATATGATACCTATTATTTTAGATAAAATTCAAAGATGAAGGTGTATTAAAAAATATATTAGCTAACGAAGAAGGCCATATATCGACTGATTCGTAGTATCTATGAGGAAAAAAATTTGGCCGGAAGATTTTTTGAGATCGGTATTAGTTCCTATTCCAAAAAAAGCAAAGGCTACGTCATGTTAGGATTACAGAACAATAAGTTTGATATCCCACGCAGCTAAAGTTATTCTCAGGATCATCAACAAAAAGATAGAGAGTAAGGCAAATGATTACTTAGGGGGTTATCAGTTTGGGCTTAGGAAAGGAAGAGGCACGCGTGATGCCATTGCAGTAATGAGACCATTAATCGAGAGGAATATAGAATACAATCAGGATGTTTTTGCCTGTTTTGTAGATTTCGAAAAAGCGTTTGATAGAGTAAATTGGGAAAAATTATTGCGTGTATTGCAGAAAATAGGAATGGATTGGAGGGACAGGAGACTGATCCGTAACCTGTACATGTCTCAGACTGCTCAGGTGCGAGTGGGGAACGGAGAGTCCGGATGGGCAGTGTTAGGAAGAGGTGTAAGGCAAGGTTGCCCATTGTCACCGGTACTGTTCAACGTATATGTAGAGGAAATGATTAAAGAGGCATGGGAAGAACTGGAGGTAGGAATGAAAGTCGGAGGGGAATTCGTAAAATCGGTTAGGTTTGCTGATGACCAAGCATTAGTTGCTCATTCAGCCAACGGGTTGCAAGCATTGTTGAGTGAATTAGAGATTCAGTGCGATAAATATGGGATGAGAATCAATATTAATAAAACAAAGGTCATGCGATTTTCCAGAAAGAAAAAAGCTAAGCTAAATATTAAAATTGGCGGGGAAAAAATAGAGCAGGTAGAACAGTTGACATATCTCGGAAGTGTTTTGGACTAATACGGTCAAAGTGGTAGGCACGTAAGGAGAAGAATTGCGCTAGGTAAGGAGGCTTTCTCAAGGAGGAGGGAGTTGATGACGGGGACGTTGAGTAGAGATGTTAAGACAAGACTCGTAAAAACTCTGATATGGAGCGTAGCTATGTACGGTGCGGAAACGTGGTCACTGAAGGGGGAGGATAGGCGTAGATTGGAGGCTTTTGAAATGTGGGTGTGGAGAAGAATGGAGAAGGTGAAATGGACCGAATGGAAAACAAATGAGGAAGTACTGGAGATGGTGGGTGAGGAGAGGGGTTTGTTGAGAGAAATCCTATGGAGGCAGGAAAAATGGATCAAAGGCGTATTGAGCGGTAGTGGAATGTTGAAGAAGGCAATAGAGGGGAGAATGTTGGGCAAGCGAGGAAAGGGTATGAACAGGATAGGGATGTTGGATGGGATGAAGGGAGGAAAGAAGTACACAGAGATGAAGAGGGACCTGATATAGATTAGTTTGCTAGGTGGGGAGTCACAAAATGTTTATTTGATAGTTGTGTCCATCCAAAAACCTACCTTAACCGGTAGATTACCTAATAATAATTAGCTAACGGAGATTGGGTTATTTATGTGCCATTAAAATAACGAGAAAAGTGGTCATCCGTTTTCAAAGAAATGAGTGGGCAACAGGATTTTAGAGGCAATTTTTTACTCTGATATTCGGGTAGATTAAAAAGATTTCAGCGTACACAGCCAAATAATGCGTCAACATTAAAATAAAATATTTATCCAATAATATAGGAATAGCAAAATTGGCTGATATTTAAATAAAATAATATCAAGAGTATTTACATGTATTTATACTCAGCCATATACTGTGACCGTAACCCTAACGCCGCCGAAGTGGGAAAAATGCACATTTTATTTACCACTGGTTTTCTATATAAGATGCCTTTATACATTTTTGAGAAATTTTTTCTGCAACAAAAAACCAAAAAAAAACGTAGAAAATCTTGTGTACCTAGATTTAAACTTATTATTAGATGATAACCGTCATCAATGTATATTATATTTCAAAGAGGCATGGGAGGAACTGAAGGTAGAAATGAAAGTCGGTTTGGAAATAAAAAATCAATTTGGAGAGCGGAAGATCAAACTTTATTCAGCCAGTCAGTCAAGGGCTGCAATTGATGATGATGTTAATATCTATAGAGATCCAGTCTATAGAGAATTTTTTTCTATGCAAAATTTAAGACACCACACTATTAGGATACAGTGCGTACGGAAATTCTTACTTCCCGAAAATGATATGGAGGGCAAATGAGACTAATGGCCATGAAGGCCGGTGAACTAAAATCCACTAACGTAAGGTCTTATGGCGGCTTATAGGGTAAAATGCCGATGCACCCTGCTAAAATGTGCGATAATTTCAATCAATCAAAGCATAAAAATTTATCACCTTGACCGGGGTCCCGGTCAATATGAATTCCTACCTAAAGGCTTTATTAACTCGATTACAAAGTCAAAATATACGTATTGCATGAGCAGGTCTGGCATGCACCATTTTCAGTTTGCAGTGATCTGTAGAATGGAGTTCTTGGAGAGACTAGAACAGGATTACTCTCAAATACAAGGACAGCATATGGTCTTGAATATTTCTAAAGTCACAGGACCCTCAAGCTTACCCCTTTCGCAGGAGAACTCATTAGGGCCCTTCACCATTTCTGTATCACAATCCTCAATTGATCATCCGGTTAAAGATGGAGTCATAGACTATCGTGATAACAGATTTTTAGCACTTTTGGCCCGAAGATCAAAACTTGATCACAAAAACGCAACGTTACATGTCTCAATGTGATGTAAAAACCCTGTAACCTCAATTGGACCCTCAAGATTACGAATTCAATCCTATTTCGAACTTACCACGCTATAATCGCAATCACATCATAATGGCCGATACCATTTCACCCCTTGGCGCGCTGCGTGATAGTTGGGCAGGGGATGTAGTCTCGCTGAGGGCAACATACGAGATGCTGAACCCGCTCGTAAAGTCCATCGGATCCGTCGTCGAATGCCCGGTGTGCCACACACCCAAATAGGATTTTAGCGCGCCCTCTAATGGACCGAATCCCGCTGCTCCAACCACCCGCCCACCTCGCGCAGGGGCAGGAGGGGAGGCACCACCCACCACCGTTGCTCTCACCTGTTTGGGAACGTGCGCCGCATGCGGGGCTACGTGATGCTCGTTTATCAATATCGGATGGTATTTCGAGTCAGATGGGCGAAATCGCCAGTATCACATATCGAATGTACGTGCATCTCGTATCGTTTATGTCGGTTTTCGAGAGTATGGGTACCTACGATGTGCAAACTGGGTGGTAATTTTTCAGGTGTATCGACCAAGTTCCACACTTTCACCTACTTCGTTAATTTTATATTTCATTGTTATTATTGTTGTTAATGATAATCTCTCGATAAAAGTATATTTTCTATGGAGTATGGCTTACCATTGCTACGCCTAAGAAGACCCAACGCCAACCTTGCAAAGCAATAAAGCCTTTTACATATATAACCCTACACACAGTATTCAACCCGAAGGTCGGTTTGGTGGGTGATGGTAGAGTTCACCCAGTACTAAGCCCGACGGCGTGTGAAATTCACACATTAGGGTAGGGGGACCAGTTCCTTTCCCTGTGCCGTTTATGGTTTCCCAGTAAGATCTGGTACCCGAAAAATCACACAACTGGGGTGGAGCTGCAGGTGCCCAGTGTGCCTTGCCTACCATCACCTACCAAACCGACCTTCGGCTTGATTACTGTATTTATGGTTTGTATATACATATATTTATATACATACATACATACATTCAAACACGAAATCCCGCCATATGGCGGGATATGGCAAATATTCATTCACATGGAAATAGATATAAAGAAAAGTGTTAAGAACACATATGAAGGACGAACACAGGAAAGATGGGGAAGGCGGAATTGAGCTAATCACAAGCGTAAAAATATTTCCTTGGCTGGGACTTGAACACCTGAGCACGGGTTAGAGCATCCGCCTGGAAATGAAAAGATTCGGTGTACAAGTCCCGGTCAAGGAAATATTTTTACGCTTGTGATTAGCTTAATTCCACCTTCCCCATATCTCCTGCGTTCGTCATTTATGTGTTCCTATCCCTTTTCCTTATATCTATTTCCATATGAATGAGTATTTTATATATATATATATATATATATATATATATATATATATATATATATATATATATAAATTCACTGATAAGTCATAACAAACACAGAAACCAAAACACAAAAGAGGAAAAACTCACTGGTTCTCGAATTTTCGGTGGTCCCACCACCTTTCTCAAGATTTACATTACACGTTTGTGGGTTTTCCAAAAAAGTGTATATATATATATATATATATATATATATATATATATATATATATATATATATATATATATTCGTACATACGCATACATGTATGTGTATATATGTACATACACATTTATATAATATATATATATGTATATGCATATCATAAAAACATATTTTCTAAGTGTGTGAGTGTTTATGTGGGTAATATGAGCTATCAAAATGGTGTCAATGCCTCGTCATTATGTATCTCCCAAGCCGGGTGTCCGTTCGCTCGCCCAATCGTGGGTGTTGGCGTGTGCGTGCCGTAGACAGGTGACATTATTTATTGACGACCATTGTGTCGGAGTGACAATCGCAACTCAAATCTGTTTTCGATGTTACTCCGCGACGATCCGATTGCTTCCGCCACTTGGCCCAGTGGCCAGACGTGCGGTATCTTTGGCGATGACGGATCCACTCCGCTCGGACTGATCCAGGCGGCAGCGGAGAGGGGTGCACCCGGTGCGAGTCCCGAGGGCGATTTGGCAATAAGGGCGTGCACAGCAAGGGTATTTCATGTGCCCACTTGCGGAACTATTATTTCATGCATGATATTCTACGTAATAAATTAGTTTTTCGACGGTCCCTTGCGACTAATTACTTCCACGTATCACAAGGACTTCCTCTTGCTTGCATTTTATTCTGCTCACTCAAATGCTATCTAAAAAACCCATTTTCTCCCTGCCTCTACCCTGTATATCCAACATATCCCTTCCCTAACGGTCTTCAGCATCCTATCACCTTTCAATGCTTTCTTCACCAGGTTATCTTTACAGAAATTTCCCTAATATCATTCTCTCTTCAGCCACCCTGTTTAAGTAGTTAGTCCTGAGTAGAGCTCACCTACCACTAACCCAAATGACGCAGTAAAGTTGCACATCAGAATAAGTGGGCCAATTTATTTTATCCATTATTTTCCACAACCAAATCTCATAGGCGTTAATTCTGCGCACATCCTCTTACCTCAAAGACAAGGTTTTACATCCATGCTACCCAATCGCTTAAAATTTGGCTCAATACTTTGACTTGTAAAAATGCTTACCGTTACTAGCAATAAATGTTTTTTTACTATGATTACAATGGAATAAAATCCACATCATATTAAGGTAACTTTGATTGGGGTTGTCAGTCAATTTGTGGGCATGGTGGCCCAGTAGGTAAAGCTTTCGGCCACTGACCGTGGTGCTCAAACCCAGGAGATGAAACCTTTGAAAATGAATACCTTTAGGCACTCCCATCTGAACGCGAGCTGTGTAATTTTCCTCTCGCCAGTCGTTCATGAGAAATCGCAGGAGTCTCAGGGAATGGAACCGAGCCCACTACCTTAATGTGTGAATTTCACGCGATGTAGGATTGCAACTCTAATACGTTAACACCACCTACAGGTTGATTTTTGTGGGTTTACTTTTATTTGGCCTGACCCTTGGTATTTCATTGGACATACAAGGTTATACAACAAGATACGGAGCCGTCTTAAATACCTTTAACACCTACAGGTAAATTAATCAAAACACTCGGAAACAACTCTCCACTCTAGATTCTATATTTTTCTCGATGAAAAAATAATAAAAGAGTTTTTAGAATCCAAGGATTGGTGGAATACACCGATTCCCTGTCACAGTATGAATTAATTAAGTGGGAGTCACAAAAGTAATTTCATGTAACGTAATAATTTTCTTCCTACCCCTTTACTTCCCGCATATGGCATAGCAATGGTGCCTTAACCTACATGGCTCGAAGGATATTTTTGGCATGGACATATGAATCTCATATAAGGACAGAATAGGGTTTGTTTAAATTAGTCAACCCATCTGTGACACTCCCCTGTTCCCGACAAGCATGATATTTTCTATTTTCACTTGGAGAATGGTGTGAATGAAGTGATAAGAAAAATTACAGCGGGTGCAAGTGACCCAACTAGGTTACATGGACTTTGTACGACGATTGAGATTAAATTTGCAAAAGTTTCCATTTCGCACATTTGCTGAAACAAATTTTCAGACACCAGAGTGACCCCTGGTTCATTTTAAGGCCGATGTAGACTTCGATAAATTAAACGTCACTGGACGCCAAATGCAGGACCCACCGACCATTTCCTCAGCAGGAAAAACGAAGTAAAAAATCAACGGGTGGGTTGTGAAGGGAAAGAGTAGTCTCTTGGAGGCTAATGGAGTCGAGAATTTGTGTTGCGAGTAGGGATTCGTCATTCAGTCATCAATCATTCGTGAAGGGCGGAGTGAATGATAGTCGTGGAGGGGCGATCTCGTGAATGAACGCTGAATGGTCATTCATGAACGGTGAACGTTGTGCCTCCCCATCATTTGGAAGCTTTCTATCTCATCACCTTTGCCTGTATTATACTCTAGCAATATTTCTCTGAGAATTCTTTTCAGCAATCGTAAAGCATTGGCGAGCGTTACATCTGATCTAAGTTCAGCAAAAGGTCAGACTTATGAAATTTGCATGCGTGCTTGCATAATTTGTTCATAATGTAACTTGCTGATAAATGTTTACTTTAAATTTCAAGATGTTCTTTTTTAATCGATTGCAAAATCTAGGGCTAGATGTAAGTCATAATGTCGGGAATCAGATGGTGGAAATCTTCAGAACTCAAATTATCATAGTCATTTTAAATATAAACTGCGCATTCTCGAGCACAGAGAATTATTTCGGGATTTTTGTGTAGGATTTAAAATACACTATCCACTCCCTCAAAAAGATAAGTTAGCGCAACATGAGTTCGACGAATTCTTTTTACGTCATCTGTTGCTCAGTTCTCATTATTTATTTAGTACGATGCATGGCGATCAGCCGGGTTCAGTTAAACTAATCAGTATTAAAAATTACGGTAAAAACAAAAAATTAAAATTTACAGTTCCAAAAATTACAGTAAACCAATTATTAATTAAAAGCAAGCTAAATAATAGCCAGATCAAAAAATGAGAAGAAAAATTTAGTCCAGGTGTTTGACTATCCTCTTCTTAAAGCTCCTGACGTTTACAAGAAAAGGTTTTAAAACATCTCCAGGTAGCTTGTTCCAATAGCTAATGCCCTTTTTAACTAAATTTTCTAAAAACATATCCTGATACACTTGAAGACCATTTGACAACGAAATCAATTACAATTTATGTAATTTCTTTTCGTCTGCTCTATAATCATATATAGTATGTGGCAGTCACAGAAGATTTACGAGTATAATTTTTTATTGCTATAATATTTTTCTCAGCAATCGATTTTGACAACTTTGACTAGTACAATACATCCACATGTCGTAGTAATTTTCCTTAATTTGTAGAGGATAATGAACATTAGCCTAATGTTCAAACTTTCGGAGTGCGCGGGTATAATATCGATGTAGGTATATATAATTAATTATTTCCCCAAATTTTCCCAAAAAAACCCTTTCCACTCGTCATCTCTTCCCCCTCGCCCCTCGCATTCGGCATATCGATCCCCCATTAAACCATGTGTCAAAACGGAGGTGGAGGGAAGGAAGAGAAGGGAGGGGGACAGAAAGTTTTGAGGAGAGATTGGGGGAGGGGGCGTACGCGTATGCGTGGAGCGTGTGGGCGATTGTGCGAGGGAGTGTCCGTGTGACGCGTGGTATTGAAAGATGGTCGGTAGTGGGATGGGGAGGGTCCCCCTCCAACCCCAACCCACCGCTTACCCTCGCCCAACACACCCCGTTCCCTCTCCCACGCAGACTGCGTTCGGCCGGGACGCCCGCGTCGACCTTGCTTCTGGTGACAGTGGAGAGCGAGGAGGCGAGGGAGAGTAGTGTGGTGTGGGGAGGAGGGCACGTGGTGGAGGGGGGATAGGCAGGGAGGAAGGGGCAGGAGGGCTCCACAATGGGGATGTTGGACGTCGGGCGGGTCGTATGGAGGCTTTCCCACGACCCCTCGCCGGCAGCACTCGTCGCGGTGATAATGGGATGCAAGCTTCCTCCCTCCTCCTCTCGGTCCTATTCCATCCTCCAGTCCATTTGCCTGGTCTCCCCCTCTCTCTCTTCCTATCCTCTCCTTCCCCGCACGCACGCACCCTTCTCCCTCTCTCCACTCCCACAACCCCCTCACTCTCACCGGGCTGGCAAACACTCCACCTCCTTCTCTCTCCCTCCGCCCTCACCCGAACCCCTTCCCATCCCTCCCTACCCGTTGCTTCTTCTGTCCAAATCTCCCGCCATTACCTCTTATCATCTGCCCTTGTCTCCGCCACCACCTCCGTCCCCCCGCGCCCCCACAAAGATCCCCTCCTCCCCCTCGTCTTATTTCACTCCCCGCGGGGTGTATGCCCATTTTCTCTCCCCCTCGATGGATCCTATCTCTCAGTAATGTCCCCGGCCCTTCGTGATAATGTGGTGAGAGCCTGGTAGGTGGAGCTTACGGCTACCGATCTGGGAGGGTCCGAGTTCAAATCCCGATTGACACCTCTGTGAACCCCCAGCTTTACCCAAACAGCACGATTTTCCGGACACCAGATCTTCCTGGGAAACCACATGAGACACGAGGCAAGGAACTCTAAGACAACGACGCGCCCCTCACACCATGACATGTGCGAATTTCGCTAGTCGTATTGGAGATTAGTGCGAGATGAATTCACCCATAAATCCAACTTTCGGATTGAATACCGTGTTATTTACACGTCGAGAACCTGCGTTCGAATACGGGTGATGGCATGTTTTTCAATCTTATCCTTTCTCTTTGGCGCCGTGTCCTACCAGCTCCATAGAAGTGGAAATGTCTCCTCTGCACGGATAACTAACAAAGCGCCAGAAATCCGAGGCGCCAAGCGAAGCGACGGATTAACCAGAGACAGTTCCATTATCGTTTCATCCCTTTGATCAGGTCCGTCCTCCACATCGTTAATACGCCCAATAGAGCCATTTGAAGATCTTATGCGGATGTTTTGTGATACTTTCTAAAGTATTATCAGGTTAGTAACCTGTTTTTAAACACGGAGTTCAAATGTATATGTAGGATCCCTCTGGACTTTTCGTGGACTGGAACATTCTTTTGGATTTCACTCGATAAAGTCCCAGGGTCTTTGATGAAATAATATGAGCTTACCGAAGATTCCAATGCGTCTTTTGTTTTCTGCACGAGGAGATCCGACTGTTGCGTCATCACATGAGGAAATCCCCCGGAGACTCGAGCGATTTCGGCGCCGTTCCTCTCCACGTTGAACGAAAAGCGTGACGCTTTGAAGAATATTAGGAATCATCCCTCGCACGAAACATTACAGCCTTGCATGAGAAAATAAAGTGTTCTGCTCTCACTCATTCCTCTGAGACATCCTTCCGCCCTCATCCTTCCCCTCCTGCTCCCTTCTGTCAATCTTTCCTCACCCTTCTTCACTTACCCACCCTACCTTCTCCCCCCTCCGCACCCAATCTATTTAACACACCTTGCGTCCCTTAACACTGCATCTTCTCTCTTCGCGGTCCCCTTTAGATTCTCTATCCTCCTCCCCTCTCTGAGATAATAAAGCTTAGATGTGGCCTGGGAGGACCTTAGGTAGATGTTTGTCTGGTGGTGTGGCAGCCTAGTGGGTATAGCGACTGCTGACAAGAGAAGATCGGTTTAAGATCCCCTATTTGAAGGGTACCACAGAGTTCTTGAGACTGCAGGAAGTATAGGTAAAGGAACTGATCTCCATTATTACCCTGTGTTGAGTGAACTTTTCATCATCCATGGCAGGATTAGTGCAAGGGGCATTCTATCATCATCTAACGAAGCAGCCTTCCGGCTGATTATTGTTTGCTTCTTAAAAACCGGGTTTTTGCATACACTGTGATGCCTTAATAGTTGCAGCTGTTTTTAGCAATAAATATATACCGTGAAATATATCATGGAGCTCATTTATTTTGTCCTTCACTCTTGGTAACATGTTATCGATATTTTTGGCAAAATTATCCCTGAACTTTTGTCACGCGTTAATAAAAATATCTTGCACTGTATCTACACTAGTGAACCATCTCTCAGTGAGAGCTATACGAGAAGTAATGAAGGAATATTTATCTTTCAAAATAGAGTATATTTACTCCCTAATTTAAAATCTTATTCCAAAATTAGTTTTCAATAATTATTCTCATTTTACTGTTATACTGCCTTTGTTTGAGTGCCTTGGTCTTCGTACTAAAGTATTCTGTGATATTTGCATTCCATTATTCTCCTCATGAATTCATTCGATTGTACCCGGTGTCCAACCTATACTTCTCTTTTCCTCGTGATGTGATGCACGATCAGAAGCTTTTCCTGCGATAATGCGATATTTAGGAGACGTGCATTTTACTAATTGTTTGCGTTGGACTCGTTTTTTTCAATTTGGAAAACATTTAGTCACAAGAAAATTATCGGAAGACTTTGAATCACTAAGTTCTCCGCGCAGCAAGGCTTGGAAACCAACTAAACCTCTCTTCTTGTTATTTTTTTCATCTTCGCACATTATCATTTCTGCTTCTTTTTGTGGTCCTATGCCTCAAAACACTCCTTTTATTCCATAATAGTTGTTGAATTTACTCAGGAAAAATTTTAGACTAGGTAGACAAATATTTAGCGTGTATTTCACCTAGCCATCATTCACCATAACCTTGCCATTTAATTTCATTAAAAATATTTCCTAAAAGATCTTACGACTTCATTTTAAAATCATATTACCCATTTTCCATCAATAGCTATTCTTTTAATTAATTTAGAGAGTGACAGTATATGTAAATCCTAAAACTGCGAGTTACTATATCATGTAGGTTTTGCCAATATTACGGGTCACCAGGAAATTTTATGCAGCTCGTGTATTTTGGAGATAGATGATGGAACTCAATGATCCTTGCGAACCCTTTTTCAGCCTGTTGCATTATGCGCAGATCCTAAAGCACGAATGACTGCATCGTACTCGAAGGCTCTGACTTGAAAAAAAGCAAAGCTGGTGTCATAAAAGACAAGAATGTAATATTATCTGAAAAACATTCTTCTCAACTGCTTGATTTCAAAGTGTTTAATTTTTGATGTCATAAAGGAATGATACTCCTGGAAATGCTGGTTTCAAAAGGAAAAATTTGGAATTACAGTGAGCTCTTGTGGTTTACAGCATTAGGTGAGCTAACCCTGAGTGACTTCAATGCATGGCTTTAATCGATTTAACATGAATGGTAGTCATTGATAGAGGAGCAGAGTGTAGAAACAATACGCCAGTAGAACTATTCCAGAGAAATGGCTAATTTATTTCATTGCCATTAATCTTGATAGTGCAAGTAGGAACATAGTGTGATGAAGGTATTTACCATAGATCACTTATCTAGGATTTTTATCGTGGGAAAATGAGTCTTTTTTTGATGTTCTCTAATATAGTGTGATTGTTCAAAGTGATGCACAATGAAGAGTGTGGTGATAATGAGTGTATCCAGAAAATACCTTTAAAACAAAACTTGCAGGAGAGAGATATTCGAGGAAGAAGATTAAACAAGTTACGTCATCTTTCAAATTCGTAGTGGTAGTATTTAGGTAAGGTGACCATTAGCTAAGGTCGTTTACGCTCAAATTCGTAAACGAAGTTAAGTTTAAACTGGGTTTCTTCGGCAAGCATTGTAAAAACCTTAAAATAAGTAACCCACTGACACATTATAAAAGATATAACGACAGTCATTCTCAGGACATCGGTGACGTACAAATGATTATTACTTGAAAGGAATTTATTTAAAAGAAAGTTTAATAATTTCATAAATTACTGGTCCCGAGTATTAGGTTTAATTTTCAGTGTCAAAATTATTCCTCAGTTGTTTATGCACAGTGACATCAAAAACTAAAATGCTGTAGAAAAGTGTATCCTATGCGATAGAAGTTGCAAGTGAGAGTGTAATAGAAGTTTGCTCTCTTGAATCTTTTAATGGAATTGTTATGGTCTCTCCTTTAAAAGTAAAGCTTGATATTGAAGCTCTTTTTTAAGGAGGTAAGCCATGACATCGTCATAAAAATTGTTGATGTCGCACCGAACTGATTTGCATTACATTATCTTATAGCTATCAACATTCTAAAGAGCAACAGCCGATGAGAAACTTGAAACCTACATTTACGAGTAAAATTAGATCCTTTGATACCAAACCTCGCGTTTCATGGCCTCTATTTGAAGAACTATATCTCATATTTTACGATGGAAACGTTACGACAATTATGTCACTTCACTCAATGCATCTCCTTCAGAATATGTTCGCTACAAGACTGGCTGATATTATGTAAAGTATAGGTTTCAAACATGTAGTGGGGCAAGAGGTTCGAGGCTTAGTCAGGATAATTAACAATGCACCGAGGTAATACGTACTTTACTATATTATGGCTTTATGTTTCAATAATTGTCATGTAGACAATGTAATTGACATTAGTTGTTGGTAGCCTTCCATAAAAACTACTACTACGTAATATGTAGACATTTGATTGATTCTATTGCTTTATGATGGCTTTTATCCTACTTGTCTTAACTTTGTCGTTTGTTCTATGGACGATAGTGCCTTGATTAAATTCAAGTAACGTGAACAGTAAACGATGGAAAGTGTACCTGATGGTGTCTCATCTAATTATGAGCATCGTTTATGTTTCATGCAGCTCACGTTAACCGTTATTGGCTTCGTAGGTCTCCTAATCTTAACCCACTTATTCAAGGAGGTATTTTATATCCAGAAGTGGTGTAGTGTTTCAGTAGACGTATATAAATGACGGCGAAATAGTTTCCGATAGTTTCTGACAATGAAAATAGCATAAAAGGTGTTTTAATTAGCAAAACCTTAGGAACCCATAATATAAAGCGCATGTATAACATCACGGTCCTCTTGAACCAAATCTCCACTGGGCCCTCATGAGATACGTTGAAGAGGGGGATGATATATTTTGTCATTTTCATTTTTAATTTATATCGATATGTGATAGGGAAAGTAAAAATATGACCATCAATAAACTGTTTGCTATGATTGGGAGAGAACATCGTAAAATATTTACTTTTATGTTAACTGGAAAGCTGGTGAGCGCGATCGAAATTATTCGGGAAGTTGACGTAATCTACCAATAAAATCAAACTGATACACTTGGAATTTTTCCCGTGGCACAAACAAATGGAATTTAAGATGAAGAAAAAATCTTGTTTTACGGTTTGGACAACGTAGTGATTAATCAACGTGTCTGATAAAATTGCATAAAAATTGGTAAGGGCGACTTTATGTACTTCAAAGGTGACCCTCCCAATATCAATTACTAGTATTGCTCATACAAGTACATCTCGCAAAAGATCTTACAGCCTACCTCTGATAACTCTTGTAACATCAAGCTTGTAGCGCATTAGGAGGGTAGGAAAATTGGAAGTTTGGCATATTGAGTGGGAATTGGATGTTGAAGTCTGCGATATTCGGAAGTCAATAATGAATAAACGAGGTAAAGACAGGGAAGGAATAGGCATGTTGGACGGAATAAAGGGAGGTAGGAAGTGGAAATGTAAGTGTAATAGAAGAATGGCATGCTGTGGTACATGTTTTAAAGCATTCATTTAATATGGTATTAGTTCAGGTACGGTATGAATGTGTAAAGGTCTTTAATTAGTGGATCCACCAAAAACTATCTTCACCAGCAGGTTATGATAATAATTTTTATTATTTCCGGGACAACTTGTTTACAAGAAGAGAACAGGTCAAATACAGGACACAAAATAAATAAAATGTCCCAAATATCAATATTTTCCAGGTGTGTACATCAATTCATCGGTTGAATTAAATATATTTTCAATCAAATATTGATTAAAATGATTCTTAAACAGAAGAAAATTGGATATTCCCCTGGGTATGCCATGAAAAAAATTCATATGTATATATATATATATATACATATATATATATATATATATATATATATATATATATATATATATATATATATATATATTCATTCATTCAAACAGAAATAGGTATAAGGAAAGGGGAAAGGAAAACACTTAATAGGCGAAGACAGGACATGTGGGGAAGGCGTTTTTTTTTTTTGAGCAGATCACGAAAGTAAAAAAAAAAACGCCTTCCCCACATGTCCTGTCTTCGCCTATTAAGTGTTTTCCTTTCCCCTTTCCTTATACTTATTTCTGTTTGAATGAATATTTGTGCGCCGTATGGCGGGATTTTCAAGTTTGAATATGTGTTTGGCCAATGTGGCTCGTCTCTTCTTCTGGCTATGCGTGCCATGAAACGCACCGTTCCTATCCTTTATAAGATCGTATGAATGCTTTTCTACTATCCTTTCCCCTTCTTGTGTCCCGTCTATTTCTCCTTTGGTGGGTGAAACAGCTCCATAACGCCATCTCTCGGGCAGTATGTATCGGAGCACTTTGGCGCTTTATAAGATCGCAGATCTCAAGGTAAATCAGGTTTCCCTATTAGCTCAACTGGTAGAGCATCCGCCCGGAAAGTGGAAGGTCTGTGGTTCAAATCCCGGATAGGGAAATATTTTTACTTTCGTGATCTGCTCAAAAAAAAAACGCCTTCCCCACATTTCCTGTCTTCGCCTATTAAGTGTTTTCCTTTCCCCTTTCCTTATACCTATTTCTGTTTGAATGAATATTTGTGCGCCGTATGGCGGGATTTTCAAGTTTGAATATATATATATATAAAATTCACTAAATAATGATAGCAAACACAGAAACTAAAACATATTAAAGAGGGACTCACTAGTTCTCGAATTTTCGGTGGTGCAACCACCTTTCTCAAGAGGAATTAGGAACAGAACTCATATATATATATATATATATATATATATATATATATATAATAAAAAATATAAAGATATATTTTTATATTTTTATATAAGATAGATAAGAAATATATACATCTATATGTATATGTGTTTATATATTTATGTATTAATATATATATATATATTTATATATAGGTAGAGAAGAATATTACACTTAGATACTGCAGAGTGAATGTAGCTGCAGTTAATATAAGATCCATCATTTGATTTTTTGCATTTCTATTGAAAACTAATATTTACACAATATTTAGTACTGATGATGAATGCTTGGCGTGGAATCACCCCCTGCCACACATTCTAGTGGATGTTTGAAGGGTACCATACAGATATGAGATTTTTGCAAAAAAATATTCAAATTAAATCGTTGGCCGACTTGCAGATCTTAAAGCAGGGACGGGGTATGAGTTGCGTTCAAAGACGTGGTGGACGAACCAACACCCGCCGGCAGTTTAACTTATTTACGGCTAAGTTACTTACTGGTTTGGGTGGCGTTTTACGACGCGGTGCGTGAAAGTCAATTTCGCTCTCCGAAACCGACGCGGCGTGTGAACGGACGTCGTGCAGTCGAAGTGTGCCTTTCAAGTCCATTAGCGGCATTGAATAACAACTCTTCCACCCTCAAAATCCCACCCTCGCATCCCTCTATGCCTCTCAACTATCCGACCTCCCACTCCTCCTCCAACCTCGCGACTCCGAGCGGGGAACACCCCCCTGAGTGCCCCCTCCCCTCTCTGGGATTACATCGGGAGGGAGGGGTTCGTGAGGGAGGGATGGATTGGGGAGAGAAACAGAGGGGAGGATTGTGTCCGGCCCTGTCCAATTATCAGCAGCGCCCTTTTGACTCGCGGTGTTTACCTTTTAATCACCATAATGTCCGTAATCCATTTTAAAAACAACCTGAATAATAGAGTGACGGCTTTGAATGACGAAACAATGAGTTATTCAAAAGCGTTGTGGCGTAAAATGGGACGCTGAAGCGTGGCGTGGGGTGATTTCGTGTTGGAGCTGTGATTTGCACCTCGCTTTATCTTTCCCTTGCGCTCTCCGTCTTTCTCTTTGTCCACTCGCTTGCTTCCTCTCTGATCTCGGCCCTTAATGAATGCGGCACCATTGCGAACTCCAATCGCGCGACTCAATCTCTTACTGTCTGGACCTTTTATTTTCGCCATAGACTTCTACGGCGCGGCCGGGGGTGTGCCGGTCCCTCACCGACCAGTTGCACTCACCGAATCCTCCCCTACGGATCAAAGACAAGGAAAGGAGGGTCAAGGCTCTATTTCCACCTCAGCAATGAAACTTATTAGACTAGAGAAGTGAGCCTTAACGAGACGTCTTGAGTATAAGCATGACATCTGATTCCGAAGACACTGATTGGGTGTTTGAGAGAGGCTTTGACGTTGTCAAAGAAAATGTTTGTAAAGAAAGTTACCTTTTTGGGCTATAGATAATTGGCATGAGCGGTAACCGATAGACAATTTGTTTGTCATGTTTGACCAAGGGTAAATAATAGAGAGATGATTCACATTAATTATGCAAGGTGATCGACTACGCCATAAATGCATTGTTTATTAGTTGATGGTTACAGCTCTTTAGGCATTAAGCATATAAATAAGTGGTATCCAGCCTAAATATTTTTACCTGGAGATTACCAGGAGTGCCACGACAATCTAGGGAGCCATAGTAACACCAAAGTTGTGACGCTTAATATATTGGTAAGTAGCCCCATGGTACTTTCTAGATTTATTGCTAAAAGTACGAAATTCTGAGTAATTCTCTAATTATAAAATTTCAAGCCGCTTTATTAAAAATATGTAATATAACGTAATTATTTACTATTTTAAATTTTATTTGACTACATAATGGAACTAATTATTCGCATGAAGAATTATTTAAAGAAATATAAGCATTTTAAGAAACAAAATGGGAGTACCGTGAAAACAAGATAGCTGAGACCGTAAACATGATTGGCCCTATGTGGTAAGGGGGGGGGATAAAACAAGGTTACAAGTAAGGTGAGGAATAGGGAACACACACTGGGTCACTTGGTTGTGGTTGAAAAAGTGACCCACGTATACCTCAATCACACACAAAAGGCAAAATTAATAAAAAAGAATAAAAGAAACTTGCAACCACTAGATCACTAGGGAGTGTTGAGGAATAACAGTCACTCTCGAGAATCACATTCGCACACATACTCAGGGCTTACAAGGATTCCTCTTATGTCAGTGACCCGTCAATCACACAAATAAATGCAAAATTATAAAATGGATGTAGCGAAACAGAAACGACTTACGTAAGCGCACAGCCACTAAATCACTCGGGTGTGTTGGACCTTTTTGAATCGCACAAACTCACTCGGTCAGGGTTTACAAGGATCCATCCTATGCCATTGACCCGTCAATTACACAGATGATTACAAAATTATAAAATGGATGTACGGACACTCTCACTCATTCACTCAATTACTCAGGTGTGTTCGAAAACAGGGATCTTTGAGATTCGCAAGTACTCACACGTTCAGGGCTTACCAGGATTCCTCCTATGCCAGGGATCCGCCAATCAAACAAAAATGTAGAAGGACTTACGTAAACACGCAATAACTCGGATGTATTACTCCTATGTAAATCGTGCACACTCACTCGTTTGGCGTTTACCACGATTCCTCCTATGCCGGGGACCCGTCAATCACACTAACAAAAAACAAGGAAATAAGAATTCGGGTACCAAGAAGGAAACAAGAAGTAAGTACCAAGCGAAAATTTAACACCAGGTGTTTCGCCTGCAAAGCAGGCCTGAAAATTTCGTTAGGGAGGTTTGAAAGACTGGGTCATTGGGAGGTGGAGGGGGGATGGGGGATTCCGTGATTGGACAACAGAGAGGAGGTAGGGAGAAGAGATGGTCCAATGTTGTAGGTTCAGTGGAGATGGGCGAGGAAGAGTACAGCAAAGTATAACAGTGGATGAGGAAGAGGGGTAGTTTTGGCATTTGGTTTGCTAATAGACAGGGGGAAAGAGGAGGGGGGTTGAGAAAGATACAGTCATCCCACACTCCACCAAACACGACCAAGGCATCGACCTACAAAGTCATCATCAGGTGATGACGACCCTGCCAGCCGAAACCCCGGTCGCGCCTAATAAAATGTATGTGGAACAACTAAGTATTTCTTTTCCGATATAAAACGCTTTCACAAAGTGACGCCACAAAACATTCTATTCAAGTGGGGGAGGAAGGTTTGGAACAGGTGGAGAAGGGGGAATGGTGTGAGTCAACTGCGTTAGCACAGAGAAAATAGACAAGATGCAATGGATCCTTGGTCGCTGTTCATAGTATCTGTACTGTTCTTTTTGATGTCGATGAATTCGTAATAGTCTAGCATATAGTCAGGGGGATGTTTATGGAGTTTTATGTCGTCAAATATGATCTTATGTCCTTCAGAGAACATATGTTGGGCAACGGAGGATTTGTGAAAGTTCCCTGGTCTGAAAAAAGCGGCATTCTCTTTAAAACGGGTGATAAGGTATCTTCTGGTCTGTCCTATGTACGAAGAATTACATTGTAGACATGAGATTTTGTATATGCCAGATTTGAGAATGGGTCCTATGGGATATTTAGGGTTTCTAAGTAATTGTCTGAGTTTGTTATTGGATGAGAACGGGGGTTTGTAGTTATGTTTCTTGAAATTGGTTTCTAACCCTTTTGTGGATTGTGGGTGAAAAGGAAAGTTTAACGTATTTCTTTTCGTTGGGCTGGCATAGCGTGGTGCTGGATTTTATTAGTCTTTTATGTTTATGTTTCTTAAGTATTTTGTCAATAAGTTGTTCGGTGTAGCCGTTAGATATGGTGGTAGGGAAAACTTAAAATTTATTGCTCTCTGGCCAATTCCTTTAATAATTTCCGTATTTAAAACTTTTTCGGGTGTATTTTTTGCCAACAAATCAAGAATATTATCGCCTCTGGTTGACGAAGTCACAAGTTAGTATGAGTTAAACGTGAAGGAATGTATTAGTGACTCGCAATTATCTTTGTCATTACCCCTCTTTTTAAAGCTGGACGTACTCAAATCAATAAATAAGACATTGAAAAAACCACCGATGATGATGTCACGTTCTTTTTTTAAGATGAGAAACTTTTGATTTGCTGATCTAGTTCTAGTATAGAATTACCTTTGTCATCCGGCGGTCTTTAAAATGCGCATGCATAATCTTTTAGATACAGGACCTTTAATTGAACACTAAACGCTTTCCAAACCGTTATTCGAAATTACCTCGGTCCTGCTAACACAAGAATTTTCAACTGCAATAAAGGAACCACCTCAGATTCTCTTCAGACATTACCTTTGACACCTCAGACACGATAATCACGCGCAGAAAGAACCCAACGTCAATTCATCGCAAAAAAACTTAATGCTTATCGTATTTGTCCATTTGCCAAATTTTTCGCGAACAAGTATGTCCCACCTCTTTTGACACAAAATATGAAACTGTCCACACATACCTTAGATTCCCCAATTTTACCCTTTTATTAAGCTCTTCAGGGCTGACACTGAATTTTCCGCTTCCATTTTTGTGTGAATTTTGGATAATGGAGAGCATTTCCATCTTGTTTACCATATTAAAACTTCGTTCAATAAATCTGTGCATATTCCACCCACTTCTAACGGCAAGCCTTTTCATTCTTTTATATCGCTTGGCTTTTAGTCTATCGCAAACTACAGAAGAGTGCGCAGACGTTTATCCATCGGACTGCTGCGTAATTAAAACGAGGATTTGAATAAAATCCACACTTTTTTATTATTTCTCTAGAGGTAATACACCATATGTCCTCTCCTATCCTCATTGTTCCAAAGAAATTTGGAGGCGGAGTCCCCAAAAACTGTCCCTTCTATCTAGCCGGTATTATTAATAGAAAGAAAATATAATCTCCGCGTAAGAAATATTCACTAATAGAGCTTGAGCTGAGGGCATATTTCTTCGGAGACGTTATTAAGGTATTCTCAGTTGAGGTAGATATTGGACTTTCTATAACAACCATTATCTTCTACATCTGAGAAGAAACTTCTCTTCCTTGTTCTACGTCATCTCTTTGACCAGTTTATGTAGCGTCTACCTTCATGCCTTCAAGCTGGCTTGAACACCTATTCTCACCATTCCTCCTACCCACTTTCCTTAGAGTCTCCTGTTTATCAGGGCCTTTAGCATCTTATCATCTTTCAAGATTTACCCTAAACACTCTTTCTACCTTTCACCCACTTAATATTGATTTTCAAATAGTTGAATTATATAACAGAATCCCTGCGGCGCGAAGTAGGGAGTTCATCCTGCGGCGCGTCGTATCCAGTCCATCACTCAACAGAACTAACTTCTTGAGTGGGAATTTATCGTGCGAACGTGAGTTCAGTATGCGCGTATTTTGACACCATTACGCAGAACAGGAACTTAAAGCTAAGAATTTCATAATTTTAAAATTGTAACAAAATATCATGAAGATAATGAAAAAACTTAGTGGAATTCACTTAATGATTTATTAATGAGACGTGGATTTCGTCAACTTCAGGTCCTCTCGGCATCTTCACCTGAAAACGCGACGCGACGAAACCTGAGTTGTATTAATAAATTATTAAGTATTTAACAAAGTTTTCTCGTTACTTCCGTGATGGGTAACTTCCAGAAAAAGTTTCAACTGTGTAGCAAAATAAGTGATAAAATTGACCAGGCTCGAGTTCCCACGATGCAACCTTGCATATGCTTCTATAATTATGGCTTGGTTTTGCTTATAAATACTAGTAAGGAGTGTTAAAAAAATTTAGTTTGCTTACTTTTCAAACAAATATAATACCAGTTAACTTCATAGAAGTATATAGTTTGCTTGCTTCTATCTTGATTGATTCTTTCCCGATGCAAATACTTGGAGGTTAATTTTTAATCACTGGTAAAAACGTTTTGATTGTGTTCTTTTAATTTTGTATCTAAAGACTCCGTTTATGTATAAGCCAACCTTAAATGCATGTATATATATATATATATATATATATATATATATATATATATATATATATATGTATATATATATATATACACACACATATATATATATATATATAGATGATTTCTTCGAAGTAACACGGAAGTGTTGAATAAAAAACTTAGACAGCAACACACAGCACGAGAACATATAAAAAGAACACTCACACGCAATATCTTGATAATTTCGACGGACTCGAACTCCGTCTTCTTCGGAAGATAAGATAAAACTGAGGTATATGGTATGTGGTGCAAAGAGAGAAGGGGACGAGGGAGGGGGAAAACAGGTAGTGGGGGAGGGGTAAAGGAGGGGTATGTGGAGGGGGAGAAGGCGGAGGGGAGAACAGGTGGTGTGGGAGGGGTGAAGGAGGGGGTTATGGAGGGGGAAAGGGAGGCCAGAGGGGAGCGGAGATGGAATAGGGAGGATGCGGAAATGGTAACAAGCGACACAGAAAACTAACAATTCATCCACAGATACCACAACACCCATGACCAAGGCGTCAACTCACAAAGAGATGGTAGGACAATTTATTCATCCGTATACATTTTGTCATCCTTGTCCTGGGTTTTGACTTTTCGAGCCCTTATGATGACTTTGTGAGTTTTATATATATATATATATATATATATATATATATATATATATATATATATATATATATATATATTTATTTATTTATTTATTTATTTATTTATTCATTTATTTATTTATTTATTTATTTATTTATATATACACGTGGGTTTTCTGAAAAGTTTCCGACTCAGAAAGTTTCAGAAAAAATCTATTGCATCTTTGTTAGGTCGGAAACTTTTCAGACCACCCTTGTATATGTATATGCATTCAGGGTTGGCTTTGTTTGAAAATGACCATAAAATATTTTATTTTTGCTAGTAAAATTATTGAAGTTTATGCCAATAGGATGAGTCCTTCGCTCCTAAGGGAATTATCTGGTGTTATGTGAAAGCATTTATGGCACCAATTCAAGCTTGATCATTTTCCGAGCTCCACGTCGTAAATATTATGAAAGATGACTTTCTTCTCCCTGTATGAGATGCCACCAAACAGATGCACGTATAGATATATAATTTCCGCACTGGCATGTATCAACGTCATGTGAAAAAATTTACTGATAAGTGGATCCCTCCGTTCCGTCGCCTTTTGTCTCTTAGCATGGGATAACATCACGCGAATCAGCATCAAACGTACCTTCAGCTTCCTGCAATTTTGCCATTCTTCTCTGATAACTCGATGATGCTCTCTTTTTGGGTCCCACGCGGCCTGCGACTCCGAGCGATTAATCGATCACCGTGGTACCCTTTATTCCCCACCCCCTCGCGCCTCCCATTCCCTCCTCCGGCCCTCATAGCACGCACTCCAATGGCCCACATCCCAGACCCCGATTTCCCCTTTGCACCCTCCCACACTCTTATAATCGACTTCGTCATGTTTAATTCTTTATGCATTTCTTGAGAAAGTGTAGAATTTTTTTTCGTTTCCACTTTCACCCCACAGGGTCTTCTTGCCATTTTCGAAAGGTAAAAGTTTCTTTCATTTATCCTCATGAAACAAACATATTTGTCGAGTTTTTATTAAGGATGAGAAATAATTACCTGAGAGACAGATTTTTTTCTCGTTAAACGGGAGCTGATTTTTTCATAATCCGTCGATGAATATTTTTACGTTCTCTTATTTCCAAAGGACATCGCTATGAGTCAAAGTCTTCTAGATTACTACTGTCAGATATATTGGAGGTACTTCACAGAGTACCATCATCGAAAATAATACGAATTATTAGGTTAATATCGTTTGCAGTAAAGTAAGAACATTTTAAATAAAATTTATTTGAATAAATGTGTCATTAACATTTGAACATCAAATAATATCAGTATGGATGGAAAAGCATGCAAAAATAAAAAAGCACAACTTTTATTAATATTAGTTACGTGTTAATCCAGTAAACAGAGAGCTGGACTACTTTCCGGAAGATTTGGTTACAATTCTCGGTGATATATCTGAACACCCTCAGTCCTTCACCCGAGCTGTGTGATTTTTTTGGTTACTAAATCTTCCTGTAAAGTCATAGGTGGCAAAAAAAAAGAAATTGGCCCCTCTACACGCTTGAATTCCACACGCTATTGGACTTAGCATTGGGTGAGCCCAATTCTTACCCATGAAATAAATCTTCGGATTGATAGCTGTGGTGGTCTAACGGCAGTACATCAATTCTCAAAGGTGTTGCTGGATCAAAAATGTGTTCTTATAGTAGAAAACGGTGATCCGGTCGTTCGGAGTAAGGACGGGGGGTGTGAGGATGTGTGCCTTGATACTTTCTTAATATGTCATTCGACGCTGTGATATAGGGTAAGCTTTTCCAATAATATAGCAAAAAAATCACCACTCTTTGGCAATTAAATAAGTCATTCTGTGAAATTCGGATGATTTGGGAACCTGGTAACAGTAAAAAGTATTATCGTAATCCCTTTGGGCATGCGGATCGCCGAAATCATTCGGAAAAAATCAGTGCAAGGCAACCAATGTGTTAAACTTCAGTTAAAAACTTAAAAATCCTTTCCTCTAAACTTAAACGCCATGTAAAAGAATCAAAATGGCTAGACGGAATACCAAGGACAGCATCAAATCGCCAAAAGTATCGCATTCCAAATTAAAATATTATTTCAGCATCAATAAAACAATAGAAGAGCTTCATACGAGACACACGGAATGGAATTAAAAGCAACAATCAGTCCCTTAATGGCATTCAAAAGCAAAATTCTACGCAAGTATTTACTTTTAAATAAGCCATAATCATCATTGTTATTAAATAAAACATTGAAGAACTTTTAAATCGTAGAGCCATCCAAGGAAGTTGCTAAACATTTACAGGCAGCATAAATAAGGGCAATATCGTGAAGCAGTTTTCTTGAAGCGTAATACTAATGTTATTAGCGTATCAAACGAAAGCCCTCAAATGGGGATGGCAGTAATGAGTGGAAGAGTGACGTAATATAATCCTAGAAGGAAACAGCAAAACGGTTTCGATATTCTAGTCACAATTCTGAATTTATAAGAACTATCTACTAGACAAAAAACTCTTGTTATAGACATAGCACTAATAAAGCGTATGTCTCTAGTTTGTGGAAGAATATAGATACCTTAAGATCATAATGCGTCACTAAAAAGGCGACGTTCTCGACGACAGTTGACAGGATATAGAAAAAATTCAAATTCAGATAAGATAAAGAAATGAGAACACAGCGGAATCTTATATGATTCTCATTTGTCATTTAGGTAAGCCAGACGTCAAAAAAAGGCGCCACCTTTATCTCTAATTGTTATGAATATCAATTAAAAATGAAAAACATGATTAAAAAAATTACATTATCTTATAATTTTTGTAAATCGTTATCTCCATCTCACTGTAATTCTAACAGACAGTGGAATAAAATGTCTTTCTAAAGTATAGGAAGAAATAATTGTTCATTTCAAAATAAAAATGACGGGCATTTTTATATTTCTCGTTTACCTTTGAAACGCACGTGGAGAATTTAATCCGTTCAAGTAGAGGACTTGATTCGTTCTTAAGTAAATTTTTTTATCGATGAATCAGGATTCTTTAATTTTGCAAAACTGCAATCTGCTGTCTGATTTGCCCTTTTCGTGATAATATTTTGAAATGGACTGCAATATAAATGACGGATTGTAAACAAGTTGTGGTACGTATCTTTTGTTTAATGATCTTGTAATATGCTCTGAAGTTCCTACGAATGCCTCTCCCTCAATTAATGCAACAATATGTTCTGTTACTATGATAGGCACAAAAATCCTGCATTTGTAATTGCTCCACTATTTTACGGCCATTATAAAAACTTATTATTCTGTACGAGATGTTTGTCAATGGGGATCAGTCACGAGCCATTTGAATCATTGATCTTTAACAAATAAAATCATCGTCTCAATATGTCTGCACCAAATAATGCAGGGTTTTGAACAATTTCATTGACTTGGATTTTTACATGGAATTTTATGTTAAAGCGCGCTATTAATGCCTTTTAAAAACGTCTCATTTAATGTCGAGTCTTTCAGTTCCTACGAGGTTCCAAATTCAGGTTATGTACCTTAATTTGGAAGCTCGTAGGAACTGAAAGACTCGAAATTTTGCGACGTTTCTTGTTCTTAGATGACAGTTTTTCATGATCTGAGCTTTCGATCTGCAAAGTCTCCTTTCCTCTTATATGTTTTTGATTCTTGCTCCTTTTTTATTCTCTGTTTTCCGGAACCAACATCCCAACGATGCTCTCAATTTTTCAATGTCCTTAAGCGACTCCATATAACTGTTTGACGGGATTTTTCGGTATATTTGTATCGAAAGCGATAAAGATCGAATGTGCCAGCTTCACATTCGACTGTGAACGGATTCATCTTGAATTGTAACAGTCGCGTATCTATTGTATTCGTGCATGCTAGAGATTCGTTTATAGTATTGGGAGAAATTTTTTAACTCTCTAAACCTATTCTCTCGTTATTCCTAAACAAAAATTGGTACTTCAGTGTCTTCCAAACACATTATACAGTACATACTTAAGATAGCCATAAGGTAATTTTTGCCTTGAAAATTATATTGTTGATCTTTGCATAAGGACCTACTTTCGTGATTCGTTTTCGTTTCCTCCTACTTCACTTGCGTAGTTATACACAGAAGCATTACCGTTATTTGTAATAATTAATTCATTTTTGTATATTCTGTATAACTTTTCTTATTTTCTGCGACATTTTTCTGCTTTGGAAAATAATAGTAAAATTGCCAAACATTAACCTTTGCTTCAATTTTTGGCGAAATGACACAAACATAAACAGAAAGTATAATATTTAACCAACCTAGTTTTTGTCCCAAAATCTTACTTCAGTTGCTTCGTATTTTACTGATTTAACGAAAGATAAAGACGCACAGGAAAAATTTAAGTTTCTACAATTAATTATCGTTTTTCCCTAAACTTTCAATGAAAATGAATTGTATTCCAATTAAATTCAAAAGTTTTATTTCCTGAGCACGAACTCAGACCCCTTTCATGGGAGTCTTGATTTTTCCTTAATCAACGAGAAAATAGGTCGGTAAAATGGATGTTTCCGGAGCTTATTTGCTTAACTTACATTATTACATATTTTCGGGAAAAGTTGCTACAGTTAAAAAAAAAAAATCTACATTTTGCTGCTCTTACTGGAATCGTCTTCAGTAGGAGAGACATCGAGAACTTTTCAATTTTACTAGGTATCCCCGAAAAGTGTAATATAAAAGAACTGTACTTTCCAATATACTGATTGATATGATTTCTTAGTTAGTTGTTGAACTGTCAGATATACAAAGAATAGGTTATGCAAAGGGTGAGATAGCCCATTGCCATACACATTAACGATAACCTGCAGGATAGGTAGCTTATGGGTGTATTTTCGCCACCGCCCCTCACTTTCCATCCCACACCCCTCACTTTACTTCCCACACCCCTCGTCCTCCTCACTTCCTCCTCCGACCCCGGCAGACCCCTCCCCCCATTCATTCACTCGCTTGCTCGAGCGCGGAGGTTTCCGTACCCCGACCCAAACGGCTCCTCCCCCATCCCTCCCATTATTATTCCTAACCCCCCTTCCCCCTTCCATCTCACCGCACTCTCCCCCGGAACTCGAGTGAGAGATCGCACCGCCATCTGACGCCTCGCGCCTCAAACGCGAGAGCCCTTTCATCCCTCTTTATCGCCCGCAATTTCACCTTCATTTGTTTTTTCCTCCTCCCCAGACAATCGTGCGCGGCCGCCATGCACACACAAACTCGCATTTGGGAGGAGGGGGAATGAGAACGGTGGGGTGGGGGAGAGAGGAGAGGGGAAAAGATATCCCGCAGTCGATCAATGCTTGCCCAAGCTCACGTTGATGGGGAGCGTCCGTGCCATGGCTTTGAACCCGGGGACGACACTTGATCGCGTTTCATCTGTTTCCTTCCTCCGCCGACCCCCTCGAGCATTTGTTTGCGTCGCCTCTCCACCCCCGTGTGGGCGCTTTGCAACTTCGGTGACCCCCTCTTCCCCCCAGTCGTGTTCCGGGATGGATTGAGGGAGGAGGATGGAGGAGAGCGTGAGAGGGGACCCGAATTAAGTGTCCATACGTGCCGCGTTTGCCGTCGGTCGAATAATAGACTACGTTATCTCGCTGTCGTTTCAAAAACTACCATTCCGCCTGTTTGAAAAGATTGCACGCAAGACTATGTACCACCAACTCTCCGTGTAAACCTGCGGAGGAAAAATTTGCATTCGTTCTCTTTCCGATTCCTACCCTACCCTCTACTCCTCCTACTTGCACTTGGTGCACGTATGTATCAGTCAGCTGTCGCGTATAAATCGGCGTGGAAATAAGCTATTTAAATCCGATGCCTAAAATTCAGACGATTTTTTCAAAATTCGTTAACTATTGATTAAGTAAAAGTATCACACGCAAAACTTTAATTTATTAATCATAAAACGTCTAACATTCCGCATTTATTAATTTTGAAAAATTACATTTTTAAGGCTATCCGCTGTAAGTATCTCTTGTATTTGAGTTAATTTATTTAGTTTTTGTCCCTGAGGAAGTAACACCAAGTTACGCATATGTTACTTCAAATCAGTTTATATTTAAAAAATATATACTATATGTATAGAAATATTATTATTCGATATATATATTTATATTCGATATATAAATATATATATCGAATAGTATGTACTACCGACTTCTGCGTGAAAAAACCTCCACCTTAAAAATGGGTATCATTATGAAAAACTTTTCTGACGTACGATATCTTTTGGAACCAAAAACGAATTCCTTGATCCGAAGATGGATTTCAACATGCGAGAAAAAGACCTCACTTGAATAATATGGCCGTTTCATATGAAGCATTTACTTGTTCGTTTAGATTAATGAGTTGCGCATTAAAGAACTGCACCCAAGAAAGCAGGTAATTCCGTAGGAAAACGCGCGAATGTAGGAACTATTGCATTTAAAACTACTCGGGCTCAATTTCCACTCATTCTTACCATTCTTACGTGAAGCTTACATTGTTCCAAGTAAATTTTGTTCCTTGCGTGTATTGTGGTTTGCGCCATTACTGATAAAGAATGACTTTCTCGAAGGTATTAATTAAGGCACATGATGAGGTGGGCTCAAAAACCAGGTCCATAGGTTAATTTCCCATGGGATGGAAAGCTCGGATCCGTCATTCTCATGAAATTCATAAACGCCTTTCTTTTAGAATCATGCTCTATATCTGCAGGCTTAATAATTATGAAAATTACTGTTGGGTTAGTAGTTATGGTTGTTCCTCGCTTACGTTCGTGATGGTTCAGCATATTTTTTCCTCATTCGATATGTTGTGCGATGCAAACTAAGTGGCTCATGATGAACCATCCTTGTCAGACAGAAAGAATCGTTCACTATCCCCTGACCGTTAGGAATTCTACGCTCCGATACTCCGTGTAAAGGTGTCATGCTATTTTCTCTCAAAGTACGGATGTCTGTATGAATACATGCTGCATCTAAATGTGCAATCAAAAGCCTCATATGAAGCGGTCTTCATGCCCCTCACCATCAATAATTTTCGTATTGCTAGCATTTGGGGAAAGGTAATGTTTTTCCATGTCACGTCCCACACCCATTTTTTTAGGATTTTGAGAGATACCAGCTTTCCTTCTCCAATCCGTAGGCAAACGCTCAATTTAGTAGATTACCACGCTGTACAGCGGTTTAAAAGACCTAATTACTCAATCTAAAGTCTTTTATCCTCTGATTTCATTGCACATATGCTATGAATTTTCGCCGATTTACATGTTGCGATATGTCTTCTGGATAGCAAGCCAGGATTGGTATGTGAGTGCCCCCATTTCCCCTGTATCCTCGACCCCACCTCGAACACTACCACTGAATGGAGTGTACGTCGACATACGAGCGTTGTAAATTGTATTCTGATCTTCCCTCACGTCTTCCACTTCAACTCATATCCTGACAAAGTGTGCAGTGTTATGTATGTATGAAATTTAGATGATTTTGGCGGCTGACCTCTTCAGGTTTTATTAAGAGATATTCCAAGCAATAATTTCATTGATTAAAGAAAGCAGTGAAAAATAGTGCAAGATGTGTTTATAAAGTATTGATTTTTTTAAATATCTTGGGTACTATGACTTTACAATGTTACGATACGGTGAGTAGGTGGAGGCATAGCTGTAGGTAGTACATGTTGTTTTTAAGCGTAAATGATTTTGTGACCAATAGTGTGGCCATCACTGAGTTTGTGAGGCAAACCAACTGGCGTGCGCCAGTTAATTTCTTGACCGCCGTTGCACTGGTAGTAACCAGTAGTGTCTATCCTGTTCGTGTGTTATTCATTGGCTTAGTTTCGTATTATCATCGTATAATAAACCTGAATCTGATGATGTAGTTCTTAAAATCTTAATCTGAATAAAATGACATATCCTTATATTTCTATCTACTCAGAAATCTATTCATGGTGTTAAAATTCTTAATAATTCTAAAATTAACGCATTTTTTCTCACGATCATCAAGATAACAATGAAAGGAATGGTGTCTAGCCTCGTAGGAACCATCATAGATTTGTGGCAATGTGAAGGTCTTCCATCGGTGAATGTGGTGGTGGTACTTTGTCATAATTTTATTCCGGCCGCTTAATCCATACTTTCTGACGGTAGTGTGAGTAAATTTCGATTTGATGGAAAAGAAAGAGAGAGAGTTCCACGCACAAAGTGAACTTTAAAGCAAGATATATCTTATAATTAATAACTATAAGAACAATCGAATTGGATCTTCGGGTCGTGGTCTTGAGGCCGTAACTGGGGTGATTGATTGCATTTTGTAGGTGGAAAAAGTCAGGGAGTGGGGTGATGAAGACGGGAGAATGGCAGAGGAAGATTAGAAAAATGGTGGCCACTCGTTATTGCATCATAGAATACCCATGATAAGTCGAGTATGATCGAAAAATTGATGGAAGTTAGTATTTTCTATTCAAAAGGTCACCTCCCGAAATATATGTGCATATCATAATTGCATTCAATTTACGGGTGTGTATTTCAAAAATTCTGAGTGATGTTTCAATTTGGTCTTCTTCATTTGATTCAATCCAGCAATGCCTTTTAAAAAATGTTCGTTTTACGGGTCAAAGGTAATTATTGCAAGATTACCAAGAGTTAATAAAGTTTGAAGTTGATTTTTGTCAAGTTCAGCATCACGTGGAGTAACCTACAATGGAAAATACTATTCTATATTCTAGACACATGCTCATTAGCCTTAACGAAGGTGGATCAAGAAACTCCTGCTACTCCTAAAATTTCACGCTAGGGAATCCGAAATAAAAGCGATGTTATTAACGAATAGCCCAAGATACTAACGGATATTAACAGATGACCTTGTCAAAATTGGTGCCCTTAGTAGTTGTTTCACATATAAAAGTCACACAATATACATGTTTCTATAAATATTTTCTAGTATTTCATCGTTTTCATGTATTGTTTTCATTTCCATTGCTGGTTATTACATCTTGACATTAATTTCAATACTTCAAATACTTTTGCAAATCTGGAAATATTTTTCAGACTGGAGAAATCTCGAAGGGTAAGAGGCTGTCTGGATAGCTTAACTGGCTAAGTATTCGGCCAGACATAAGGGGATACCGGTTAAAGTCAATGTGAATGATTTTTTACACTCAGAAATTGCTGCATTGTAAAGCACATTTAGCGGAACACTCCGTTAAAAGTTACTGTCACGTCATCTCCCTTAGTTTCTTGGAATTTAAAAATTGTTTAATTATATTTATAGTTATATCATTATCAAGTTTCACACTATTCCAGAGTACTATAGTCTTTGATAGAATTAGAAAACCGGCTTTTGGACAAGTTAGGTGGGTTTGTTTTTCCACCGAAATCCGTAATCCAAGCAGAAGCGAAAGGAAATTCTAATGAAATTCAAGAGATTTGAGGAAATCATCCCCTATTTCTGACCTCTATGTTTCTTAAGACTAATTACTAGAAGTAGTCCACCAGCAATTTGGATTTAATTTTTGAAGGTCCCTGGGGTAAGAACGGCCACACTCCTAACCCGCACCTAGCAATGAATATCTCATTGAGCCAATTATCTGATCCACATACATACTTGGACAAGATACGTATTCAGTTCAAAATGACTTGAAACCCTTGGATCAAGTTTCTCGCCACGCGAGTTTTTAATTAAAAAATTTATTTTTAACAGTTTTTCTTACATTGAACCTTTTGTAAAATACATTATTTCAGAAAAATTAAACAGTAGGCATTGGAAGAGAGATTGGTGGCCATTTTTCTTTAGGGCTTCACTAAAATGTTCTGCAATTTTGGAAGCTCCCACATATCTCTGCAACTAAGCTACTGGGTGTCCATTATACAGCAGTCTCCTGTTAAACCATAACCACCATTAAAACTTTTGGCTTTATATACATTAAATTACAGACTTATTTACATGTCTTTGATTTATCCTATCCATAACTGTAAATTAATTGGGGGTATTTATTGACCAAAATTGATTTAATTAATTAATATTGGTTATTATGTCGTAAAAAATTACATTAATTTACATCCTTAGTCAAGCTCACTACGTTATTAGTTTTTTTAGTTTGAATGTTATCAGGTAGTGTATTTTGTGTTGGTTAAGAGTATTTTAATCGTATCGTATAAAATTATGGGTAATTAATTGCTCAACAAATATTAACATAATGAAAAAACAGAAAAATCGTAGAACACTTTTAATTTAAATGCGTAATGTTTTCATGTTTTAGTAATCAGGACGCAATATTTCCTTCGACGGGTGTTAATTTGTCATTCTCAATGCTTCTCATAATACATCCTCAAAATATCCATTTAGTAGAAATGAGTGTACTATTATCCAAAAATACCAATTTTCAGGTGCATTGGCTACTTCTTGTTGGCCATAAACCCTACAAGTATTCAAGAATTTTTCTCGGGTTTCCCACCGGGTCAGGTTGATGAAGTGCACCAAGGTGCACTTCATCAACCTGACCCGGTGGGAAACCCGAGAAAAATTCTTGAATACCATACACCGGGAAAACCTGAGATCCTTCCTACAAGTATTGTTTGTTCGATCAAGTTTGGTAAAAAAAATTCAGAAGAATTGTAAAGTGTTCTCACTGTTATTAATTTTTTAACAATCTCTTATCGAAGAACTGGTAACTAGCGATGATTTTACCTGCTGTTAGTATAAAATGACGATTATGTAAGGGCCATCAAATCATCATCTTCTACATTAATCGACAACTAAGAAACGCCGCAACAACCCAAAAACTGCTTTTATAAATCGTATGCCCTCCGCTTTCAAAACGCTGATGAAATAAATTTCCTTTAAATAATTAATTTTGTACCTTTCTTTTCTGTTAGCAATGTCTCATTATAAAATTTCTGCCATTGGTAAACGTCGGCCTGATTATGGCTACCTCGGCGAGACGGCGGTTTTGTCAAATGTGGCAACCCCTTTACGGAGGTGTTTCCCATGGTCACTAAATCTAGGACACTTAATTTATTACTAGTGTGTTCAGTTGGGTTTTTGGAGGTTCTACTACTAATCCTTGTGTCGCGGTTTTAAGTTCAGCATTGCCTACGGATTATTTAACGTTAGTCTACGCTATACTAGTACTAGGCACAGGAGTGTGATCTAAATAGGCCGTGAAGGAGTGTGTAAAATAAAATTGACTGCGGACGCCTCAAATGTTATATTTTAAACCAAGAGCGTTTGTGGATCTATACTTTTCTAAAAATACCGGAATGTTTCCAGAACGCTATGCAAAGAGTAAAAGTGTAAAGGGACATTCGCCTTCTACGTATATTAATCGATTTAGATATTTGAAGAAATTCTCATCAATTGTCGTTTAGGGTAAAATTGTGTTGATTAAAGTGAGAAAAAAGGTAATTTTACTAATGTCCTGGAGGTAGGTCTGATTAAAGTATTAAAATAAAATTGATTGTTCTTATTATTTCATTTAATTCTTTTGGATCATAAAATGACAAAAGAAATCTAATTTCAGATTACGGAAGGAAACGTACTTCTTTTGCTAATTTATCCAATGTTGTCCTGTCTATGCACACTACTTGTACTTATTATTTCCATTTTTTCTGTTTTTATATATTTATTCTCTTTCCTTTACACACCCACACCTTTCGGAGTTGGCTCTGTCAAAAAGAAGTCTGATTTTCGATTGCCAGAGGAAACGTATTTCTTTTCTAATTTATTCCATTAATTCTTAGCGTCGGGAACTACTTACGCTCCTTTTTATCCGATTTTTCCACTTTTTACTATACTTCCTCTTTCCTATGTTGCTAAATGTATGGGTAACATCTCTGTACAGAATTCAGAAGTGGCAGCACACAGCGAAAACGCTCGATAGAGCGTTCAAGCAAAAAATTCAAGCAAAAAAGGCTAGTCCCCAAGATATTTGAAGATGCTAATATTACCATTAAATTGTTGGCCATTTGTCAGCATTGAAATTTGAAATGGCATTTTTTGGGAGGATTTTACAGCAAAGTTCTGGTTCATACGGTATGGTAGTGTAGTGATAAGATATTCGGTTACTCACCAGAGAACCCAGTCTCGATTCTGTCTTTGGATACTTCCATGCAAAATTCCATAAGTGTGATTTTTCTTATTGGCAGTTTCCAGGCACTCGAATAGTGGATTAGAAAGAGAAACGCACTCAAATGTACGTACTTAAATTATAATGCAATGCAACATAATGCACACCTAGCGGATGACTCCGTTAAAGTTACTGTTGCGGCATCTCCCGCAGTTTCTTGAAAAAACGTACTTAAATGTTTTAAATATCATGGCTTAATAAGGTCCAATCCAGGTTCAGCTCTCAGGTTAATGAATATGATTTACCAAGGGGCGAACTCCACCTCTCATAAACCTTTGGCTAAATCATTGTAATTAACGTCACCAGGTATAATTTGGTGGTATTAGTGCACTACTGAATAAGGCACAGTTAACCTTATTAAGTTCCTCCAAATACAATTTATTAAAACTGTAACGACGGTTTGACCGACTATGTTCCCATCAGTTGCAACTTATGCGCCAAAGTAAAAAATAAAACATATTATAAGTTAAATCATAGAACGTAGAAAATAGAATTGACTCGTTCTCAAACCTCGACATTTTCCTTTCAAATAATACATTTACCACAAGCTTTCATAAATATCCATTTTTTTTCTAACCCCAATTTTTTAAGTTAAACCACGAAAGAGAGGATATGTATTATTAATATTCAAACATCAGCGAAAGATATTATTATCGAGGTCGAACCGTTACATCTCCGCAAAGAGGTATCGTTACGTAGAGGCCGACCGTGCGTTACGTATTTGTTCCGTTGACTTGCCATGAGCAGGATTTATCCCTGATGATTATGGCTCATATTTACAGGTGTGTATATATCAGTTGCATAGTTTAAGGCGCAGTTGCTTAGAATTTGAGTATACCTTTGTTCGCAAATAGTTTCACTTGACCTGTTTAAAGAGTGTAATTATTTAGCAAAATTTATTTTTTTAATGTTAATATCAATTAAAGTTTAACACACCTAAGCCATATTAATTTTACGTCACTTTTTCAATTTTTCTAAAACTTTCATTTTTACCAATTCATGTAAATTAATGGGATTTGCGAGTAATATAAAATATTTAAGTGACCGGAAAGGTACATAAAATTCAAGTATTTCAATCAGTTATCTTGTTCAAAATATTTCAAAACTCCAAATATTTTGAAAATTGGAAAATGATTTTCGCAGAACCAGAAGTTTGAATAAGTTGGGAGTCTTCGAACCCACCGAAATACTTACTCATGTCCACACTTTCTTTTATTTTCTGAGATGTACTGTGTCCATAGTTATACGGACTAGAAGGATCTCAATTGTCGTTATATGCGTGACACAAAACTTGTGGTATTCACAGCAATCATCCCAGATTTTGATTTTTGATAGTTGAGAGGAAGGAGCTCGTTATGATCTAAGCCCTAAGCAGAAAATCGCTCAGCTCGGATTTCTTAGATTGAACCGTCCTTTTGGACTGAATTGCCCTTTTCTTACTCGTATATTATACATCACGCGTGCCCCTCCGGACCGCTCTACCCACTGGTCTACCACGCAGCACTGAGGCACATTGTATGAGGACCGAAGCGTGTAAAAATGAATGGGTTAATTTATGAAGGAATCATCTATAATCAACAGTAAATAAAAAGTGGATAGATCATTTTAGGGGATCGCAGTGTTGCAATATTTTTGGCCGGTTCAAGAAAATAAATGAAAATCCATCGAGACTTGTGATTAGGACACATGGCTTTGACCTAAGTTCGGATTTTCTTATTCTCTTCACCACAGATCGTACCTCCCTCGAAAAAACATTTAAAAAGAGACGGAAATCTCAGAACTATTAGTCAATTTTTTTTCATGGCACCACTCTAAAATCGCCTTGAAATATAGCTTAATATCTGGGAACTGTTTTTCCTCATCAACTAAGGCAAATATTTACACAATTATATTTTTCCTAGTAAAATGTGAAATAGCTGAGTTATTCGCGCAAAGATTTTTTAATTATGTGAAGAAAATATTATTTTTGTATCTATATTCTCTCTGACCATTAACATATCTCGCATTAAATATTTATGAAACTACTTTTACATGCAGTTTTTAGGGTTTGTTTGGTACTTTTGAAGATCGTCACGTAGAAACATCATTGTATTTTTTTTACCACAAAAGTGAGGAGAACCGTGAAGAATATCCCATTTGGTGAGAAACACTATTATCTATATTGCATTTCCGTGGGGACCATTAAAGGCAATTGCCCTATTTAACTTCATATTGAAGAATAAACTTTATGAGGGGATGGTTTTGAGGCCACGCTTTCATTTCACTTTGCAGAGGCACAAAGGAAAACTTTTAATAGCCTGAGCGATGTAATATGTAATATTATTCCATGCTCTCCTTATCTGGGGTCATAAACCGTTTGGAAGAAGCTATGCATTGGCCGCTTCAAACACGTATTTTTATATTTAGCTAAGAGAAATCTTTTTGAATTTCTGACATTTCCCGCGCCAGAGTGGGGAGTGAAGTCTACTACAGTATTTTTACCAATTTATGACTTAATTTCTAATTTCCCAACATGAAACCACTTTCTCTCCCGTTCCTGGATTATCACCACATATTTCCTTGTTGAATAATTATTTTTATTTTAATCCCACATGCATTTTATGATATTGAGTAAATTTATGCATGTACACCATATGCCAAGTGTTTTTGCTAATATGATTACAAAAATTAAATTGTTCAACCTCCAAGATTGGGCTCTCAAATTAGCGTATACCGACTAATAAAAGGGTTAGAATGACTACTCGTTTCAAAACCAAATATTTAATGACGGCTACTCAATTTTTTCCATTTTCTCAAAAGCACTCATAACGGTTCACTCAAACGATTTTCGGGCAACAACTGAGTGCTAAAAATAGCTGATATTTTTATGAGCGTCTTTAAACGTATGCGCAACAAAAACTATCCAACTTTGGTTGAAGAGTATTGCCATCTTCATGTTGAGGTCGGAAATTTTTCAGACAAACTGCCAATTAGATTTCTTTATGACCCCAGCTTCTCAATAATATCAACGTGCAGTAATTTGCACGGTGAAGGATTTTCCAAATACCTTGTCCAACTACTGTTGAAGTGAAATTATCTATGCAAAATGAGATAGGAGTCCGCAAAGTAAAATCTGGAAACAAAAAATTGCGCTCATTAGGACTGTGGGTAATATGAGGAAGGCAGCTTAGAAAAACAAAGTGGCATAAGATGATATAAGGAACTCGAATTTTTTATACTGACTTACGATTTTAGTTTATCCCGTGGTATGGTTTGATTTGAGAATTTTGAGAGGGTTGAACACCAACGTTTCAAATACCGAATTCACTCTTGAATATCATGGCGGAGATATTGCTCGAAATGTCGGATTTCGACAGTTTAACAGAGAAAAAGATGCAATAATCCCTCTCACTTTTCAAATAGTATCGATTCTAGACATAAATTTTTCACGGATTCTTTTAGAAGTTGAACTTCTTCGGGCTCGGCGTAGTTTCAAGTGGTCTCATAGAAATTGCAGATATGGAAGTGTAACACTAGTGATTGTATTAGTGTATGCTAACAATTTATTTCATTCCTGTCTGTGATGCTGATTTGATTACCGTTTTCCCTAAATAAAACCAATGGGTTTAATTTAGGGTGTCCCCTAATTTTATCCGTAAAAAAATAGTTCCTCGCTTTTATTGTGTTTCATATAAACAAAGAGTGAGATCCGCATCACATGGTTGTAGTGTGATGACCTCTGATCAAAGTTTTGCATTCAAAATTCAATGAAAAAATTAATCAAGATGGAGCAGTATTTTTCACAGAATTTAGCATATCGAATGATGCAAGACTGCTGGTTGCTTGGAGGGCTTAATTTCAGTGGTTTATGTAACATATATTGGAACAGCTACTTCAGAGCATGTACCTGAGAGTAAATAACTAAATATCATATGAATGATAACTAATTAAAGTGAATTTAGGTCCATTTATATCGATTTTATACCCTATTTTTTGTTACTGATTTCAAAGAATTTATTTTGCATTCGTCAAGTTCAACATTATGTACATTCAACATTATGTTCTTAAAAAATAAGGATAAGTCATTTAAAAGACAATAACGAACAGCAATAGCATTTCCTTAATCCTGAATGAAAACTAAGTTATTAATCGCTGTAAACTAATGAATAAAACTAATTAATTTTAAAATAGGAAAATTCTTCTTATCTCACTTCTTCCAACTTTTGTATGTACACCTCCGGTGACAAGATATTTAAATACTTGTTCCGCTACGTTTTTACATACGTTCTGAAATGATATTAGGAACAAATGAATCTCTGTGAAGTTAAAGAGCCTATATAAATCAAATTTCATAAATACTATCACTATATCACACTTCATGTCAATAAATATAAAAATGAAAACAGCGGAAGACATACTTGGAATCAATACAGAACCGTACAAGTGTAAAAAGGTAGCCGAGTATATTATTTAGTTTCTAAAGCTGAATTTAATCACATACTTTATTAATAATATAACTCAAATAGGTAGTTGGAGGAGTCATCATCAGCTAGCATCAGGCCCCTTTTAGTTTCCGAGGAATTATGAAACATTTTTAAAGATGAGGAGGGTCAAAACCTCTGAATACTTGGTCTCATTCAAAAACAAAGAAAGGGTCATTGAAAGTAGCTCCTAAAATTCGCAGAGCTTTAACTTTGTCACGGTCTGTATTAAAATCATTAGCGACAATGATTAGGCCAGTTATGTTACTCTTAATTCATTCTCTACTTCCTTGATCAGTAAAGCCATAATACCCGAAATAGTGTGCTTCTATGACTGAAATGTCGTGCCACAGGCTGTTTTCATGTCTCTATTATTCCTCAGACCATGAAAACTAGGGCCTACTAGTGAAAATAAATAGTAAGGTTATTTTTCTTTTGCGATATCTTCATGTTTGGCTATCCATGCAGATATTGGCATGTCACACACACACACACACACATACATTAAAGGAGGTAATATAAATAAAGTTATGTTATGAATAATTTCCAAGGCTTCACAATAACATCGATATCAGAGTTGGATGAACGTTAAACATTTTAACTACGAATTAAACAATTTTCTGACAACATAGTAACGGCCATTCATTTGCTGAGTCATCATAATAAGTAAAATGACTAACATTTGAGTAAATGTAAACATTTTAATCAATAACAATGAATGAATCAATATGAGCTACAAAGGACTCAACAGTAAAACTGTACAAGGTAATACAACGTTTTGGAAACCAACTACTGCGACCAAGGCACGTAGAAACATTTTTTCAAAAATCGACATCCGCATGCGTATCATACGGTTAGACTATACATAAAATTGACAATTCTTGTTTCAAACGAAATCATCGTAAATTTATTGATTGGTATTGCATAGCTTATTACGTAACTTACCTACCACTCAATTTCCTTAGGAAAATTGATTTTTTCCCTCCACTTGATACACTGCCGAACACGCAACATCTTCCATTCTATATGCAACAACAGAATTCTGGAATTTTTCCGGAAAAATAGCACAGATACCTCTATTTCTGTCGAAGTTCACGAGGTTACCAAGATTCAGGTTGAACTCGAATTGGATCCTCCGCGGAAAGGCCCTTCACCCCTGCGCGTTCATCAAGGAGGAGGGGAAATGTAACAACTTCTCCCAGTTCTAAAACCCTCTCGAAGTTGGCAGGGATTAGGACCCGTCGAGAATGTGGCCACTGACACGGACCTGGTGTTTACTAATCTTTTTCTACCCTTCTTACCTAATGTCCTGACCTCAATTCTTTTTTTTTCACAAACGCTTCTTTCGCTAACATATTTTTTCAAATATTCCCACAAACGTGTTCCTTCCTCCTCTAAAGCAGTGACCAAATAAATGGACTACTGCAACTGCTGTAGTTAATGTCCACATATTTCAATATTTAACCTAACCTTCTTCTTTCTAAAGAATCTCACTAGTTTTGTTTTCTTGTGAATATCCTAATACCTTCCCTCTCACATTTTCCTGTTAATACGTGACATAACACTTAATATCAAACCCTTAGCTTTCTGACTATTTGTTGGGTCCTCTGCAAATCTAATTAACTTCGCCTACTTTTACTCCCAGTTCCAGCCCTTCCCATGCTATCCTTAACATTTCCTCAGCATACGTATGTGATGAAAAATTCAGACCATAATGGGTTACCCTGTCTCACTCCCCTGCCAATCACTACTCATTCCGACTCTCCCTCTGATACCCTTATCTGTCCCGTTTTATCCCCAGTTAATGGTAAAACAAACGAAGAAGTGCACGACGGTGTAGGAGAGATGAAATTGGATAAGATCCAAAGGAGACCGGAAAGATGGATGCAGAATATTTTGATTTGCGATAGAATACTAAAGACTTGTATTTTAGGGATGAATTTGAGGTTAAGTAGGGGAAAGAAAAGGGTAGGGATGTTGGACTGAATCAAGAGAGGTAGAATGTGTGCGGAATTTAAGAAAAGTTTATTGTATTGTGGAGTATCAGGTTTTGTCTTGCCAGGCAAGGCTAAGAGGTGTACAATTTGTGTTCATCTTACCTACCTTAAATGGTACGTGTAGAATACGAAATAATAATAATCTTCATTAAGGTATTAAATTTCTCTTGTTATTTTTCCTCTTTACTTCCTTTAGACATTCCTAATTCCACTTTGGCACTCTCCTACCTCTCCTAATCCTTTAAACTGTATCATGCATTTTATTACGACTTAATTTTGATCCAAATCAGCACCCACACACGGGAATCTGTGTGAGTTGATAGACCTCTTTCTAAATCTATGGTATAATTGGTAAAACTATAATACTATAGTTTTACCAATTATACCATAGATTTAGAAAGAGGTCTATCAACTCACACAGATTCCCGTCTATTATCTATCTGTTTCTCCCAGATTTCCTCTTTTTTCGACACCTATGATGATGTTTGAGCAACATTGTAGTTGTTATCAAACTCTTCCTCTTACAAATCTCTATTTCTTCCTTTCCACAATTATTTCTAATTCCTATTTGCGTTCCAATATATTTCAATCAAATGCTTTCTTCCTGGCATCTACTTTATATTGTCTTCTATTTGATCATTCAAGTTGTCTAATTCTTCCTCCCTGTGACTACTTACCGGTATGCTACCCAGATTTTCATCATATTGGACATGTCCATCATTGCATCTTCCAATATGATTATATCACTAATCTGCTCTATTAACTTCCCTTTTCTCCAATTTCATATAACAACAGTCAGCGGTCATTGACTCTCCTCCTCCAGTACTAAATACTTTGTAACTACCACTCCAGCAAAACTTGCTCTCTCTATCACACCTCACACAAACCTAACATATCTACCATACGAGTTGACCCCGCCAGTACGCATATTTCGGTCAACAATTCGCACCAGTCTTATTATAGATATATTTATCGCTTGTACATTCTATATATTTTAGGACTATAGATTTATTTCCTCTTTCTCTGTACATGATAACTTATAGATAACGTGCGTATCAGAGATTTCAAGGGTTTTTTCTCAAAGTTAATTATATTTAGGTAAATGTCTTTAGATACCATATTTCGAATGTTTAACTTTATAATAGCATTTTCTTCCTTTGCAGTTTCTTAGAAAAGTTTTAATCCAATCGCGCTTGGCGATCACGCACATTCTTTTTATTAACAATTGGCACGTTTAAAAATGTATTTCAAGAAAATTCTGTTTCCCCCGCATCCATTGCCCCCCTGCAACTACGAAACTGGCAGTCTATTTGAGTAAGTCGTATTTACTTTAATAATGATCAATTAGTAATACTTCTCAACTAAATATTCATTTAGTTCATGACCGGTTTCGTTGAGCTACATCAAGATGATGTAGCTCAGCTAGGTGATGATGTAGCGCATCGAAGCCGATCGTGAAATAAATAAATATCTAGTAGATAACTGTTACTATTTGTTCATTAATACGTGTATGTTCGGATTCCAGCATATCACACCCGAAACTACGAAATTTGTTCACCTTAGTTGGGAGGTTCTGCAGTCTATAGTGTCAATAGTTGTATCAATAATATTCCTAAAAAAAAGAAACAGTTGTTCTACTAGAAAGGTATAACTTTCATATCCATTTTTCCCACTTCCCGTATCTTGTGAACTCGAGTCAATGTGCGCAGAAGAAACACCCTTTCTTTTTTCATCCGTGAGTTCATTTCCTCAGTGCTGCACGGAATCTTCCCTTAACTCTTGATACCCCTGCTCGTAAAAGGACTTTCTTTCCACTCCCCTTATCTTCTGTTAATATTTTTCCTGAATCCCTCCTCTCCCTGAAGGACGCCTCTCATCTAGAGGGATCAACTCCAGGGCAATCGTTTATTCTTTTAAACCTCTTAATTAAAAAAAATCCTTTTATGCTTACTCCGTATGGATTCCAGTTGCACTCAATCCCTAATTCCAGGGAAAAATAAGACGACGTTCAATTCCATTCTAAGGTCTTTTCCTCGAGATTATCGATTCCAATTATATGTTCAAAATTTAATGGGATGCACTTCCTGCATCTGCGCAGTTTTCTTTCCTCTTTTTGAAATTTAGCTAATAAAAGTTGCCCTAATGGTACTTATTTACCTATATCATGACACAATAATTACCGGTAAGGAGTATTTACTTCCGAGCCTTCTCTCTGAGTAGTTGAGGAAATATTTGAGTGAAAGTATGCTTTGATCTCAAGTTTCTCGAAACTTATACCTAATATTTAAAACTAATAAATGAAAAGGCTAACATTTATGCTGTATAATTAATTGAACACCTTTGGTTTACTTAATTTTATATATGGCACATTCTTTGAGCCCTCCCGATGGACTGCAAACTTAACGTGGGTGGTAGGGCTTGTGGGTTCTATCATAAATATATAAATTCAGTCAAATAAGAGAATACCTAGGTAAATTAGATGGCCAAAAACACACGATCAGAAATTGAGGGATCCAGTTTGAATACTTAATTTAGCCAAATAGTTTTTGCAATGGAATGTTTTATATTTATTATTTTAAGTTGTTTAGGGGATATCCAAAACCTAACTTTGCACAATATGCTGCATGTAACGGGCACACCAAGTAGTTGTATTATAATGAGAACTATTTCATTTCTGGAATTTTTATGTACCCATCAGCTCAATTGACTAATATGAATTTATGATTTCCTGTCAGAATTGACATTTAGCTGTTATTTAATGTTTTCAGTGAAGGAGAGTTTGATATAACTTCCATCATTGTGGAAGTTAAATATATTTAAACTCATTAGTGTCAAATGATACGAATACACTGTTCACTCCAATTTTGTTCAATGTGCCCTTACATACTCTTTTAATCAACTCTTCTATCAACTTGAAAGACTATTTTCTGTACACCTCTTATACATATGCCATCCTATTCCCCTTTTGTTTATACATAAATGTAATTATTGCATTATTCTAATCATATAGTATAACTTAGGTAAAAAGCATAAGTAATTTGTATGAATGAAGTAACATGTACCCATACTGTCACCAAAAAAATTTCATGAACAAAATTTTGCTAATTATAACCATATTTGTTTACATCTCTCCCATTTTCAAAATTCTTACAGTTGTTACCATCTCATTTTCATTTTTATCAATTCTTTGAATGATTTTCCACCACAAAATGCATTTGGACTTTTGTCAACTTACAAGCCAATCATCATCAACCTACACTCCTTATGCTATATTATGCAAACCCTCAGACAACCTGCTCCAACACTCTTCAAATCCAAATTTATATCATACAATGTCAGCACTTATTATTTATTGCATTTATCCCTTTGCCCCATACATTTTTACTCATTTCCAAAAAGTCTTCTGATTACCTTAAAATCTTTCTGCATTTTTTAAATATATCCGATTATCACTGGTGCTCTTCAATGTTTTAGTGGAGGAAATGATTAAGAGGCATGGAAAGAGCTGGAGGTAGGAATGAAAGTCGGAGGGGAATTTGCAAAATCAGTTAGGTTTGCTGATGACCAAGCTTTAGTTTGTCAGTCAGCCAAGGGGTTGCAAGCATTGCTGAGTGAATTGGAAATTCAGTGTGACAGATATGGGAATGAGAATCGATATTAATAAAACTAAGATTATGCGATTTTCCAGAAACAAAAAGGCTAAGCTAAACATTAAAATAGGAGGGCAAAAAATAAAGCAGGTAGAACAGTTTACATATCTTGGAAGTGTTTTGGACCGACATGGTCAAAGTAGTAGGGACGTAAGGACAAGAATTGCGCTAGGCAAGGAGGCTTTCTCAAGGAGGAGGGAGTTGATGACAGGGGCGTTGAGTATGGAGGTTAAGAAAAGACTGACTCGTCAAAACTTTGATATGAAGCACACGGTCTGAATGGTGCGGCAATGTTGCAATTGAAGCAGGAGGAGATACGTAGATTGGAGTGGAGAAGAATGGAGAAGGTGAAATGGACCGAAAGAAAACAAGTGAGGAAGTACTGGAGATGGTGGGTGAGGAGAGGGGTTTGTTGAGAGAAATCCTATAGAGGCAGGAAAAATGGATGAAAGGCATATTGAGCGGTAGTGGAATGTTGAAGAAGGTAATAGAGAGGAGAATATTAGGCAAACGAGGAAAGGGCAGGAAGAGGATAGGGATGTTGGATGGGATGAAGGGAGGAAAGAAGTACACAAAGATGAAGAGGGACCTGATATAGAGTAGGTTGCTGGATTGGGTTTTGTTTGGAGGAACAAAAGATTTATTTGGTAGTTGTGTTCACCCAAAAACCTACCTTAACCAGTAGATTACCTTATAATAATAATAAATCTAAAATATATACTTACTTTATTTTATGACATTTTTGTATTAATTCTTTTTATGACTATGAAAATTTGGTGATAACTTCATCAGCTCTAGCAACTATTATCCTTTCATGCTCCTCTTTCTTTGTCCCTGAATCTTTCACTTCCTCATCCTACCATGCATCACCTTTTCCACTTACACTTTCCTAACCACCCCTTTTCACATGCACTTCCAGTGTATCAGACAATTACTTATTATTCAATTTTTTCAATTCTGTATGATTCGTTCAGTTTACTAAAGCATGCATTTATACTGTCCTCATGCACTGTAAAGTGCTGCATGCATTACCAGAGAATACTGCTCTTGTCATAGGTACTCTAAAGGCTTGAAAAATTTTGCATGCCATATCTCTCAGTACTCATGAAAGTGAATATGATTCCAATTGCCAGTTTTTCTAAAAAACTTTTTTTATGCCTTTCCGTTAGTTAAAATTGCATTTAAATCAATGAATTGAGACTATCCATGGAACACCTTGGAATTAAGCAGTATGGAATTTATCCTATGATCCAAGATGAGAGCTGCAAAATGAGATGATTTTTTAAGTGAATAAAAATTTACAAGGGGTTGGAAAATGTTCTTCATTAAGAATGTTTGTTAGCGTTTAAGATGATACTTTTCTCTTCGGTGAAGTTTCCAATGGCCAATCATGAACACAAATGCCTCACTTTTTGTCGCTTTTCATCTATTCCAATATTCAAGGTGGACACCCTTGTCCTCGATTCCCTTCTTAAATGATAAAAGTATTGTTTATTTCTTGCTTTTTATCCAAATCGCTCATAATCTCATCTGGTACTTTCTTGTGAATCATTTCTAAATGTTGCAGTTGTTATTTCTATCGTCTCAGTCAGTTGTTCTTAGTTTTGGTTTTTACTGAGGCTTGCCAGTGTGAGCATCAATAAAATTGATCTCACAAAAAAAGGAAACGCCATCCTCATTGGGAGTTTCCTGTTCACATATCATATCCCCAACTTCAGGCAAATATAATTTGCCCTTTCCACAAACTTTTGAAGAAATTGACCATTTCTTATCTTCATCCAAGTTTTTCCCGACCATTTGACTGCCACACAATGCAGAAATGACTTCATCCAGCATGCAGGCAATTTTAACTGAGTGGCATCAAGATGACTCTCAAATTGAGCAGTTTATAAATCGTTATGAAGATATATTTTCATGTATTTATTCAAAGTCAATAGTTAAAGTTTGCAAATATTACAAGAATTTGTACAGTTTCATTAGGTTGTTAGAGTAGTTTCTACAAGTATAAATAATACTGACTAAAATTTATATGCATAAACTCACATTTAACACACCTACAGCAGATACAAATATTCATATACACAGTTGATGAAGTATGCCTTTCACAAGAAAAATATTGAACAATGCTCAAACATGTATATATGGTACAACTTATTCCAATATTTTCATAAAACAATGAAAAAGTATGCATTTAATAAAGGCTATACTTATAGGCTTAAATTTAATTGATGAAAAATTACATTCATGACTCCCATTTTTAATAAACGGTAAGTCTTTAGCTATGTATTTACAAAAATGTTATTTTTGAAAGATTTTACCCATCTTACATTATCACTGGTATGAAAATAAGCCATTCCATGATTAGACTCTATCACAATAATGAAAGGGTGAAAGCAAATCGGGGATTCTGTTCACTATGCTTCACACCACATACACATTCTGGCTGCTGAACTCACCAGACCCAAGGATATGAAAAGGCTCTCTAGCCAGGCTCTCACTGAAATTCAGACCATAATTTCAAGCTAATCATGAAGTAAAGTACCATATGTGGTTATTTCTTGCTTCTCAAAAGATATTTCTGTCCTAAAAAGTGCAGATAGCTCCATGTATGAGGCAGCAGTTTTCTCACCATCAGCCCCAAGTCAAGGGAACCCCCATTGATCATAACAGTTACATACAGTATGTGATGCACAGCAAGAGGAAAACTAATGAGGGACATAGATTTGATACCCCTAAATGTGGAAGAGAACTTTGATAAAGTTAGATTCATCAGTTACAAGTATCAGTGAAGACATGAATAATTTCACAAGGAAGAAATAAATAGCATGTGACACCTTTCAACACAAATCCATTCACTTGTATCGATTTCATCCATTGATGCAACGACTAAATTTTGTCAAAAATTACTTCCCAGAATTTTGCAAGCTCAGTTTCAGATAACTAACCGCACCAGTGTACATGCAGTAGATGATACCATCAAGTACACACAGAGTTCCATGATTCAAGTTAGCCAGATTCAATATGACTAGTCATCATCATCATCATCACAGGCATTATACTGGGGCTGCCTGACCTGCTGTCTTGGAAGTTCTTCTTGCAACTGCAGGACATGTTCCAAAGGCTCTGGCCGACCATCTTCTCCTATTCGAGCAGGCAGCACAATTCCCTCCCTAAGTGAAGACAACAAACACAATGGAATATATAAGCTGTATTTTATTTAACTGGGATGCAAAATGGAGATGCATCACAGACCATATCTCTACAGGTACTCTGTTACAACATTCACTACATCCACTGTAACTATGAAAGAATACATATATTTCAAGTACTAATAACAACCCTTTTAGGATTATATTCTAATTCAGAGTGGCAACAGTAAATTACCTAATGAACCTCAATGAAGAGAGAATGAGCCGAGTGTAGAATTCATTCAGTAACTGAATAGAGGGTCTAGTTTCAAATTTGTGTACCAGTTTGCAGTAATCATATGCCAATTTTAAATGTACATACTTAAGCCCATACCAAGAGTTGTTTAGGTTGACTTCCCTTTTTATTTTCAGGAATCAAGGCAAACCAAAGAATGATCATTGCAACCCCATTGGGAAGTTTCATCATTTCATAATCATGCATATTCTTCTGGTAAATGAAAGTGGAACCCATGAATATTTAGATTTGAAAGACTTAATATTTATACTTACTTGTATAGCAAAGACTGGAGACTTATGTTTAACATTATGGAGCTTTAGATTCAATGGGTCACTTTCATAAAAATATTTAGAAGACCAAATATCTATAGGACCTGACCTAATTATGAAAATCTGTGGCTACTAATAAAATGTTTATCTTCTAATATATGAGACCTATTGACAAATCTGGTCCCTGGTTTACATGCTGGTGTCATGGTTGTGTGAACAAATTTGTCACTTAACAGCAATAACAGCAGTATACTAAATAATAGCTGCTTAAGTAAAAGGACATCAATAACTGCTAAGGCTTAAGGTCTAGAGAAACCCACAAAGATTCAAGCCTAAATTTTGATGGGAGGATTTCACAGCTGAAAATTTGATTCTAGTGTCCATGGATAAGAGCAAACAATGTCTTCAGGTATTAGCAAGCATGGCTCCTTGAGTTGGAATGTACAAAATGTATTTAAAGTTTTATTTTGTGAGAGTTCTACAACCTTAGTACACGTCAGGAACTTTCAGCCAAGCGATTATTCATTAAATACCAATGCATAATTAAATGACTAGTCCAGTGGGGCATATAATTACAAACCACATGCCCTGAAATGGTTACTGGTAGTTGGTAAAATCCAGAAATTAGTAAAGGAAAGAAAAGTTGAACGGAAATCTTGCCCTCATATTGATACTACAAGGTGTAGTCAGACAAAATTCAATTTTGAGTTTCACCTTTTTGTAACAAATGTAGAGGTCGCCACTGGTGCCTATATAAGCTTGATGTATGTACTGAACAGTCATAACCTCAAGATGGTCACAGTGCTGAGTACAAATGCGGAGTATAACCAAAAAACCCATGATTATTGAAAGTGTAGGCAATGGTTGCTTGGCGGCAGAAATTATTCAGTTCGTAAGGTGCCAAGATCAATGGTATTTGGTTCTTCGGGTACCCCAGATCAAGGGTACATTATGTTGTCACAAAGTATAATGAATCAGAAAAATCCAACAATGGTTTTGCAAAACTGGAAAGGAAAATTCAGTCAAAGGAGTGTGTTATCAGGATGCCCAACATCATCCAATGTACTCAGGAGTTCATTTTTGAGGATCTAGGGCAATCAATCCAAATATTGTCGTCAGTTGTCAGTGTGAGTAAAAATACTTATGCGTCAAACCATCGAGGAGGACCTATGCTACAAGTCTTACATCATTAAAATAACACAGATGCTTTCCAAAGCTACCAGGGCGAAGCAAGTTGAATGCTATCTGATATTGTGTTTCTTAAAAAACAATGCTGCTAGACAAATCGGATTTTTATCTGACAAAAAATTTTTACTGTGAATGCTAAAACTAATCACAGGAATGACCACCAGCTTGCCCATGACCCTAAAGATGACCCCATTTTTCCAGAAAGAAATTTCCAGCGAATATTCACGTCCTAGTTGCGTCTTTAACAAAGGGTAAAATATCAACAAAGAAGTTTAGTTGCATGTTCTGAAAAATTTAGTGAGCTGTAGATGGAAACTGTGTCATCTGGAAGTCATTTGGTTAAAAATTGGTTGTCGGACGTCAATATGTTTTGGTCCAAAGAATTCTGGCCTCTCAACAGCCCAGATTTAAATCTGTTCTACTACTATGCATGCAGTGGGGTTGAAAGAGTCACAAACAAGTCCAAGCATCCAAACATTGCATCATTGAGAGCCATTATTGAAACTAAATTCACTGAAATGGACTGTGGTGCATTAAAACGGGCTGGTGAATGCTGCAGACCAAGACTTGATGAAGCCACCACTCTAACAAGTGGGGGATACATTGAATAAAATTGTTGTTTACGATCACACAAACAATTTAGTACAAAAAATGTTGTACACATTTTCGTTTTTGTTATTAAAAATGTTTGGAAATATTGTTTCATTTGTCCAGATTTTTGCACCACACCCTGTATATTTGAGATGCAAAATAACTAAAACTGTCTATTTGTTAAAAAATTTCCAAGACCAATAGTTGTTCAGTGATATCATGCCATTACATGGCCTTAACACAATTTTGCAAGAATAAACTTGCTTTAATCAATCAAGGTCAGGTTGATTATGACATTCATGGACAAAACAAACACACTTTGCTACACTCTGTAATTGATTAAATGCATTAATTTTTTACTCATATAGGGATTTTATTTGACGAAGGAGCTACAAAAACAGATGAAAATCAGAGAGATGATCTCACAAAAAAAATAGCTTTCTATAAATTTGATCACCTTGCAAAAGGTCTGCATATACCATATTTCCAGCCCAAAAGATACACTTTTTCACCCCATAGTGAGCTCTAAAAATCAGCCTGCACCTTATGGGACGGGATCATACTGGTATACATTCAACATCTAAGCAAAAGCCGATTTGCCAGACAAATAAGTATTTTCTCCCATATCAGGGATAGATAGTGGTTGCCTTGATTAAAAATTTCAATAATATTACCATGATGAGTTATTAGTAAGCAACAGAGTTTAAATATTTCGAAAAAGAACTTAGTAAAAATTCCCAAATTAATCATAAATTTATGCAATGTAGTGCATCTAGTTTTATCTCATATGTGGTGCTGCTGTGAAATTTAATATGCACACAGCAGAGGTCGGGATGTTGCCCCTCTGCTAGTCTATCTATACATTGTATCTTTACCAATAAACTCAAATGCCAACAGGCATTCAACCTTATGTAGTATGAGAATGTTGTAAAGGAATAGAAAATGGTTGCTTTTAATACAAATTTTGATAATATCAAAATAACTGAAACTAATGATGAAAGAAAATACTTTACTTTTTCACATGGAGTATTTTTACTCGTGTCAAGTGTCTTCTTTCATCATCACATAAAAAGTAAAAATTATAATAACCTGCATTTTATACAATAATGCATCTCATACGCCAGGAAATAAGGAACATATTAGTCAATTGTAAATTATCCAAAGACCAACTGGCATCACATCAAGTGAAACTCTTGCCCTGGCAATCAAAATTTCTGTTACTGGTCTAATTTTAATATTTCATCCATGTGTTTTGGCAGCCACATATTCATTTACCTGGTGAGTTTGTCCATCATATTAACAAGTTGCATTGCTTCAAATTCTTTTTGCTCATCAGACATCCCTTCTGTTGGATTTGGTCTAGGAGGTTCAAAGCAACCAGTCACAGGGTTTATACTGAAAAGTACCATTAGAGTTCATCAAAATAAATAAATTTTACAATAAGAAAAAAAATGCATCTTCAACCATGTCTCTTAATTACCTACTTATTCCTAGAAGATTAGATTCAACATAAAAATGTATAACATACTTTGGTACTTTGGGCTTGACAAATCCACTCCCTAGATTGTGCGAATACAAAAAAGAGGCACTAATAACCCTTTAAATATAATAAACCAGAGCCTGGTTAATATCCTCATTCTATGTATATTTTCCTCCATCGCAAACTGATCCTTTTTGAGATCCTGATTCCATTTAATGGTAATTCAGGCAAAATTATTTGGTTAGTGCATTAGAAATTATGATGCTTTCCTGGTTAATGTGTTCCATGAGTCATTGCAAAAATACCCATCAATCCTTATATAGGTTCATTAGAGATGCATAAAAAGCTGAAATACCAAATTGAAGTTAATACTTGTTCCTTTAGTCATAATTTCTTGGCTATATATATTCATCCAGATGGAATGGCCATTTAAACAATGCATAGGTGATTGATGGGAGTGCTCTTCACGAGAGAACAGTGGTTAGCTTTATGCATGTTATGATTGAAATGACTGTTAATCAGTTTCTTATGAAGGCTTCTGCAGTGCATTGTTGTGGAAGCTCCATGTCTTCTCGGATTTCTTCCACATTTTTCCATGGATTTCTTTGCCTGTCTTATATTCTTTCCCACTTTCTTGCCCTGGGAAACACATATTAAACCAAAACTAAATTGACTAATCAGAGCAAATGAGATTGGCCAGGAGCCCATCGTCCAATTAGGGCAAACTAGATTGAACAGTGTACATATTTTCATCAACTGTTTTTTCATTATACTGGTGACACTGCCACAATTCACATGTTCAATTGCAATTGAACATAAGAAAATTCACTTCTTGTTTACGAATATAATGAACTACTTGTACCCCAATTCCCAATTCTTTGCCCAGTATTTTCCTGATTCACCTCTGAATGACAAATGACATCAAGCTACTTCAAAACATATTGAACCCTGTGCTTTCTTTTCACAGCCATTTCATAAATATACAGTAAATTACTTTCATATGACAATACCTCACCCAGATTAAGTCTGCATGAAAGAATGAAGTCATTCCGAGAAGAAATTTTCACAATAGGAGTGAGTCGTAAAGATTAGGGGAAGTCACTTCAGATATTTTGTAGTCACTTCCAATGCTTTCAGGCGACCATTGACTGTGAGGAAGGACCATTAGTTTTAAGGCCACTTGATTGAAGTGGTCAAATAGTAGCAGTCCATACAATGCTCAACAAGGAACATATAAAACGCTATTAACTTTGTACATCTTCTCTTGAATAGACAGCTATCACATTATGAGCAGCCTTTCTCATGTACAGGTAAATAACCCATCCCATTGCCTTTCACCCTACCCTAACCAACAATACATAAAAATGACTGTCGAATCTCAACTCATCTAAAACACATATAATGGGCACACAGATAATCTGGAGATTATTTTATTTCTGAAAATTGCATAATTTACATGATGATTTCTAAAATGACAAACTTTACATTAAAATTAAGTTAATTTTTTCTGTAACTGTTTTCCACATTGTTGATAATCTATAATTATTGATCATAATTAAAACTGTTCATTGTGGTATTGCATTTGAAAATATTATTATTCCAAACTTTAAAAAAAAACCATGTAATTTTGTAAGATTTTGCAACAAAAATTTCCAAAAATTTGCATTTTATCTGTGAAATAAATTCTACATATCTTGGAGTCAAACAAAAACTATAAGACTGGGTAATCAACCATTCAAAGATGAAATAGATGCCAGCATATGTTTCTTTCGAAAGCATACTTCCATATTAAACATCTGAATCTCAGTAAAAAATCTTTAGAAACTCCAGTCATAAATAACTACATTCTATTCATTCTGCCAGCATAAACATGTATAAGCTCTGCTAGCATGTCACACTAATACTCACTTATCCCGATACTTCTTGTACTCTTCTGTATCACTGTCTTCACTGTCTGATGAATAGTTCCCACTTGTGCCTTTACCCCCAAGCATCAGACCCCTATGAGCCAACAGTCCAGCAGCATTTCCATATCCAAAGTACTTCACCATCCTGCTTACTGTTGCCAAAGAAAGGTTTTAGAATTGAGAGCAAGAGAATATTTACAATACTAAATTTTGTCTATTGTAATTAATATAAAATTGTGTTTGAAAAACACTAATCCATCAAAAGTGCTTCATGATGAAAACCTACCCTTAAAAAATTGTCAACAGATGATGTGAATAAGTGTCATCATATACCACACATACTGTGCATACTCTCAGAAAACTTACACCACATATGAACAACAGGGAATAAGGACAACAGTTGGTCCGAAAATATTTATCATAATTCATAATAATAGGAAATAAAAAAATATTTTCATGAATAAAACATTTACCCATAGGAATCTATTTAAAGAAGAATTTCAAGAAACTGCGGGAGATGCCGCAACAGTAACTTTTAATGGAGTCATCCGCTAGCATGCATTTCAATGCAACTAGTTCAGAGTGTAAAAATCATTCGCCTTGACCAGGATCCCGATCAAGGCGAATGATTTTTACACTCTGAAATTGTTGTACTTAAAGAAGGAAAATATTATTTATATTAATGCCAATTTCCCTATGCAGTAAGACATCATGAATTCAATCTAACTTGCTTAATTCAATGTATCATGCAATTCAAAGTTATGAACAGTTACTAACCAATAGCATTGAAATTTATATTTTTTGGTACAGACAAATAGAAATACATCTATAGTGAAATTTGGTGCCATTAACTGGCCCTGTAACTTACAAACATAACATTTATTTCAAAATTTTACCGAGACAATGCACAACATTACGTGCTTATACATATACCTTATGAAGTCACTGTATTTCTGCGTTATTTATTTTATTTCTTCATCTATTTCTTTAAAAAAACTCCACTGTTCCAAAAGCACAATACATATTTTTTCTTGGTCAACATTCTGAATGGAATGATATCAGATACAATACAAATTAATGTAGAATTGAAAACCCCAAATTGCTAGCCCTATTATAAATTTTTGTTTACACTTAAAGGCATAATCGCATTAGTCAAACATCTTAATGCAAGAAGTTGCCCTATATGAGGATAATGGCACTCATATACACACTGTTTCTTGCCACATATTGTACTGCCTGGGTTCAAGCATTCAATTCTCTCATTAACTTTTTAGTCAGTCAATAGACTAGGAAGATCAAAGAGAAGCCCAGGTCACTAAGTCAACGAAGCCAAACTCTCAGAGCCTGGCTTCAATGTGGGAAGGATGGATGGTGGAGGCAGAATTTCATAACTCAAGAAGTAGGGGAGGTGAGGGGAGCATAACCCACAGAAGTAAACAAATGGTGTTAAGTGCCCACTCAGTTGAAGCTCTTATGAGACACCTATGGAAATGTTTCCAAAAGTATTTAGGAAAAGTAGGTGTTGTCAATGTTTTAATAAGTTTTCTCCTGAAGGTAAAGAATGTGAATTAAGAGGAGCATTAGGGTGACTATAGTCCAGAGCTCGACACCTTTACTTCTCATGCCTGACAATGAATGATAGTTGAAGAAAGTCCTCTCTCCCAAAGTACATAGATTCATGCCCATTGATAGGATTTCATTTTTGTGCTTTTTTACTAAATACTTGTAGCAGTACTTTCATTGTAAATGTGAAGTAATTAAATAAATTACAGACTTTGTATGCCAATTTTTTCAAGTAATTTAATGGACAGATAAGACTCCACTGAGATTAACAGTCAGGTCAAATAGGAAACTGAGATATATTTTTTTAATATGTATATTCAAATCCATAGAGCACTGTGCTACTGATTGGAAGTTCTGACTTCAATTTCAGGCGACACTTCTGGGTACTTCCAACTACTCCAAAGCGGTATGATTTTTCAGGTACCAGATTTTGCTGGGAAACTGCACTGAGAAAATTTAACTGGCCCCTTCTTATCTGTGTGAATTTTACACAAAGTTGGAATCAGTATGAGATTAGCTCACCTATCAAACCAACCTTCAGGTTGATTACTATGGGGGTAAGGAAACACCAAAATGATGTTTTATTGTACTAAAATGTAAAAAAAAACTGAATTGCCAATGTATGGTTTATGCTGATATCACTCACATAGTAGAAGAAATTATGTGAATGCGAGCTTGAAATGTATAAAGCAGATACACATTCATAGAGAATAAATATGTATTTATGATAGAATGTTAGATAGAGAATTTAACCTTTGAAAAAGATAGTAACTGTTCTTGGATTTAAAGTCTAAATCATCGAGATCAAATAGCTTCTATTGCATTCCATACTTAGATGAAACAAATCTTACCGCTCTCCTTGCAAATTATAAACAAAAAGTCAGAGACAAGTTTGTGGACATCTGAGGCTGGAGTGGTCAAAAGGCGACAAAGGTGGTTGCGCACAGTCTCCCCTTCCTCAGGCCGATGCAGCACATCCGTAAGAGGGGGGAGGATTCTGAGGCGAAGGAATTTCCTGATTGACCTGTGGACCCTCACTGCTTCCACCAAAACAGTCAGAATGGGGCACAACTTCTCCTGCTGCATCCTTGGAGCCTGGAAGTGAACATTTCTCAAAGTCATTGATATGATTTGGGACAAAGAAAAAATATTCCCACTCTTGCACAAAAGAAATTTTAACAGAAAAACTCCTAGCTCTAGACATACGAGGGTGGTCACAGAAGTACCTGACCCAACAAAGAAAACAAAAATTTTGGACAAAAATGTATTCATTTTCCAATATAATCTCCTTTCAGCTCTATACACTTTTCCCAGGGATGTTCAATGAGTTGGATACCCTTTTTATAATAAAAACTGCCCCTGCCACAAACCTTTTGGTGGCTCGCAGGATGTTTATGTAGATGTAGATGAACTGTCTTTCTCCTCAAGATAGCCATCAACTGCCAAGATCACTTCTTCACAGTTGGAAAATCTTTGACCACCGAGCCATTTTTTCAAGTTTGCTAACAGAAAATAATCCGAGGGGGCTAAATCTGCTGGATAGGGTACATGAAGTAGAAAATCAAACTTTAATTCATGAATTTTGGCCATGCAATAACAAATTTGTGAGCTGGTGCATTGTCTTGATGAAACAACACTTTCTTCTTGGCCAAATGCAGGTGCTTTTGCTTGATTTCTTCGCTAAAATGTTGCAATAAGTTCGCATAATACTCACCGTTGATAGTTTTTCCTTTTCCAAGATAATAAATGAAAGTTATTCCATGCGCATCCCAAAAAACCGAGGCCATTACTTTACCTGCAGATGAAACAATCTTCGCCTTCTTTGGAGTCAGTTCTCCCTTTTGAATCCATAGTTTAGATTGCTCTTTTGTCTCTGGTGTGAAGTACTGGACCCATGTTACATTCATGATTATGAAACGGCGCAAAAAATCTGCTTTTTGTCTGTGAAACTTCTCTAAACACTCAACGGAAACATCTTCACTACACTGGTTTTGCCTGCGTGTGACCAAACGCGGCACCCATCTTGCACACAGCTTTCTCATGTCCAAATTTTCAGATAATATGTGATGTACTGCAGTTTTTGAAATACCTACTATGTCTTCTAACTCATGCACTTTTAGTCAACCATCATCCATTATAACTTTGAAGATTTTCTTCATCGTATCTGGAGTCGTCACCTCATTTGGTCGACCGATGCAATGGTCTTGACAGCTTGTACAGCCTCGTTTAAACTCTGCTACCCAATGTTTTACTATAGTAAATAAAGGAGCAGACTCACTCAGAGTAGAATCCAGTCCAGCTTTTATATTGGTTGGGCTTAGGCCTTTCAAATAAAAGTATTGCATCACATAACAATGACCAATTTTCTCCATTTTCACAAATTCACTGAAAATGTTCACTACTGATGGGTGCCAAACAAATACTAAACTTAACATCTTCAAACTTGAAACATATCCTTTATAGATTGCATACTTTCTAATACAGTGATATTCTTGGGTACTTATGGGACCACCCTCGAATGTGTTAAGTAGACTGATAGTAATTTTATTACTCTATGTAACTGTGAATGTACAGTGAACAAATCATAAAGCAAATATCCATTGCACTCTGAGCTCAACTTACTTACTGATATTTGTGATCACAGGTGTGAACTCGATATATAGATAAAAATGCAGTGTTTTCCTGATGAAAATATAAAATAATTAAGAATTTAAAACATAAAGTGATTTATACCTGTGCTTCCTTTAGCCTGTCACTCAGAAAGTCATACAAAACTGCAATAGCTTGCATATTCAATCCTTCATACTCCACATCTTTGGGGATATCTCTTGCATCTTTAGGGATAGTTGTCATCAACTCTTCATAACAATTGCTCGGGATGTTGACTAGGAGGTTAACTGTGTGGCTGAAAAATAGATATGAAAATGTATGGTATTTCGCCAAACAAGATACTGATGGCCTGTAGAGAATATAGACAGGACAACTGAAATAACAGATATACTACCTTGATCAAAAAGTTCCCAGAATAACCACCGTGTGGCGCTCCCATCGTTCCGATTTGAGTTCTGTTTTTTTTGTTAAATTGGTACATCTGTTGTTGATATTCCCTTTAAATCTTAGTGTCATAACTTGACATTTGCAAAAGTTACGTACCCAAGAGTACATCTATCTCTGTGTGTGTTGGCGATTTTTTACAATTGCAGAAATGGATTTAAATTTGCAACAACGAACTTGTATTAAATTTTGCGTAAAAAACGGATTTAGTGGCGCACGGACGTTGGAAATGTTGGAAAAGTGTTTCGGCAACGATTCTCTAAAAAAACGGTCGTTTACCAGTGGCACGAGCGGTTCAGAAGTGGTCGTGAGTCAATCGAAGATGATGAACGCAGTGGCAGACCATCGACATCGAAAGTCGGTGAAAAAATTGATAAAGTAAAAGAAATGTTGGTCAATAACCGCAAATTAACCATCAGAGAAATAGCGGAGGACTTGAACATTGCCTATGGATCCGCCCAAGACATTGTGGTCAATGATTTGGGTTTCCGTCGTGTAGCAGCAAAGTTGGTGCCAAAAGACCTAAATTTCATGCAAAAAAGAGACCGTGTTGACGTCGCAAAAGACATGATTTGCGAGGCTGAATCCGATCCCACATTCATCAAAAGGATCATTACTGGAGACGAGACGTGGGTTTATGAGTACGACACGCAATCCAGACATCAGGCAAGTGAATGGCGTTCACCAAATGAGCCGAGACCAAAAAAACCACGTCGTTTTCAGTCAAAAAAGAAGGCAATGCTGACGGTTTTCATGGATTACAACGGTGCAGTGCATCATGAATTTTTGCCAGAAGGCCAGACAGTAAACAAAGAGTATTATTTGGGCGTTATGAGACGTTTGCGTGAAGCAATTCGCCGAAAGAGACCAGAAATCGTCGCACAGTGCGTCGAGACCGTCGCACAGTGCTATCATTATTCGTAATTTTTTGACGAAAAATGCAACAAATACCATCCAACAGCCACCGAATTCACCTGATTTGGCTCCCTGTGACTTCTTTCTGCTCAATCGAGTTAAAAAACCATTACGGGGAACGCGTTTTAGCAGCCGAGAGGAAGTAATGGAAAAATCGCAGGAAGCACTGATGGACATACCGAAAACCGAATATAAAAAATGTTTCGAGGATTGGATCAAGCGCTGGCATAAGTGTGTTGCAGTCGATGGGGGTTACTTTGAAGGGGACAATATAGATTTAGATGAATAAACTTGTATTTTTAATTTTCTGAATAAATTCCGGGAACTTTTTGATCAAGGTAGTACATAACAGATACAGGTGTGATGTGGTGGAACTGTTCCATAATAATAGAGATGAAGATTATTACAATTTTTCCCTTAATAATTTAAGTGGAAAATTGTAATAGTCTCCATCTTTGTTATTATGAAATAACAGAGTTTACACAAATGTAGTTTGCTTTTCAAAATTATTTAGGGCAGGGGCCAGAACTGAGGCATTTCTCATGCAATGCAGTTGCCAACAGACCATTGCATTGGTTACTGAAGTATCTTCTACAATTTCAAAGTGTGAGCTATTCTTGCTCAAGAGCTCCACCCCTTATTTCATGGGTCCTCTCCCTCCTTCTCTCAAACAGTTGAGTCATCACTTTTTTCAAGTCAATGAGCATAGATTATTATGGCAAAAAGATGAATGGCAAGGGATCATTAATTACATGGACTGTCAAGCTATCTCCAATCCCTTACCCACAGCCCTCGTGAAGCCCGAGCATCACCTCTAAACAAAAATATGCATCATATCAAAAACATGCACCATACAAAGTTTATGGGGTGAGTTTATTTGGCTGATCACTATGTTAGCTGCTTTATCAGAAAGATTCTAAAATGGTGGTGTAAGTTGTTTTTCTAGAGGCTTAAAATCAATGTTGTGAGCGCTTAAATGTTGTACAAAGAATGCCACAAAAGAAAAAATGAAAAACCAACATTGCTCTTAAAATTTATTTAGACACTTGTTCATGAGATTCTGAGGGAATTTAGAGGTGGACCACAGACTCCTAGGGGTAGATTATCATCCAAAAAGTGAGATTAGTACTTAGATGGAAAGCTACATGTATTTATTCCTCACCTATACATATAACATAAAACATAGTGCTGTTTGCTCAAACAGAAAAGTCAAAGGGGGAAGAAGATAGACTAATTTATACATGTGAGACATGTGAACATAATCCAGATCTTCATGGGGTGAATGTTACAGAAAATATCACTCCATGAATAAGTATAGAAATCAGAATGACTGTATGAATATAACAAATAATTTTCATCGTAAAAATCTCCAATTAAAAAATTTAATATGAAGAGAAATGTAGGGTTATTCTGGTGCTTCCACTTGTAAAAATGAGGTATATAAAAATTATATACAAAGTAGTTAATGTGATCCAAGACTGTAATGGAAGCAAAAATGCTATCAGTGAAAATATGACCAGCACAGCCAAAAACTTGAAATGGAGCCTGATATTTTAAGAACTTTGCACAAATGTTATCTTTTAGTAAATTTGCAGTTTAAAGGAATTGTATCTCATTACTCCACATACTTTCGAAGCTCGTCCCTCTTGGCAGGGGTAACAGCATCACAGAGGAGCAGGTCATGAAGGACAGTTGTTAGGCGCAGAAAGTGTGCCTCCTCCTCCTCATCCACCCCTACCCTTCTCATTTCCATTGGACCCCCAACATCCTGCTTACTCTTGCCCACAGTCAAGTTGAACAACACTTTCAGTACTTCACAAGCAAGGTCAACCTGGCTGTCCTAAAAGAGAATAAATGACAATTTAGAGGTATAACAGTACTTACTCAGGGTTAACATCCTTGAAGTTAAAAAATGACAGGATAAGTTGAGAAAATTTCAACACCAAATCAACCCAAGTGATAACATGGGAAAATGCCATCACTAATCCTTTTGGTCAATTTGTTCTTACAGTCATAAAATGCATCCTTAAAACTTATTATTTGCAATAATATTTAAGTTAAGTTGAATGGATTTGGAAAAAGATCCCCATATTGTATTTGTTAAATAATGTTACAGCTTATTTATCTCGGCACTGTTTTGAACTAAAATGGTCAGAGTAGCACAGAAATAAGAAGAACTACATCATATAACAAAGCAGGCTTTAAAAGGACGAAGGAATTGATGACAGGGACATTAAGTAATATTGTTAAGAAAATATTAGAGAAAACTTTCGCATGAAGAGTGGTTTAGTACAGTGCAGAAACATGGTTGCTGAAGCAAGATGTTTGGTGTGGATTGGAGGCTTTTGAAATGAGGGAGTGGAGAAGTTTGAAAAAAGTGAAATGGGAAGGGAAACAATCAAAGAAGTATAGGGCAAACAAAGAAGTACTGGTAAGGAAGGATAGAGGGTGGTTGTCAGAGATCCAAAGGGGAGAAGAAAGGTGGAAGATGAGGATTGTGACTGGCAATGGAATGTTGAAGACTATGACAGAGGGGACAGTGTTAGGCAAACAAAGAAGGGTTAGGAAAAGGATAGACATGTTGGACTGAATGAAGGGAGGATGTATGCAGGATTCATGAAAAGTATATTGCCATGTGGGGTGTCCGGTTATCTTGTAAGGAGAAGCAAATAAATGCATCATTGCTCAGTCTGTGTCCATCCTAAACATTCTGGTAGACTACCAAATAAAGATGAAAATTTAACCAACCAATTATCATTGCCAAACAATTATTATATCCAATTTCATTGGTTCATTAAATGTCAATAGAAAAACATGAAGCATTAGCACAGCCAATGTGAATTGATAATATACATAAACTAATAGAAGTAAATTACTGAAGAAAAATATGTTGATCAAATCCTCTAACTCTCTTTCTTTGAATTTAATGGTTTAATTAGGCTGTCATGAAAACTGATTGTTTCCTACCTATTGTCATGTTTTATTTTCAATTCTTAATCATAAACAATTAGAATTTTTTGTTTGGTAACATTAATACCAACCAGAACAAAAATTAACTTCCTAAGAGTCCCAATGTTACTAGTTTAAATGCATACATTAAGAGAAAAATTATTTTTTACAACAAATAATGCTTGATAATGATTAAATCTTGTTTAACATATTAACAATGGCCTGTTAATATTTCTACTTGAAAATGTCTTCAAAAATGTATAATTTCACTTTAAAGATAACTATTTCATCCTATTTTTCCAGTTTTGTGGTGTAATTCTTTCCAAGAAGAGTAGTTGTGATTTGATAGGTAAAATCATGGCGGGATTTAAATGAAATCATACATGAAGGATGGAGGCATGGGCTCCACAATTAATTCAAACCCCCAATACTAAGTAGTAATTATTAGTGGAGGGGACAAACCGCTAAGCTAATTTATGCTGTCAGGGATAGGAGGGTAATTAGGTAAAGATTGGGTGTTCAGGGAATGGGGGAACAATGAATGGAGACAAAGCTGGTATAAGCCTATTCTCAAGAAAAGATGCCAAGTATCCGAAATTTAATATGTACTCCACTTGAAGTGCTCTCCACATATCAGCCCAAAAATGGATCAGGAAGCCACTGAAAAGTGGTTTCCTGATCCATCTCATATCCAAAAACTAAGGGTCTGATAGAATGTTTACAGTAATTAAAATGTCATACTTACTGTAAGTGTTGGATGCTGACTACCAATGCTGATTTGATGATGGTGATCATGAATTAACTCCTCACTACTTTCTCTGCTCAAAGCTGAATCATGTAGACCAACTCCCACAGCTTCTTTTATAATTAGATCCAATGTTTCCATTAGATAAGTAAGTCCATGAAGTTCTTCTTTCAATCGAGGCCTGTAAATTGCACATCCCTTGGTTATGATCTGAAAGGCACACCTACACTCTTGATGAATTGAACTAATATACAACTGCAGTGGATAATTTCTTTAAAACAATTTATATTTTACATGTTTTCCATTAAAATTTAATTTAAAATTCATGAATTTTGAGCTAGACTTAAACAGTTGGTATATATGATCCTAGCAAAGCACCTATTGATGAAATCCTAACTCCAAGGGGGGAAATCCAAAAACATTTTTGGCATAGCAGTCTGACACATAATTCCTTCAATCTTTCCACATAAAAGTAAGCTCGGCAAATGCCATGGTCATCAACATATGCCTTAGATAGATGTGTAGATAGAGATATGTATAGATAGGATATTGGAGTGGACATGATAGAGGTCTGGGTGTCTTTAAAGGAGGCTAATTGGCAATATTACAGATATCTTCAGGTCTTCATGGAAGAGCTGTCTGCGTCACTAGCAGAATGGCTGTGAAGTGTGTATTTGCACTTTTCAATCATTTAAACTGGAAACAAGATCATAAGCAATGTTTTATGAAAATAAACCATACAAGTTATTTGAGGGTTGAGCTTTGTCTTAGAAATCTACGAGCCTTGTTTAGAATGCTAAGTAATAATGCCTTTATTCACAGGGTAAATGTAAGAGGAGAGCAAAACATGTTTCAGTATTTGTTAATTTGTGTGTCACATATTACTCAAGGTAACTACCATTACAATTCCATTTGGAACTCAAAATTGATGATTGTTTAGTCACTGATATCATCAAGAATAGACTGATTTACCCTTAGAATAAATAATTAGAGAGATGGTCTAATTGCTTGAATATCAATTTATTAAAAAAAATATATGAACCATTGGAATATGGTGCGAACAACCAACAAAACTAAGAGAGGTATTTTCTTTTACATTGGTGTTTTCTGTATTAATTCAAAATTTACCCATTCAGGTACATCCTACATTTTCCACAAGTAGTAGCAGCAATAAATATTTGTGTATTGGGGAAAACTTTATGTTAGGCAAGTGATAAAAGAGGAGAGAAGGATACGGATAAGAACCGTGTTAGTGATGATAACCACATTTTCAGTACCAGTATGAAATTGCATGCTTTGCATCAAAAGTATTTTAATATCATGATTAATTTTTATTTTATTTTAAAAATTAACGTTTTTTTGCATAATCATGACATAAAATTACACAAATTTCCTTAAATATCCTTCTCTGACCACAAGGCATGGAATCTCAACGTTGGACTGAGGAGACCCAGAGACCCTATTAAATAAAAAATTCTCAGAAATTTCCATAAGCCCAAAACTTCACAAAATAATAACCTGCTCAATCTCTCCATCAGCAGCACATACTTGTGAGGTATTCAATCCCACAAAATATCCTTAAAGGCCTGATCCCCTCTGATCAACAACAAAACAAATGTTAACCTATTACCTGCGAATCTATCCGATATCTTAAAAACCACAAAACCCTAATCTGAATCCTTTGTTACCCACAAATTCACACCTACACCTTGCAATCAACCCAGTTGTGAAACATGTTCAATCTTCACCACTCCCTTTCCCCCTTCCTAATTCGCCAATTCTCTTCTATCATGCTCCATTTCCTCATGCACCATCAGCAATGTAAGTTACCAACTCAACTGCAAACTCTGCCCCCCTCCTATGATGGAAAATGAACCACACCCTTCAATATCCACATAAACAATCACCATGCCTCCTACAAACCTTCTTCCACAAAAGCCTGTCACCCAATTCCCAAGCATGCCTCCCTGCACAATATTTCTTTTAATGAATGTATTGGCACTCAATCATCCCTTCATTCCTGCTCTCAGACACACCACTACAACTCAAAACCGCTGAGGCAGCATGCATTTGGCTCCTAGGAGCATGCTCAGACCCAGGCTTGAACCTTGCTCACTAGGGGGTACCATCCTATTTATCCTCCTCCATTTGCCCTTGTTTACCTTCTCCCTTATTTCTCTTACACCTCTTCTCTCTCTCTCTCTCATCACCAATTTCTCCCTATCTGCATAAATGGTAGTAGTGTGCCACTAAAGCATTCAAAAAACAGAATTGTATCCTTTTTTTTGTATTTTATGCCTTTACAGATATTAATACCCATATTCAATACCTTTGGCAACTTTTTCATTTAAATCTAACCTAGTTTTACTGTCATCCAACTCAATTAAACTTTACTACAAAGTTGTCTTTGTAGCTGAAGCTGAGACTATTCCTCTGAAATCATTATTAAGCAAGTATTCAAAGGTTCACAACTGGATGAAAGAATATTTGCATCAGGAAAATTAACATTGTTCTCTATTTTGCCCAAACTGATTGCACGTGGTTGCAATAATATCAGCACTTTTAGTGTAGGAATCAGCATATTATCTCTATACTGCACCAAATTTAGAGATGAAAGCATATCATGTAAGTGGAAGTCATTCAAGATTAGCATTATTTATTTTATTTATTTATTACAGGAAAATATTTCCCTATTACAAATTTCAGTAATACAAGATAGTAGTAATTACCTATAAAAGAAAAAAAAAGCAACACAACATAAATTAAGAAAGTACAGCAAAGTCAATATAATTTATATTGCACGTTCATACATAAGGTTGTTTAAAAAAGACATTGAAAAAAGCAAGGTACATTGAAACAAAATATCAAACTAAAGGAATCAATTTAATGAATCATGGGATTATAACATATTGAGTTGCAAAGTTGAGAATGAAAAAATATCTCTTTTAGAGAAAAACAGGTCTAATCTCTCGTAATTTTAAATAAAGCATAAAAACTAAATTTTTAGACAATTAAGGAATATTAAATTCAATAAATTTCTTTGTCACTCAGGCATATGAGTAACATTCTATTCAAGAAGTTTTCTTGGGTTTCCCACCAGGTCAGATTGAAGTGCACCGATGTTTCGAAGGCTGACTCTACCATCATCTTCAGGGTCTTCACCCTGAAGACAATGGCAGAGTCAGCCTTCGAAACGTCAGTGCACTGCAACCTGACCCGGCGGGAAACCCGAGAAAACTTCTTGAATACCATATGCCGGGAAAACCTGAGATCCTTCATGTAACATTCTAGTTTTTCCGTAAGTAAAGGGCAATTCATTTGGTTATGTAGCAAGTGTTATAAAAATATTTGGCCAGCAAATTTCTTTGGGCAGCTGGTGGGAATAAATCAAGTTCAGTTCTGATAATATCATAACTAATATCAAAACCTACATAATACCATACAGAGAAATCTGTGTTGTACTCATTCTATTTAGTAGGAATGTACTCATTATAAGGCAACCACACTGGGGAACAATACTCATGTGGGCCTGATGAGAGAGCAAAACAGATTTCCAACACAACTGTACGGAAAATTTTATTTGCTGTGAGTAAGTCTTTTAAAATTTCAATTGCTGTGAAATAGTACACATAAGTCAGAACTTGGTTCTATTCTGTTTAAAGATTTTATACTCAAAGTGTAATAAAATAGGATAGGTACCCTTCTATGACTGTATACCATGAGTATATTTTGTAATGTTTAGATCCATAGAATTCAGTGGAGAGCATTTTCAAGCCTCATTAAACAACAGTTCAACTCAATACTGTCATATGTTGATTCTAATACATGAAAGAAGTAATCAGCATATAGCAGGTGATTCATGGGGTAAATTCCTCCACCAATATAATTTATAAATAATAAAAATAATTGACCATGATGTGATCCCTGATGAACAGAGGTGGCTTCAAATTGGTATGAGATAGTATTAATAACCTTTACCACAACTTACAGCCAGTTTAGAATTGATCCAAAATTCCCAAAGCTTCCAACTTTCATATCAAAACAGAATAATTTATGGTGTCAATAGCTTTGACAAAACCCAATAAATCATAAACAGAGCCATTTCAGGCTTGATATGGTGGAATATCATGAGTAATAAAAATTGGCAATTTTCCACAAAATAAAATTTTTAATACCATCGGTTGTACCAAAAATTTTATTTTGTGGAAAATTGCCAATTTTTATTAACCAATAAATCATGTCTACCTGTTTCCTCATGCGTAGAAAGTGAAATATTGGAAGAGCAAAAGATTACTTAAAGTGGATATTCCTGACCTGAAACATTGTTGGTTATCAACAAGGATATTAGTGACATTTAAGGGTAACTTATCTATTATTAGACTTTCAAAAACCTTAGTTAACACTGACTGTGAGTTTCAAGAAACTGCAGGAAATGCCACAACAGTAACTTTTAACGGAGTCATCCGCTAACATGCATTTCATTGCAACAATTTCAGAGTGTAAAAATCATTTGCCTTGACCGAGATTCGAACCCTGATCCCTAAAGCACTCGGCCAGACATAGAGGGATCCGGGTTCAAATCCCAGTCAAGGCGAATGACTTTCAAACATTGAAATTGTTGCAATGAACTGACTGTAAGGTAATTGATCTGTAATTCATGATGCTACTCTTGACACCACTTTTATTAAAGGGGATTGAATTACTAATTTTAGATTTATCTGGAAAACAACCAATATTGAGAGCCTTATTAAATAAAATGTAAAGTGGGTACAGTAGTTGGGGACCATTTTTTTACAATAAGAGAGGAATATTATCAGGTGCAGTCAGTTATATGTAGACCTTTGGAGATTGTATGTAAATTTGTTCAACACTGTTATTAATTACAGCCAATATCTTACGTATTCACACTTCCATCGCACCTGAAAACATCAAAAACAGTAAACCGAGTCTCAATTCCTTTATGCCATTAGCCAGCCAAGTTTCAGTTAAAATAATGGCATCATACTATATGTGGTCATTGATGTTGATATTCAGAAATTACTGAGTTTCATTCTTAGACCCCTAATATTTTGTTAGTACACGAAGTACAGTGCATTATGGCTACTTGGTTTTGATGATCAAGGGCACAATTTTTGGGAAGCAATTTACATATTTTATTGTGAGTTTATTTTTACCAGCTTGAGTCCTTTTGAGTTCACCTTTTAGCATTCTGAAATGTCAGTGGGATTGACAACTAGGAACCCATTGTCACTTTCGATTAATTTTAAGTATGACCTGTGCCTCTGAGGAACTTTTTAACATGACTTGAACAGGGTGCACCCTACTTACCAACAGTTTGCCTTTTCTATGCAAGGGCATAGTTGTCGTTTCAAAAGTGTTAGTCATGAATAACAGTTATTTTACTGTCCTGGTATTTTCACCTTGACCTAGGGTTTCTTCAAGATTAAAATCAATTGTTCTTCGCCTCTCTTCCAACTCCTGTGAGAATTTCTCAAAACTATTCATATTCAATGTGTATTTTTAATGAGCACTGTGCCTGTCCTCAATTACAGTAATTTCCACATCTGATGGGCCAGCATGCTCTCCTAAAAGAGCTGAGAGCACCCAATCTTGTATCTCATGGATGTTTGTCCAGCTTAAGTCTCAATATATTTGAAGGCATGATCATGTCAGCTGAGATTTTACTTTTACATGCAAGGCAAAACCACCTCATCATCTTCCACAATTTTTTAAATGTCTTATCACTTAGACTAGAGCATTTTTATGAAACTGCTTATCACAATTTGAACAAATTATGTGTTTCTTGTCCATATCAAGCTCCTTGAATCATTTTGAGCACTTCATAAATACAATATGAGATTTAAACACTGGACTATCACTAACATTATCTAATGATAACACAAGTTGATGCACACTCAAGATGTTAAACAGATTACTTTCATTTACAACTGCTTACTCCATAAAAACACTTAAAAATTGGACCTACCAAAGATAAATTAAACTTTCAAGATGGCATACATATAGATCTCCTCATATGGATCATTCATTAGATCATATATCGTGCATTTTTATCTAACTAGTGGTACCCAAAATTCATTCAAACAGTTAAGTAGTAGCTTTGATATTTTCTCATATAACAGTAATTATCTAGAAAAATATTGTGGTTAAAAAGGTAAGAGCTCATGATTAATAATGTTTCAGCATTCTAGAGAGCATAAAAAATGGTTTGTTGTGAGGCAAGGACAGCTAACTTCAAAGTTAGTATGTTTCAATGTTATTCCATAAAATTCATACTTGCAGCACAATGCACAATATTACCAACTCAACAAAATTTCATTCAAAAAGCCCCCTCATAAAGAGTCAAATTTTGTTAAAGAAAATGCTTATCATCAAAAGTGCTTAGTTATCTACAATTTCTGCGACTACTATTTCCCTGGTGAATAAAATCCCAGCTCATCTGGTTCCCTGAACAGTTTAATTGACTTCAATTAATATTTTTTTAAATTAAGCTAGCTAAAATTGTAATTAACCCCATTCTAATAATTCGATACCAATAATGTTTAAGAAGAATTTTTCTAACAGAGGACAGCAGTGAATTTGGGAGTAGAAATGTTGGTGTTTACTCACTAATATAATTTTTAAACAGGGGAAAATACATCTTCCTCTTGGATTTCTCTCATTAATTGATGAAAGACGATATGGTTTCAGGTGACTTTGTGTTGCAGTGATTCTAGACCTTCAGTCCCCTGAAGACAACTACTATCTGGCTGAAATAAGCACATCTGTTCAACATCCTCGATCCTTCGATTGTTTCCTCTTGACTCTAGGTTTTCCCATTCCTTTTCCTCCCTATCTGTAGCTAACTTTCCAGATGGTGACTCAAGACTAGTCAATTCTACTGTTTGCCATCATTGATTAATAACTCAGTTTTATTTGCAAGCTTGTGCGTTTCTTTGTATGAGCTCATCCATGTGGAATGTATTGAAATTCAACTTTATAACTTTTTCACAACTACCTGAGTGTTATTTGTGAGTTTATTCATCCTAAAGCTGGTCACTGATGAATAGATAAAGTGCAAGGCACTTTTATTTAAAATAAAATAAAAGCCCAAAGGAGGCTCTTAGTTTCATTGTTAAACCAAAAATCAGAAATGAAGGATAGAAGCACCAATCATGAGCAAATGCGCATAAAATAAAACTACCTGCGATCCATTTCTAGAAGCTAAAGGTCATTTGAATACTCCTTTTAATGTACACATGACTATGGAGTCTGCTGATGGCAATAAATCCAATAACAGTCGCTACTCACCAAAATAAAATTGTGTGGATTTAGCAGTTAGATATTACATTTTAAACTACATGGATAACCACCGAATATTAAAATACCATTCACTTAATATTAAGGAAGCAAATTATGATAGATTTTTGTAATGGAAGAGGGAACACATGTTTTGAAATATATCTAAGCAAATGTTATATGTTAGAAAATAACAGAGAAATACATACCTAACATCAGCACAAAGGGCTGTAATGAGAAACAGCATTTTCATGTCAAAAAATTTAATGTCATGAGGTAAACCAGGATCTCTGTATGTCCTCAAGCGCATTACAACTCCTTCCACGGAATGGTTTGTTGAACATGCTTTTTGGGCAGTTGGGCTATTAAATATCAAATTACAGAGACATTTCTGCGCCTCCAGCATAACTAAAAGGTAAAAACGTACACGTAAAGGCAAACATAAAGTAAACAATACTGCATGCGGATTTCAACAGATACCCCAACTACACACAATAGTTCACTCTACAGCAATCATAAAGGTACATATTATGAACAATAAGAAGGTAAGAAACTCAAAGGGTCAATTTTATATGATTGTAATTGGATTAATTTTCCATGATAGGCTTTCATACCATTATACTCCACAGATGGCTGATTTATTCTCTGGAGAGCCTCTTCTTGAGACATCAACCCTGCATGTTGTAAAAGTATATTCAACCACTCGTCGCACATCAAATCATTCAAGTCTGTTTTTTCCCGACTGTAACAATAAACAAAGACGCTCAACCATTATTCCATCAGGAATATTTCCACTGTTTGACAAACATCACAATTAACAGTAAAATAATCAGAAGGAGACCAACTAAATGAGCATACCTTAATATTCTAATAGACTCCAAACAAAGTGCATAATTGGGGGCAGAATTGGAATCAACAAGTATTTTAAAAAGAGCCGACCAAAGCCGACGTCGCAAACTGTTTTCATTTAGAGACGGAAAAGTAAAAACTGGATTATTCTGAAAGAGATAATAAATATACATTAAATCATTTCAGACAATCTTAGATATCGATAAAAAAATTTGCCCAAAAAGCAAATAACACAGCTGAGTCTGATAGTAGCGAACTGAAAGCACGGTTTATACTGATGAAAAATAACAACACCGACGTCAACAAAGTAAAAACACAATTAAATACCAACCTTTTCGACAAATGTCTTCAACACTTTTCCCATTGCAGCGACATCTTTACTCTCCAAACAATCCAATTCACTTTCATCCATTTCTTCACATCAAAATCAAATTATGAAACCCCTGTTGCTTTTGTACTCTCCTCTTTCATCGATCGAATAATTTTGAATTAAGGAACTGACATCCTTGATTAAAGGAACGGAAGTATACACGGAACGGAACAGACATTTTACACATGGGAACAGTTGGATGATTCGTGGACCACGAGTGGAACTGATGTCGGCGCCATTGTATTCGGTGTTAGTGCCAAACGTATAGCTTAAAGACTTTTCGAAGAGAGTAGCTTATAATTATTAAGTATTAGCTATATTTTAAGACTGTTCTAAAATATAATAACATTGTGACATCGTTCAAGTTATTTTTCGCTCTCGAAGATCAATATGTCATCCGACAATATTCAAAAACTATATAAAAATTTTGGAATATTGGCAGACGCCAAAGACAAAATTGGGGAGGTAAGTTCATTGAAGCTTTCTTTCGTCTTTGAAATAATATGTTGGCGGTTGAATAATTTTTTGTTTGTATCAAAGTTCAATTTTCCCACTGTAAATTTGATTTGCAGCATGAAAAAGAATACTTAGAAATTCTTACTGCCGTTAAAGGCTCAGATAAGGAGAAAAGGTTAGCATCTCAATTTATTGCAAGGTTTTTCAAGCATTTTCCTGATTTGTCAGCACAAGCAATAGAGGCCCAGCTGGATCTTTGTGAAGACGAAGATGTGTCTGTGAGTACAACAGTAATGTTGTGTGTATGTTAGTAAAACATTACGTTGGGGCGTCATTATTTGAATCTCTGCTTTTATAAGTATAGCAAAAGAATGAGTGTGCCAGTTTAATTGTTTTGACTTAAAGTAGTTAAATACAGTGTAAATGGTGTCTATGAGTCAATAATGCCGGTAACTAAACCTAGTAAGTAATTGACGACGTTAACTTAAATACTTTCTCGTTTTACTTTTATCATGAATCATTCCCGTTTTACAGATTCGAAAACAAGCTATTAAGGACTTGCCTAATCTTTGCAAGGATATCAAAGATTACACCCAGAAAATAGCAGATATCCTTGCTCAGTTGTTGCAAGCTGAAGATCCAACTGAGCTCAGTGTAGTACACAATTCTCTGATGTCTGTTTTTAAGATAGATCCCAAAAGTGAGTTTGGTGTTTAATAAGGCGTTTTTGTGTTATTTTTTATATGTATATTATTTTAATTTTTTTAACTTATCTGTGTTACTTTTGAGCAGGTGCTTTAGTTGGCATGTTTTCTCAAATAATTTCTGGCGAGGACGTTGTGCGTGAAAGATGCCTGAAATTCCTTACTACTAAGTTCAAGGTTTTGTCCTCTGAGATAATGACAAAGGAGGCAGAAGACTACCTAATCTCCGAGTGCAAGAAGGTCTTACGGGTAATTATAATTGTTACGTCGTATTCTTCTGGTTTAAGGTAATTTCATTGCTAACATTACAGGTAATCCGGTTTTCCCGCCTTATTGTGTGTAGAAATTCCTCTCGGGTCTGGGTAAGAATATCCATTCTGGCTAGAGTGGAGGCTCACCCGGTGGAAAGCACGTGAGAAAATTTTACATGCCATAATTATGAAAGGATTCAGCCGCCCATAGAATTTCTGTTCATAGTATGTGCTGCATTAATTAAAACAAGATTAAGGTTAAGGATTGTAGGAAAGTCTGGGAAAATATTATGGATTTTCATTTGCACTATAGTAGTAAAACTGAAGTCATTCTCCGCGTGAACTAGGCACAACCTTCACCTCATTCACTATGTATTCATTAAATGTGGGACATAGTGAGATATGAATCCTTAAGTGATGTCAGGGCAAGTGAAAAGTGATTTGAAAGATAAAGGATTACACCACGGGATATCATGCCCACACCTTTTTGTAACTTCTACCGTAATGTTATATAAGATGTTCCTTCTTTTACCATGTATGAAAATCAGGCCGAAGTATACTAGGTTTCATTCAGAGATGTCTTAAAAACTGAGCTTAATCAGATTCAACTGTATTCCCATTTAACGGCGAGATTGCACAAGAAATTTCAGGCCGGTATTTACTTATTGTTAAACCTATTTGAGTCAGAATTTCCACATTGACATCATCAAGATACCTTTTTTAACCACGGTTTTTATCCGCTTTAAATTTCTCCCACTGTTTTCTTATTTTTCCAGACATGGATTCTTCTTTGGATAGACCTAATTTCTCATACATTCCGTCGTCGCTAAGGATCCACTCGTGTATTTTCGAATAGAACAAGCTACTGCACCATGCTGCATATCCAATGCTACTTGGATATCATTTTCTGAATACCTTACCTTGAGTCGTCATGTACTCACTCGTTTGCTATCTACGCCAAAGTCAGTAACCCGCCACCGTAAAAATTATTTCAGATTATATATAGGACATCTAGGATATTGAACATTGTTGCTAGATTTCTTAATTATGCTCCTGTTATGATCGTTAATTGTAAGTGCTTGTAAATATCTTAAATGGCTCTCCCGGCTGCAGGCTCAATTTTTTTATCTGACTGGTGTGCTAAACCAACTGCTTACTTAAACGTCCAATTTTATCCCAGAACAGGAAATGTTCAAAAATCTCTGATTACTGCAGTCTTTATTTCGAATATCTGGTGACTATAAAAGGACTTAGACGTTAAGGTTTTTTCCTTTTTAAGGTTCATCACATGTATGTAGGGTAGATATACAGAACATTTCTCGGCCATTTTTTTTGTGTTCATTGAGGTAATGAGTGAATAGACACGACATGTAAGTAATTCAATTATTTTTCCTGCTTTTTGAAGGGAGGCACTTTTGATGCTTTTAATACTGTAAGTATTAGTAAAAGGAATATGAAAATTATGCATATACATGGGTGTCAATCTGCGAACTTCTTTCTGTTCGAAGCAACAACTTCACCGACTTTGTTTTCGGATCAGTAAAAATGCCATTAATTTTCAGTTTTTTCCTTACTTATTTATATTTTCACAAATCAATATTATTGCTGCTTTTGACAACATAATCATTTACGTCCGTGGTGTTTTCCATTAGTTATGGCAGCAGCAAAATTCAATAAGATTTCAATGACAATATACAGAGAGAGGCAACTTGCACGTGCCATTAAAAGGAAACAAAGTAACCGATTAATAATGTAGATTAAACGAATAAATTGAAAAGAGAAAATGTATTCATAGCTACCATCTTAAGCCAGTATCTACTTCTTAGTTCTCAATCCACAATTCCAACGTTGACATGCATTTCATAAATATGAATATATGTACGTTCTGTCCACTCAAACTGAATATTGACATGTAGTACTGGTAGAAAATTCGTGTAATCATCCATTGTCCCAAACGGGTGAAGGTTGGTCCGCCTCAATACAGGAGTCACCACAATGGGTTTTATTCCCATCTTCTGGGCAGCTTCATGACATATCTTAATGTAATTATAAATCGTGGACATTTGCGGTCGTCGAATGCCCTTCCACACGTTCTGGCCTCGTCTCGTCTCTTCGTTATAATATCATTGAGAATGGCTTGGGTGCTTGGCGTCGTAAAGAGTTGTCGTTTTTTATTCCTGCACCACCTTCCCTACACCGGGAGGCTACCACTTGTGCTTCCCCCCCCTTACAGTTTCGCATTCACAAAATAATAAATTATTTATCTTTGTTGTTAACTGAAACCGCTGACCAAACGAAAGGATAGAAACATGCGCCCGTATGGTATGTTATACGACCAGCACAACGGGCTCGCGTTGTCTGTTAGCCAGCCATGAATTCAGTTTTGATGACCTACGGCATGCCGTATCAGGAGCATAAGACTGCTTCCACTCAAATCACGTCCGATATTATTTCGCCTTGGCTTTTGACTTTGTCAAAAGGATAATATATTTTGGAGGAATGTGGTGTTTTTGTGCGTAAAAATTAAATGCCCGTACATGAACGTTGAAGCAGGCAATGTGCTTGCAAGTCCCAGAACCAAAATACAGTAATCCTATAAAGATTTTTGTCTAAACGAAGGTGGTCCCTCAATCAGGAATCGTTCAGTTTCCTAAAAATACTGAAAAGAAAGGAACCAAAATTTTTAAGTAACTCAGGACTACAGGAAAAGAATCTGGAATTAGTTGTTCGAATTAAGTTATGTTAACGTATCCCACTGTTAGGAATAGACCATTATTAGGTTTCATTTCCCAAGTAAATAACTATGGGAAGGTTGTAAACAAGAAAAGGCCGAGACCAAAAACTTGGACTGGGCCTTTTTTTTGTTTACATTGATTCACGAACGTAGCTACGTTCCTTGTACATTTAAATATGGGAAGGTTGGTGCTTTGCTGCCGATACAACAGGAAATAAACATTTTCTTATAAAACGCAATAGTTTAATTGTAGAAGTATATTCTAATATGAATGGTAATATCTATTTTTGGAAAAAAAATACCTTACCTTCCCTGTGTCTTGGTTCTCAATGCCATTGAGAAATGAGACTTTTCCTGCATTGTGTTAATTGTGATATTATCCACTAACTAGTCTTTAGCAAAAGATGTTTACTTCCGTAAACCTCAATCTGTCTAAAAAGTTTTCAGTTTTATATGAACTTTTAATCAAACATTACAAATTATGTGTGAGTAAAGTGACCCTATGCCAAATTATATATTTTAAAGCATAGCCCTATAAATGTGGTACATGAGACTTGTATAAAATTATTAAGCTGCTTTAAAGAAAAATTGAAGCAGTCATCTCTAACAAAGAGTGTTAAGGTCCAATGAACTCCCTTGTGATCTTTTAGCTATCCGGAAAAATTGACACCAAGCTTTCTCTGTCAACCTCATGATATTTAAGACCTTAAAAAGGAAAAAAAAGATTCTATTCAGGATGTCAATAATTGGTCGTCATTACCTTAAGAACTCAACTGGTAGTAGTGGAGAAATAACAGATCCTCTTAGGTTATATAGCTCAAAAGTTAACTGGATATCAAAAAATGAGTCTCTCTGAGGGGAAATGATCATTGTAACTCAGAACTTTTGGTGGAAAGAGCTATAAAACATATGCTTAACATGATATAATAACATATGAGATATGCATTATTTGTAGCTCTGTAACATAATTAATCTGGGAATAAGAGGTTGGCACTAAACTTTCAATTTGTATTCTAAGCATGAAGTATTGTGTACTAATGAAGTAATCAACAGTACTCCTGAGTTTTTTTTCAAGTATTGCATTGATGCATTGCAATCATTATGTCCAAGGAGATCAATGAAAGCAAGGGGAGAAGTTGCAATGACAAGGATTTTTGTAATCATGCCATTTAATAAATCTGTTGCTATTCCTGAATCCTTCAAACAAGCATCAAAAGCTATTGGATGGTTGCAATTAGCTATTTACTAGGTAAGGAAGGAAGTGCCTTGTTTTTTTGCATTAGTAGCATCATTAGAAATGAATTAATTAGTCGCTCATACAAAAAAATGGGGAATTTTTGGAAAATAATGATTTCATCAGATCAGAAGTTCTAAGAAGGAAAAGTCTGAAAAATGCAAATCAGAAATATTTCCAACTCTCAAATTAATTGCTACATCTACAGAAATGCCACATGATCCACTAAAATATTTCATTGATAACAGGCATTTAAACAAAAGAAGGGGCATTCAACAAAAAAATTTGGATCAATGAAAATAGATAAGATAATTGATTGGTATCACAGTGATGTAAAGTTACTACGTTGATAATATCAAGGGAGTATCATAGAGTATCAGTGGAAATGAAGAAAACACTTCCATATTTTAGTGGTTCAAGTATGTACATAGACAGCAGGCTACAGGGATAACAAATTGCAGGATGCACACTCAAACAGGTGATTCTAAGCACACTGTATAAAGAGTGGTGGAGTTGGTTAACTGGTGAAAGTTGGGAAGAAGCTGTAGTAGAATGGAGTACATTATAGCTGCTCATTATTACCCCTGATAAGTAATGTGTATATTGACAAAATGTTATTAACATCCTGGAAAAGGTGTGGTTCAAATACATGGAGAAAGGAGATGTTATTATGGTTTGCTAATGAGGGAGCTAAATTAATAGAGAAGAAGGAAGACCTGACGAGGATACTCCCCAATGTAAGCATGGCCCATTAACCATAAATTTTACCTAAAAATACAAGTGAAACCGGTTTTTTAGTTCATTCTAGATTATCCGTGATCAATACTTCTTTTTTAACCAGACAATGTTTGCTTGTATGTACTTCTGGAATTCAGCCAAAAAATGGCAGGAAAAATCAGGAAATTTGGGATTTTTTCTAATCACCGGATATTCTGCCTGCATATTTTTATTTTGGGGGCCTAATACCAAGTTACTCACATGCAGTCAATTAGTTATTTTTATGATAGAAGTTGAAATTATCCCCTTAAAACACATGGGGTAAACTGAATTATGTTTTTGCAATTATGCTATATGGATAATTACCTAGTAGCCAATTCCATTTTCAAATTATTATATAGTTTTGCAAGGTGAGCTTTCTTTGGGGCATCCCAGTTCATCAGTATTTTATAATTGGAATCATGACTTTTATGTAACTATTGCTATGAATATTTTTTATATTGAAATAGGATGTTACAGCAGAGGAATTTCGCCAATTGATGGAAATCCTTGGAATGACTCGGCTTGGGAAGACATCTTCAGGGCAGCAAGAGTTGGTCAATTTAATTGCAGAGCAAGCTGAGCTTGCTCAAGATTCCTTCAATCCCACAGATTCAGATGGCGAAAATGTTGAAAGACTGCAGCTATGTTTGAGATATGCTTTGCCATACTTCTCGGTATGTATATTTTTATTAGTAAAAACCATACTTATTGGATGTGGTAATCTAGGGATAGAGCATTGAACTATTGTATGAAGGACCCTGGTTCAGTTCTGGGGCATGCCTCTCTGGGCACTCTCAGCTTCACCTGAACTGTGTGATTTTTGGGGAACCAGAACTTCCAGGGAAACCGTAGGCAGGACAAGGAAAGAATCTGCGCCCCCAACTAATGGGTGAATTTTAACTTTCTCGTGCCCTCAGGCTTAGTATAGCTTACCTCTACTATCACCTACCAAAATGACCTTCAGGTTCATGACTGTTTATACATGGTTCGTCGGGAAAATAATTGTACTGATTTTTTCCCGCCGCTCCAGGCGAGCACAGCACCGCTCTGACGGGCTGCGATTAGAGGGGGGTATGTTGGCAAGCGACACTTGAAAAAGGCAGTCAGCTCTGAGCTGTGGTGTAGTGAGGAGCTCAACGCGAACCTCCACGCTCGACCCACATCACGGAACACGATGCCGAAGTTTTTGTGGTAAAGCTTGGGAAATCGTCTACCGAAACTGTCGATATGATTAACCAGGCTTACGGGGAGTCAGCCATGTCTAGAAACATGATCTTTCGGTGGCACAAGATGTTCGTGGAGGGCAGAGAAGAGGTCGACGACGAACCACGGCCTGGACGCCCATCAACGACACTCACCGACGAAAATGTGCGAAACGTTCGCGATGTACTGAACTCCGATCGTCGTCTTAGTGTTCGGATGATAGCAGAGCAGTGTAATGTGCCAAAAACAATAGTGCACGAGATTATTAGGGACCAATTACAGATGCGAAAAATTTGTGCAAAGTTGGTGCCGAAAGTGCTCAGTGATGATCAAAGACTCAGTCGTTTGGAAATCGCGACACAACTTGCAGATCACTGCAAAAGTGATCCACATTTTTTAAAAAACGTTTCTGTTCCCGAAGATAAAGAGGAGTTTGAAAGGAACGCGATACGGGACTTTGGACGCCGTCAAAGAGGCCGTGACGACGTGTCTTCGAGAGGTTACCGATGATGCCTTCGCGGGAGCGTTCCAGGAATGGGAACGCCGCTGGAACAAGTGTATCGACTCACAAGGGTCCTATTTTGAGGAATATTAGCTTAAGATATGTAAAAGTGTAATAAATTTTTTTTCCTGAGCTCAGTACACTTATTTTCCGGACGAACCCTGTAGTTTAAAATACTCTTACTAAGCTGGTTAATTATACTTTTATTTAATGATTTAAGGCAATATATTTAATATTATGGATTTCCAAAACAATTATTGTTTAAATTCATAAGTATATATTGTTTTTGTACCAACCAAGATGGTTTATGTTCACTTGAATAACCGCAAAACGTATACTAAGCAGAATTTGATTGCATATGGTTTTTTCATGATCCAATTTTATTATTACCAGACTGCTTATCTAACTCCATACTAACCATTTTGCATGCGTGTATGCCATCAAAATGTTTCATAGTAGAGTTTTAAATGGTATGCTTTCAGATTGTGCAAGGCAATGAATGCTAAAATATCGGCCCTTGTGTATTCATCTTTTCCCAGGCCCCATTAAAAAGGTGTTAAACTGATGAATTACTATAAGGTGAATTTTTTCATTCAATTTAATATAATCATGAAATCCTGAAATATATTAAAGAATTGAAAGTAAAAGTAATGGTTTCATTTACAAATGATATTAATTTTATTTCCAAAGAAGTTCCATGGTAGCATTTGTTTTTTAGAAACATGATGTTTTGAGTCGAGCAATTTATTCTCTAGTTCACAAATGCATCAATTGAATTGCCTATTCAAAGCATGTTAAAAAATTACTTCAGTGTCTTGAAGCTGCAAGGGCTTAGATAAACATAGGAATAGGTTTGCTCTTCTTCCTCATCTTCATATATGTTTATTGTGTTATCCCATGTGTTACACAAACTGTCAGTGGTACATGTTGGAATATCCTGTTCAATACCAGCATATGATCTTTCAATTCCAGGAACTTTTCACTGATCCCAGTTTTGTATATAGTTTCTATGGGCTCCACAAGTTAATTTTTATCGTGAATTTCACTGTAACCTAGCCTAGTGTTTTTCTTTTTGTCATCTATGTACATGTTTCCCCAAATTAATAATAATTAGGTAATCTACCGGTTAAGGTAGGTTTTTGGATGGACACAACTATCAAGTAACCATTTTGTGACTCCCCACCTAGCAAACTAATCTATACCAGGTCCCTCTTCATCTCGGTGTACTTCCTTCCTCCCTTCATCCCGTCCAACATCCCTATCCTGTTCCTACCCTTACCTCGCTTGCCCAACATTCTCCCCTCTATTACCTTCTTCAACATTCCACTACCGCACAATACGCCTTTCATCCATTTTTCCTGCCTCCATAGGATTTCTCTCAACAAACCCCTCTCCTCCCCCACCATTTCTAGTACTTCCTCATTTGTTTTCCTTTCGGTCCATTTCACCTTCTCCATTCTTCTCCACACCCACATTTCAAAAGCCTCCAATCTACGTCTATCCTCATGCTTCAGCGACCACGTTTCCGCGCCGTACATAGCTACGCTCCATATCAGAGTTTTTACGAGTCTTGTCTTAACATCCCTACTCAACGTCCCCGTCATCAACTCCCTCCTCCTTGAGAAAGCCTCCTTGCCTAGCGCAATTCTTCTCCTTACGTCCCTACCACTTTGACCGTGTTGGTCCAAAACACTTCCGAGATATGTAAACTGTTCTACCTGCTCTATTTTTTCCCCGCCTATTTTAATATTTAGCTTAGCCTTTTTCTTTCTGGAAAATCGCATAACCTTTGTTTTATTAATATTGATTCTCATCCCATATTTATCGCACTGAACCTCCAATTCACTCAACAATGCTTGCAACCCCTTGGCTGACTGAGCAACTAATGCTTGGTCATCAGCAAACCTAACCGATTTTACGAATTCCCCTCCGACTTTCATTCCTACCTCCAGTTCTTCCCATGCCTCTTTAATCATTTCCTCTACATATACGTTTTCCCCAAATTATAAGGTTAATTCTAAATAGGGAAAAATGTAATAATAATAACGTAATTTGAAAAAGAGTTGGTCCCTGAAAATTTATGTTAACTGAATATGAACCTAGATCCTCCAGTCAGTGACCACTCCCGTGTATTTCTATGCTGGCAACCCTTGACAATTTATCTAAATTAAATGGTTTTTATTTCAGACTAATTTTATTCTTTCATTACAGGCACAGGTTGATTCAGCATCATTTGTATCATATGTGTGTGATCATGTTCTTCCGGTACTCTCTGATATTCCTACCAATGAAGATGAAGGCAGTGATACCCAGCTGGAAATTCTGAAACTCCTTGCAGAGCTCTGTTCACATTGTAACAGTATTGAAAATCCAGAATCAAAAGTGGAAAAGGTGTTTAAAAAACTTGTGGTAAGTTCTTTACTGTTTTCTATCTGGTCCAAGTTTCACTGTAGCGAAATCTTCCCTTAATTTCATTTTATCTTGTACTTTTAAAGCTGTCCAGGACTGCCTGTATACAGACATGCCAACTCTCCCGATTTAAGCGGGAGACTCCCGATTTTTCCTTCTTACGTTCTTGATGAACTGTTCAAATTGTGTACTTAGCTTAACATGTTAATAAAGTGTGACATTCATTAAAAATTGGCAAAGTGTCATAAAGGGATTAAGGTGCCATGCAAATATTGTGGTAATTATAAGTGATTACTTCGTGATACACTTCTAAAAATCTCCCGATTTTTCATTTTTGAAAGTTGGCATGTCCTCCCGATTTTTCATTTTTGAAAGTTGGCATGTCTGCTGTATATATTGAGGCTCTCATTCATCGAAACTAAATCAGTGGTGCATAGTGCATTACATCTACATCTCCAGTCATTAATTGGTAGGTTTGTTTTAGGGGGGGACTGACAGCTGAGGTTATTTGTGCCATTAGGGATGGATTGGAAAGAAGGGAGGGTGGAGAGAAACCCAACAAAATTAGCCTACATTTAACAAAAGGCTTACCGGGTACAATTTAACATTCCATCCAATGGACAGCATACTAACTTAAAGTGTTCTCCACAAAGCATCTTAAGTAGGGATAGGGATATCACTGAAAAATATCTGCCATTTCCAGGATTTGAACCGGGGCCCTCTAGGTGGGAAGCTGTTACATTAGCCACTGCACCATCACAGTCCCCCGCAGTTATTAGTACTTACTTATCGCTGTATCCAAGTCTCATTAATCAATAAACATTTATCATTGAATGACGTATTCTAGCTGGAAATTCTCCTAAATAGTGGTATCTAAGAAAGTCTTACAGTAATGCTGCTTTATATAGGTATACCCTTCTTAAATTTGAAGATAGGGTTGTTATCTTTGGCCATATGCTAGCATTCAATCAGGAAGAACGATGTATTTCTCTATTCTTTGACAGTATTTTAATGTATTACTGCTAATCGGAAATAACATAACTCAGTGGTCATTTGTACTTTAAGAATTGCATTAATTCATTATGTAAGTTGATGAAGATCTTTAATTACATTGAGTCTCAAGATCTATCTTAATTTGTCTTTAAATGCCATGTCTTTTAAACCAGTGTTTCAGGTAATAGCCATTTTACCCTAATAGCGTATAGTCTTTGAATGCTCAATATATTTTGGATTGATTGCTTTGTTGTGCATTAAGAGGGGACTATAAATTAATTGTACCCTTTACATGATTATTTTTATTTTATTCATAATAATAATTTTGCAGGCAAATATGCCACTGCCTCCTGATGATGCAGAAAGTGTGAATGGAACTACAGAGCCACCCTTAGAGTTCTCTCAAGTGGAATGCTTAATGTATTCCTTTCACCGTTTAGCCAGGCATTGCCCTGAATTCCTTACAAACAACGCTGAGCAGCTAAAAGATTTTCGTTTTAGGTAAGTGTTACCTGTGTGTGAGATAGCAATTTTAGTAGCTGTAGAAGTAGTTTAAATAAATCACTGACATTAATGTGCATGTGTATGTGTATTTGATCCTATTCAACACCTTCGATCACGAATATCCTCAATGTATCCATATGTATTCCCCAAATATACCACCATGACTGTAAATTAAATATATTGCAAATATATATACTATATGGCCTCAGTAGATAACAAACTCTTTGTTTTATCTTTTGTGAATAAATATGCAGTACCTCCTTATCATGGTTAATTTGAAGCCAAGACTAGTCCTTGACAGAAAGTGTGGAACTTTGGGTAATGTTTGGTACAGGTGAATTAAATTATGTCTTCCATGAAACTCAAAGTTATTGTCTGATCTGGCGGTTCACAAGCATCTGTATTTTTTTCAAGATTTGCTCTGAGACTTCATATGTCATTCTGAATATGCAGGGTGGACATTTGATTTCTCCAAAATTTGAGAATGAATGTGAGGGGAAAATACGAGGGTCATCCGGAAAGTAGTACCCGTTCGTGAAATAAAGACACAAAAGTAAATATTAACAAACATAAAAAATTTTATTTGAAAGAGGATACTTTAAACTACTTCTCAACATAATCTCCAAGCAAATTAAGGCATTTGTCATAACGTGTGACAAGTTTCTGTATTCCTGCTGCATAGTCCTTCGCCGCCAGCTCATTGAGATACAGGGTCACTCCTTCTTTAAGTTCTTCATCGCTGTCAAATCTTTTTCCTGCCAAAAAGTCTTTAAGCTTTGTAAAGAGATGAAAATCTGAAGGGGCCAAGTCCGGGCTATACGGTGGATGGTCGAAAGTTTCCCATTTGAATTGCTGCAAAAGTTTTTGTGTTATCCCAGCTGCATGAGGCCTGGCATTGTCATGAACGAGAATGACACCAGTAGACAATAGACCTTGCCGCCGATTTTGTATTGCCCGCCGTAATTTCTTTAATGTTTCACAATACGCATTGGCATTAATAGTGTCTCCACGGGCCATAAAATCAATAAGCAATACACCTCGTCGATCCCAGAAAATGGTTGCCATGAGTTTCCTGGTGGACAGAACTGTCTTGAATCTTTTTGGTTTGTTTGGTGAATGAGCATGATGCCACTCCATTGACTGTCGTTTACTCTCAGGTGATGCATAACAAACCCATGTTTCGTCACCAGTAATTATGCGAGTCAAGAAAGAGTCTCCTTCATCAGAATAACGTCCCAAAAACGTCAGTGCTGCAGCCATACGCTTGGTTTTGTGCTCATCTGTAAGCATGCGAGGGACCCATCTTGCACAAATTTTTGCATAATGCAGATGGTGTTTAACAATTTCATGAACAATTGTTCGAGAAACATTGGGAAAATGCTCACAGATGTCATCAATTGTGACGCGCCGATCGTTCCTCACGAATTCGTCAACTGAGCTCACCAGTTGGTCTGTAATGACAGACGGTCTCCCCGAACGCTCATCGTCGTGTGTGTTCCCCCTCCCCATGTTGAAGTTGCGACACCACCGCCGAACAGACGACTCGTCCATTACATTGTCTCCATACACCTCCTTTAATTGGCGATGAATATCACATGGGCGAACGTTTCTTGCATTGAGGAATTTAATCACTGCCCTCACTTCACAACTGGCGGCGTTCTCAATTTTTTTAAACATTGTAAACAATCACAGAAACAACACAGGCACTGCTAGCGTCACGCAACTTGGCTCAGAGAAGGCAGACAAGCCACTGAAGCTATCTGACCTCGTCCAGCGGCTACTCGCGTCGTCAGCACTTCATGCTGCACGAACGGGTACTACTTTCCGGATGACCCTCGTAATAGGAAAGTTTGTGTAGAAAAAAAGTGTTTGAATTAAAACATTAAACACTGTTGACAGCTTTTGATTTCATTATCTAATTGAAAAATATTTAACAAAGTAAAGGAATTTCAAGCTTTTATTTTTTAAACAGCAAAATGTTGAGGTGTTAGGAAGGGAAAAAATGCACTTACAGTGCGCAAAATGGATAATCCACACATGTATAATAAAGAGTTTACTGTATCCATATAATGGCGTATAATCAAATGTGTGTAATCTGATGCAAAAAAAATTGTGGAGGAAAATCAGTCTAAATGAATGTAATGCCTGTCAGGAAATGTTGGAAATAGGAATCCATAAAAAGATTGGTCATCCTTATATTGAAAATTTATGAAGGCATTGCATTTGTATTCATTTCCTTGTTCAAAAAAATAGCTTTCTGCTAGATCAATTGCCAGGTAGAAATAATGTTGGTATTATTTCCTGATCCAATCAAATTTACAGTGTACTCCTGTATATATCAAGTACAGCATGTAACAAGTAATGCTCATGAACAAGTTAATGATCTGTGATTGACCGAATTAGATAGAATTACACTCTTTAGATTGTTGATGAAGAAGATCCCATACCTCCTCTTGTAATAGAGGTGCCAAATTAGTTTCTGGGTATCTCTCCACCAATTATATTGGCTAGTTGACCTCAACTGTCAGTTGCCTTATTTACTTCTACTAATGAAGATCAGGATGGCAGTGCAGCTAATGCAATGGATTCTCTGGCTACAAGGGTCTGGGTTCAAATCCCAGAGGTGGTGGGATTTTTCAGTGGTATCCTGATCATCACTTAGGGTGCTCTCTGGAGAATGATTTTTGTAAAGTATGCCATTCATCAGATGAGATAATGAACTGAGAGAGTAGGCTAATGTCTACACCGGAAATCCCTTCAACATTACTCCATAGGTATCCAAATCATTTTACCATCACCTAATTGCCCAGCTAACCCTAATGCTGCAAATGACCTCAGCTTTTGATTGCCTCCTCTAAACTACCTGTTATAATTCCTAATAACTACCACATGGTGAAGAATTAAATGTAGACCTGCTAATTATTGGGTATGCATGGAGATTATTGGTCTTGCAATTCTAAGACTTAATATTACTATTATAAATCAGTTATGCTTCAATGCATGAATTGAAATTGCTCAAATGCCCCAGTTAATCATATTTCATTTGCTGTAAAAGTTGATACCATTTAATGGTTTACATTGGAGTCATGATGTCATTTCATATAGGTTTACAGCTATCTATGTAATAGAGCAAATTTTATACTAGAAAAATTTTAATTGTTATTGTACTGGAGTAATTTTTGTAGTAAATTCAAATGCTAGACCGTAGTCCCAGTTTGCATTCATTAATTATATTTTGTTGGTATTTCTAATTTCATATATTCATGATTCTGATTCTATTTCATGAAATTACAGGCTCCAATACTTTGCACGTGGAATCCAAGGCTACATCAAGAAACTCCGTGAAGCTTTACAAGGCAAACAAGGCGATGAGCTGAAGACTGATGAAAATAGGATTAAAGTTGTGGCACTTAAGACTACATCTAATATTAACATATTAATTAAGGACCTATTTCATAGTCCCCCAAGTTACAAAAGTGTCATTAGTCTCTCTTGGAAGCCAACGCTTCCTGTCAGTGTAAGTGTTTATTGCAAGCAAGCATTGCATGTATTCATTCCTTGTCCATCATACCTTGATCGTAAACTTTACATAATTTTGACCTTGTGATTGTATTATGTATTTACAGCAGAAGAGCAATCCAAATGTAGGGCAAAAAAGACACACCCCAATTACTTTTGGAGACTCTCAGAATTCAAAGCACCTCAAAAGTGAAAGGGAACTATACCAGCCGCCAAGTGGAAAATACAGCAACAAAGTCTCCAGCTATAGTGAGTACCATTTCTATCCAATACCAGTTAAAGCATGTAGCCATTTCTTTTTTTTTATTTCTTCTAACCATAGGCTAACAGCAAAATATTGCACAGAGTTATCCTATTCCTGATTAATGCGATTATAAGTATGGTGTTTTTTTCTATACCTGCTTCAATGATTCTGTTTTAATATCCACGTTGTTGGCAAATTGTCATCCTTTCATGGTCATTTTATGTTTAGGAATGAGGAATGACTCAGGGGATCATGTCTGGAAAATGTGGAGGCTGAGTCATGTCCTAACCACTATTTTTGGTCAAAAAGTCATGAGCTAACAGTAAAGTTCAAGCCCTTATATCATTATGGTGCAATTGCCATTAATTTTTTCTTTACATCTAGGCATTATATTCAGATTGTTTCATGCAGATGGCATAGAAGATCCTGGTAGTACTTCTTAACAACAATACTATCTTTTAGCAAACAATAAATGGTACAATCTTGACATTGAAGTGAAAGAAAACTGAGCAGAACTTGCACACTCGGTCAAAAATGACAAGCTTTTTTTCAGTCTTGGCTCTTCAGGAAGCTTCCATTGGGATAATTGAGACTTCTGCATCATATTTTTATACCCATGTTTCATCACCTGTTGTAACCTGTTTGAAAAGTTTTGGATTATGGTTGACTTCATTCAAAAATTCCTGAACTAAACCACAATGAAAGAATCAAAGACTTTGGGCTCCACAGGTAAGAATTTATTGTGGTAACTGGTTTCGCTACACCGTAGCATCATCTGGACTGATGCCTGTCCAGATGATGCTACAGTGTAGCAAAACTAGTTGGCATGATAAATTCTTACCTGTGGAAATGCAAAGTCTTTGATTCTTTCTTTTTGCTTTACAAATGGATTTTCACAAAGTATTGGTCTTAACCATCTCTCAAATTCCTAAACTATGTTCATTCTGCACTGCTTTTGGCTGAAATTCAACAGTTTTGGAACTAATTTTGCTGCCACATGCTTCATGTGCAAAACATAGAGAAACGGTGCTTTGCAAGAGCCAATTGATACATCAACTTCATCAGGAAACAGTGATTTATTGATTGTGCATAATCAATTGTTTCACATTTTTTATGTTGTCATCAGTTGTTTATGTGCTTCACAGATTGTCTTTGAATATCCATTTCTTGCCCCCAATTCCGCATACTTAAAGCTGATTTAAAACTCCTCCACAACACCCTAAACTCAACTACTCTCTCTCTTCAACTTCAAGATGCCAACTCGATCCACCTGCACCCACCCTCTATTCCATCTGGCTATTCCTAGAATATCTATCACTAAGCACTCATCATTATTTCGCCTCTCCTCCCTTCTAAATTCACAAATATCTTTAGGTCAAAGAAGACTTGCCAAGACCAACATTCAATATTTCCAATATGATGCTGTATTTCATTTTTAAGGAAACTTTAAAGCATATTCTTTGTTCCATTGTTTTGTACAAGTAAAAAATTAGCAAGCACACCAAAATATGTGTAAAATTTTGTACAGGCAATAATAAAGTTAATGTCCAGTGTAGCCACTGATGTACAATACATGTCAGAGACAAGTGTACTAGCATGTAAACGAAAAAATGATACCATCGCTCCTACATGTGTGGCCTGGAACAAAAATTCTGTTTATTTTTTTACCATGCCTTGTATGTTGTCTTAATGTATAAAAAAAGCAATACAGTGAGATTACCAATCGTGCAGAAATGAGTGTTATGAAAACATTACTTTCTGGACATTCTATACAAAATACCATTCAGTTTTTTAAATCTGAAAAATGCACTACTCATTTAAGGAGAAATTCAAACCTCAGTTGTACATATTCATTTTGTTACCCCTTTTAATTAGCTGCATGCATAAATATTCCATCCGCTAAATAATGCCAGATCCCATAAAATTGTAGTTTATGTAGATATTTGTTGAACAGCTTTTGCTGTATTTCTTTCATGCTTGCTATATTAATTGAGTCCTTTCTCCACTCCATTTCAGCTCCTCGCAGGGGCCGTGGGAGAGGAGGGCCTCGGGGAGGATTCAGTACCCGTGGTGGTAGAGGCTGGCGAAGAGGATATCGAGACTGAATCCAATGCTTCCCACATTGTGATCTTCCCCAAGAGGCTGGATGGATGCTTGAATATTTGGTGCAAATAAGATTACCTGACATCCAAAAGAATTATCATGAAAATGCTATGGAACTGTAGCTGTTTGTGAACACTCCTAATGATGTCTTTTATGCGTGTGTGTGTGTGCCTGTTCAGCTTAGGGATGTAATCATCACCTAAGTTCGGATGCAGCATCTTGCCTATCTCCTTGGGAAGGTCCCGGGACTACAATGTAATCTTTTAAAAGGAACCCAGACCAGAGTGTGTTGTGATAATTAGTCTTTATTATCCTTCAGTATATATTGTATTAGCTATCTTTCAAAGGCAAAGGCAGTGTATCAACCAATGAGGAAGCACTCTGAAAATCTAAAAACAAATTGACATGGTTTGTTTGATTAACCGTTTGTAACAAAAATGCATAATCCGTACCATAAAAGGTTTTATTCTAATTTATCTGGAACAAAATTTGGCAATATTTCTACATACACACAAAAAATTGTACCTGGGCAGCTTCTATTGTTACAAAAGTTAGTGAAGGAAGAAGTACTGCTACAGATTTAAAAAAAAATATCAGATCAATTCTTTTGTCACCTTGTCAATTTGGGGTCCTCAAAAAGTTAAATTGCATGTGAGTTCAGTTGTAATAGCGCATGAGTTTTGTAGCTGTGCATGTTTGATGCTTGCAGTCTTTATTTTCAATTTCTTTCTTCTTCTTTCCCAAAGTTCTGATGATCCCCATCCATTATGACTACCCTTTCCATTATAGGTAGACTCCTAATACAAGTCATCTTTAATTAGAGAAGTTACTAATGATGATTTTTTCGATTTCAAACAGATTTTTCCTCAATTTGGAGGTAGCCAATGGCACAACAATAATCTTTCTTGTAGTGTTGATGACTCAGCTAATAGCCCTTGGAAGGAGGCTGCAGACAACTAAGTAATACACACTTTGTTTCAGGAAGTTTCCCTTGGAGTTAATTTATGCCATTTGAAAATGCTTCTATCCAGATTGCCATTGGAAGGTTTTGTAAGTTTTTTTCAGAAATTTGTGCCATCAAGGAAATGAATGGGTAAGTATTTGCATACACTCGTATTATTTTTTTTCAGTTTGCCTCTGCTGATATGTTGATCAACATTGCCTCCACTCAGGGGATGCTGTAAGTTTTGAAGTTGATAATTTTGTTTCATGCTGACGAGTTAACTCCTGTTCCAGTTTGCATGCATATTTGTTTTTTTTCCTCCTTTGCAACTTGGCCAGAAATGGTATTGGTAAGTTTTAAATGTTTGTGGTAGGTTTTGGTGCTTTGGCATTTGCAGTGCATGTTCATACATTATCATCGTATGAATGAAAATTTCTCACTAGAGCAATCATAACAGTAACATGAAAAATTTCCATGTATAATTTCATGGTATTCTTCAATCATTCCTTTACCAGTCTTTTTTCAAAGTTCACCAAAATGGAGTAATTTTCAGACATAGTGTCTTGCTTTAGCAGAACTCATTTGAGTGGCATAATATCTTCAAGATTATAATATGGTGTGTAAAATGCCTGTAATATGTTATGTTTTACACTATCTTCATGGCATAACTGCAGACACTTAGTAATTGTGTTTATATTGTTAATAACATCTTTTTGTAAGTAAATAAAAGATTCCAAAATAATAAAAAATCTGATCAATTCAAAATCCATCATTTCATCTCTAGCTCAAATCAGTTTGTTTAATTTCTTATGTAAAACAGTTGCAGAGTTTTTGTATGGTTACATATTAAATTATTATCTAATGCATTACTTGGGATTGCAGTTGTTCAGTATTAAGAAAAACTTAAAGACAATGCGTTGGTTGGTTTAGATTTTGTAGGCTGTGAAATGTTGAAGTGTGTATTTATTTTGTTGAGGGGGCAAATTGATGCACATTACTTCAGCTAAAATTTGTAGGGTAATAATAAGCATTTTTTTCTCGGGTCCAAATAAGTATTTATTAATGTCTAAAAAATCCTGCCATTGAATCATCAAAGTGAACAAAAATCTATTTGGGTTGAGATGATGCTATCATTTGGGGTGTATGAAGCTTTGTTATAATTGATTTTGAATTGAATCGATCCAAATTTTAGCAAATTGAATCATTCTGTAAAATATTCCTTAACTGAAATTGGAAAACAGTTGGCATACATGCAATCTCTATAGAATGAATGTCCAATTTCTCTGTCAAATAAATGAGTGATTGTTTCAGGCTTTGAATGTCTTATCAAAAAAAGATCAGTTTGACACATAATGTTCCAATAAGATAGGCAATTATAAGTGCCTAGATGATATTAGGTCCAAAGATTGCTCAACCTTAGCCCATGATGGATAAAATACTACATGCACTGCATAGGCGCTTCAAAATATTGAAAATAAATGTGACTTAAAATTTCAGTTGAAGGAGGGACTGGGTGAAATGAAATTGTCACTTTTGCTAGAGAATGGGTAAAAAAGGGTAATCAACAAAGAAATTAATCACCCTGAATTACTCTATTTGCCAGCATACTTGTACAGGACACTTCTCATCAGAATATAGCAAAAATATGGGTTGTCTTATATTCCAGTGATAAAAATTACGAACTGAATTGTCTAAAACTCCTGGTTTATATTAATGTACATGTTTTAAGTATTCTATTGCACTTTATACAAGAGTGATTTTGATCTTTCCATAATTTCTTTCTCTTCTGTGTAAATATAGTTGTGTGATATACAGGGTTCGTCCGGAAAATAAGTGTACTGAGCTCAGGAAAAAAAATTAATTACACTTTTACATATCTTAAGCTAATATTCCTCAAAATAGAACCCTTGTGAGTCGATACACTTGTTCCAGCGGCGTTCCCATTCCTGGAACGTTCCCGCGAAGGCATCATCGGGAACCTCTCGAAGACACGTCGTCACGGCCTCTTTGACGGCGTCCAAAGTCCCGTATCGCATTCCTTTCAAACTCCTCTTCATCTTCGGGAACCGAAACGTTCTCTAAAAAATGTGGATCATTTTTGCAGTGATCCACAAGTTGTGTCGCGATTTCCAAACGATTAAGTCTTTGATCATCACTGACACTTTCGGCACCAACTTTGCACAAATTTTTCGCATCTGTAATTGGTCCCTAATAATCTCGTGCACTATTGTTTTTGGCACATTACACTGCTCTGCTATCATCCGAACACTAAGACGACGATCAGAGTTTATTACATCGCGAACGTTTCACACATTTTCGTCGGTGAGTGTCATTGATGGGCATCCAGGCCGTGATTCGTCGTCGACCCCTTCTCTGCCCTCCACGAGCATCTTGTGACACCGAAAGATCATGTTTCTGGACATGGCTGTCTCCCCGTAAGCCTGGTTAATCATATCGACAGTTTCGGTAGACGATTTCCCAAGCTTTACCACAAATTTCATGGAATAACGCTGCTCCAAAAACTTCGGCATCACATTCCGTGACGTGGGTCGAGCGTGGAGGTTCGCGTTAACAGAGCTCCTCACTACACCACATCTCAGAGCCGACTGCCTTTTTCAGCGTCGCTTGCCAACATACCGCCCTCCAATCGCAGCCCGTCAGAGCGGTGCTGGGCGCGCCTGGAGCAGCGGGAAAAAATCAGTACAATTATTTTCCGGAAGAACCATGTATATATTATTTTTTAGCTCTTAAAGGGGGAGCATTCAGGTTAAATGAGTTCAGATTCTCTGACATCTACAGTTATGATTTCCCCAACGTGCACATGTATGCGTTACTCAATAAGGGAAAAGCAGATGAAATCATGTATTCCATGCCGAATAAATGGTGCAAATCCTAACTTGAAGTTAAGCTCTCTTGGAGTGTATGATGGCCATTAATCCCTACTTTGTCTCGATGAGTTTTAGTGAAGCACTCATGGGCTCCTGTAGGCAAGTTAATCACTCAGAATTTTTAGGAGGGTGAGGACTCTGGCAGAATTGCCATTGTCAGATGGTCTTAATCCAATTGTGCATGCACATTCATCGATAATTGAAATCATCGCCTCTGCATAAACAGAATTTGCAGGGTGTTAAGATTAGGCATAAACATAAGGTCTCTCCAACTAAAGCCCCTTAAGTCATCTCCTAATGTCATAATGCTGAAATGAAAATTCACCTTAATATTCCAAATTCTTCTGTCCCAAAATCCTAGTGTCTCCTCAAAATCCTGAAACCCCAATGCCCAATGTGACCTATGGTGTCTGCAATAATAACTCGCCAACCTTTTCCTACAATGTTGGCTGCTCTCTGAATTTAATGCATTATATTCTTCCAGCACATGTTCTTTTAAAAATTTCATGGAGCGGACCCAAAAATTAAAAGCTTTACACTTAAAAACTCGGAAATCCTTGGGTCTTTTGATGTTAATAACTCTTTCACGGGTTTTCCATTTAACGGAACTCTTGCAAAACTTAAAATCTGGTAAAAATTCAAAAACTTTCTATACTAAAAGACACCACTACATCAGATAAATATCATCATATACTTCATATCTATTTTTGTGCGTTTTAATTAAATTCTTAAATTTTCCTGTGAATCAAAAGAAACATAAGTCACAGTAATTGTTACAGTACTGGGTGCACCAAAGGCAATGTGTGAATTCTGGGCCCCTTCCCATTGTGGGGTGCACATAATGTTATGACAATGATCTGTGCTCCTAAGGCAAGATGTTTCAATACCACTGAAAAAGCGTCCTATCATTTTTCATAAGTTTAGCCTAGTAATGAGCATTTTCTTCCACCTTTGCGTCTTCTTAGATTCTTAAATTTTTTCAAGTATTCAATGTGGAAATGTCTCTATTTTTATTAAAATATACATTTGCAGGTAGTTTAAGCAGTATTGAATGTCAGTTGGTGCATAAATCATGGGGCTATATATAATTGTGACTGTTTCTCAGGGGTTACGTTTTTTTTTCAAGTAGATATGGAAGTGTTTTGGACCAAAAAGGTAGGCACTGTTCATTGACAAAATTCCATTAGAATCAAAGATTCCAAGGAAAGATTTTCTTTCTGCATTTTTGGAATTAATATGAAATTATCTCAGCATATGACCTCGGATGAGGTTTTCTTGCGAGGTGAATTCATCAGCTTCAAATCAGCCTATTGTTCATGCTATGGAGTAATTGCAATATCTGTTAATAAAAACTGTTAGCAATGCCCAACTTCTTGAAATAGTGTGTGCATTGATTTCAGACAATAAGTTTGGATTGAATAAGAGAATAGAATAGCTAACGATTTGTCAGTAGTTTCCTGAGTATACTAACTGCACTAATGACCTACAGTTTGCTGAAGAATGGAAATATGGAAATTAGTATAATAATTAGGTAATCTACCGGTTAAGGTAGGTTTTTAGATGGACACAACTATCAAATAAACATTTTGTAACTCCTCACCTAGCAAACTAATCTATATCAGGTCCCTCTTCATCTCTCTGTACTTCTTTCCTCCCTTCATCCCATCCAACATCCCTATCCTGTTCCTGCCCTTACCTCGCTTGCCCAACATTCTCCCCTCTATTACACTCTTCAACATTCCACTACCGCTCAATACGCCTTTCATCCATTTTTCCTGCCTCCATAGGATTTCTCTCAACAAACCCCTCTCCTCACCCACCATCTCCAGTACTTCCTCATTTGTTTTCCTTTCGGTCCATTTCACCTTCTCCATTCTTCTCCACACCCACATTTCAAAAGCCTCCAATCTACGTCTATCCTCCTGCTTCAGTGACCACGTTTCCACGCCGTACATAGCTACACTCCATATCAGAGTTTTTACAAGTCTTGTCTTAACATCCCTACTCAAAGTCCCTGTCATCAACTCCCTCCTCCTTGAGAAAGCCTCCTTGCCTAGCGCAATTCTTCTCCTTACGTCCCTACTACTTTGAACGCATTGGTTCAAATCATTTCCAAGATATGTAAACTGTTCTACCTGCTCTATTTTTTCCCCGCCTATTTTAATATTTAGCTTAGCCTTTTTCTTTCTGGAAAATCGCATAACCTTTGTTTTATTAATATTGATTCTCATCCCATATTTATCGCACTGAACCTCCAATTCACTCAGCAATGCTTGCAACCCCTTGGCTGACTGAGCAACTAATGCTTGGTCATCAGCAAACCTAACCGATTTTTACCAATTCTCCTCTGACTTTCATTCCTACCTCCAGTTCTCCCCAAGCCTCTTTAATCATTTCCTCTACATATACGTTGAACAGTACCGGTGACAATGGGCAACCGTGCCTTACCCCCCTTCCTAACACAGCCCATCCAGACTCCGTTCCCCACTCGCACCTGAGCAGTCTGACATGTACAGGTTGCGGATCAGTCTCCTGTCCCTCCAATCCATTCCTATTTTCTTCAATACACGCATCAATTTTTCCCAATTCACTCTATCAAATGCTTTTTCGAAATCTACAAAACAGGCAAATACGTCCTGATTGTATTATATATTCCTCTCGATTAGTGATCTCATTACTGCAATGGCATCACGCGTACCCTTTCCCTTCCTAAACCCAAACTGATCATCCCCTTAGTAATCATTTGCCTTACTCTCTATAATTTTGTTGATGATCCTGAGAATAACTTTAGCTGCGTGGGATATCAAACTTATTGTTCTGTAATCCTCACATGATATAGCCTTTGCCTTTTTTGGAATAGGAACTAACACATCTCACAAAATCTTCTGGCCAGATTCCTTCTTCATAGATACTACGAATCAGTCCATATAGGGCCTTCATCCCGCATTTTCCTAAACATTTCAACAGTTCTACAGGGATGTTGTCCACCCCCACGGCCTTATTTGCTTTCATCTCCTTTAATGCCCTTTCTATTTCATCGTCGAGTATTTCTGGACCTAAGCTATCTTCTTCTACATCATGTTCCTTTTCTATGTCTAACCTTGTCGACCTAAGCTCTTTACCATACAGTGTTTCTATATATTCCTTCCATCTCTCTTGGATTTTTCCTGGTTCAACTATTATCTTACCCCACTTATCTTTAACTGTTAGCACAGATCTTGCCTTCTTACTTCCCGATAATAACTTAACCTTGCTGTATAAAGCACCAATTTCACCCTTCTGTAAACTTTCCATATCCTCGCATTACGTTTTCCACCATTCTTCCTTTGCTTTATTTGTGGCCCTTCTCAATGTATTGTTTAACTCTTTGTACTTTATTTTGCCTAACTCTGCGTTTACATTCTTCCATTTTCTTCTCTCATCCATTTTTGTAATCATCTCATCCGTGACCCATGGTATCCTTATTCTTTTCCCGTTAAAGGTTCCTATAGTGTCTTTAGCGGCTTCCAATATCCCTTTCTTGATACATTCCCATTTTTCTTCGATAGTACTCAATTCTTTACCGTCATCCATTATTTTCTCCAACAGCCTGCTGATACTCCTTCCTCGTTAATCCATTTAATGCTTCTACGTTCCATTTCCTAACCCACCGCCCTTGCCTTATCTTCTTGAAACGGACGTTACATTTCATAACAACTAAATTGTGGTCAGAGTCCACATCCGCTCCTGGGAAACTGTGCGAATTTATCACACTGTTCCTAAACCTGTGCCTAACCATAATATAATCTAACTGATACCTTTCTGAGTCACCTGGTATTTTCCATGTATACCTATGCCTTTTGTGATGTCTAAGCCATGTGTTGGTGATGACTAACCCCTGTCTCCTGCAGAATTATATTGCTTTCTCCCCGTGTTCATTCCTCGTGCCTAACCCATAGTCCCCCACCTCACCACCCTCTCTTCCTTCGCCTACCGTCGCATTCCAATCCCCCATCACTATCAAATGTTTCCCTGCAGGAACACACGCGATTATATCCTCTAACTCATCGTACATCCTAGCTACTTCTGCCTCCTTGTCGTTGCTCGGTGGCATGCATACCTGAACAATGTTCAAGTTTGTCGGTTATGCTTTAATCTCTACCAGTAATATTCTATCAGTTTCTTGCTCTATGTTGACTACGCTTCTTCCTACCCCTTTATTTAATATTACGGCAACCCCTCGTTGGCTCTCGTCCCCGCCGCCGTATATCACTCTATAATTGTCACTCCAGTAATCCCCGCTATCCTTCCATCTCACCTCGCATAGACCTAAAACATCTATATTACCTCTTTCCATCTCTCGCTTAATATTTTCTTATTTTCCTGTCCTCAACATTGTCCTGACGTTCCATGTTCCTAATCTAACTACTTTCGTCTTCTTCTGTGTCTTCTGTCCTGCTGCTGTTATTTCTTCCCTGCAAGGGTTTCGTGGGATGACAACCGCGGAAGCCTTGCCTCCCCCGCTGCCAGGCATGACACGCGGCTGCTTGGGCCGAGTCTCGCAGTTTCCAGGACTCATATTCTCTATAGTGCCCATCATTACATTCTTGGGAATGATAATTGAGGTGGTTTCCGGTTGCCTTCCTCAATAGTGTTTTTAACGTGACACCATCACTTAATGGCCGCCCCACTGGGGTCAGACGCCTTTGCAGCCACCTCAATGAGGAACAGACACTGCGTGGACTACCTTTCGTCTAGCTCCTAACCTTTGGCCTATCTGGCTTGGGTGACCCTACCAGGAGCAATTATATTTACTCCCGCCAGCAGAGCTCTAGGGGTCATCAACAACACACAAGCCCTTCCATCTCAAGGTTGTAGTCCATGGGAGGGGGAAATTAGTATACAATGGGAAATATATGTAGTTTGTAAACACAATGATAACGATTGCTCCCTTGTCATGCCGTGGCTACAGGCCATTTTCAGGACTGCAATGAATAATACATATGATATAAATGTATGCCTAAAATAAAGTGGAAGAATGAAAATATATATATTTAAGCAATGGAATTAGCTCACATGCTCATTTTACAAGTAAAATTATTATTATTTCAGACATACCTAGTTATCTAATTTTAGAAGAGTTAACTTTTTTATGACATTTATGAAGGAGGAAATGGTTAAAGAAGTATGAGAAGATGGGAATAAAAGTCAGTGGAAAATTCAAGCAATCAGCTTTTCAGATGATGAAGTGTTAGTTTGTCAGTCAGCCAATGGGTTGCACTGCTGAGCACATTGGCCAGTGAGTATGATAGGTATGGGATGAGAATAAATGTAAACAAAACCCAAGGTAATGTGGATTTGAAGAAAGAGAAAGACTTAATTAAATATGAAAACAGGAGTTCATAAACTAGAGCAGGTGGAACAATTTACCTATCCAAAGGTACACAGTAACTAGGGCAGGTAGAACAGTTTGCCTTTCTTTGGAAATATTTTGGGCTGAAATGTCTCAAGTAATAGGTTCATGAGAAGAAGAATTACATAGGACAAGCTGTTTCAAGGACAAGGAAATAGGTGACGAGGATGTTGAGTAAGGACATTAAGAAAAGCTCGTCAAAATTTTGGTATGGAGAATGGTTATGTATAATGTAGACCATAGTCAAGGAAGCAATATGATAGACAAAAATTTGAGGCTTTTGAAAGGTGCATGTGGGGAAGGATGGGAAAGATGAAATGGATAGAATGGAAAACAAAGTGCCAGCCTTGGTGGAAGAGAGAGAATTGTTGGGAGTAATACAAAGGGGGTAGAAAAGGTGAATGCAGAGTATTTTGATTGGGAATGGGATATAGAAGGTGATGATTGAGGGTAAGAATAGGATAAGTATGTTAGATGGAATGAAGCATGCTAAATTGAAGAGGGACTTAATGTAGTTTTGGATGCCAGATTGTGTTTTTTGAGAGAAGCAAGGGAATTATCATTGCACCATTGCATAGCCAAGATCTGTTTAAAACCTACCTCAACTGGTAGAATATCAATAATATTGGTGAAGTGTTTTGACTTTGGCATTTTTAATGTTTTTTCATGAATTATGAACATTCTAAACAAAGTATGTACAATCATGAGACATTGTTAATTATTTGATGTACTGAGCTTGTGACTTAATTACATAATTTGTTGAGCACTTTTCAAGTTTCAAGAGCCAAGGTTTGTTCCACACCAACTTGGTTGTGGTCATTCCAAACTAGTTTTGTTATTGCAATTCCAGGTTGTTTTGAGTTTTCTTATCTTCATGGCTGTACTTAAGCACTGTTTAAATTAGAAATTCCCCTGTAACAGTACAGTCGCAGCCTGGTGATTTCCGGACTTATTGCAATTGGGCAACAGATCAAATAGTTTTACCAGGATGTAACTTATGGAATTGAAAAGTATCAATGAATTGACTTATGGTTTCTATGGATCAAATATTTCAATAAAGTTTTAATTAGTTAAGAGACGTGATTCCAGATGTTTGCATAATAAACACCCTTTTCCCCAGTAACCAATTTCTGACTTTGAGCACGAAGGAAGAAAATGATTATGCATTTGCACAGGAAAATATTTATTACTGTCGACTAGTTTCACTACACTGTGGCATCATCTGGAATGATAACCAGAAATTCACATCCATATTTATATCACCAATAGGTGAGGCTGTGCAGAGGATGGGTGGGGGGGAAGCCAAGGTGGGAGCAGATGTGAGAGGACAACCAGGAAGGGGTTGGTCTATGGTGGATAGTTACTGGGTTCAGGGTGAGAGATAATTTGATTCTTAGGTAGCTATTGTGGAATGTCTAAGAGGGTGGAGAGAAAAGGGAAATGGTGGTCATTGGTGACATGGAAACCCCGAATTTAATTGTTAATTTCTTGCTCCCTTTGACCTGTAGCACAATGCTGGCAGACTTGATTTGAGAGATAGGGTCAATTACATTACAATACATACTTGGATTGGATTACAAGTAGGTGTTATAGTTAGTTATTATGGATTTTGTGTGGCAGTGCATATATTAGGGCAGTAATTTTAGCTTGCATAGGAACAATCTAGAAAAGTCTGTCATGATGATGGCATTTTTCTCTAACCATATTGCTGTTATATAAGACTATTTTATCATTAATAATAAAACAGTTCTCAACAACAAAAGTCAATGCATTCAAACATAGTATCTTCTAATGGGAAAATTAATCAATTCAATCATTTGAATTAGCAAAATTTCTCTCAACTTATTTCACATTAATAAACTGTAAGTTGGTCACTTCTTCCCTTTACTAATTTCAATTATATTCCCTCCACGAAGATTTTTCTTTCAACTAACATTGGCTGGAAAATATATATAAAATATGCAGATTCCCCCTGTGATGCTGAAAAGTTATATTTAGAAGAGTATTTGATGATCAGAAAACCTCCAGACACAAAGTGTCATTGACTAGGAATAGTGTTTGACATTAATCTCTCCTCAATCATTTTTCTGGATTATTCTATGCTAAAATATTCTAGTAAATATTCTATGCTCGTGTTGATGAACATCCTTGTATGCCGAATTCATGAACATCTTTTAATGATTTAAAAATTTTTCTCTTTTATAACAAGAAATAAATAGTACATATACTTACACTTGAAAAATTCAAAACAAAATAATTGTAATTTTAATACTTGATGGGAACGCAGATGATGCCACTCTAGTGACCCATCTATGTTTTAGGAGTGTAGTGGTTGACTCCTGTCACAACATGGCCCGAAAATTCATTGCCTTCTTCTGCATAATGTGTAAAAAATGTTAATATTTCAGCCTTTGTCTGCAAGCATTCACCGTACCCATGTTGCCATATCTTCCCAGTAATCTAGCTCAGTAGCAACCATAGACCAGTGATTGAAATCTTACTGCGAAATGTTAATGAGCATATCAAGTATGATTAAGTCATCATTATTGGTTTCATTGATTTATTCCTCAAGATTTTCTGTGATAAGGGATGAGTGCTGTTCATCATACTCTTTTTCTTGCAGCATTAAACTTTAAAGCCTTCAAGCAAGCACAGCAATGGCAGAACTCATAGAATAAACATGAATATTACCATAAGCCAATCCAGCATGAATGAAAATGGGTAACTTCTCCTTCATGTATATTTTGACTGATGAGTTGTATGATGTCAGTTTAATAGAAGTGATTAAAATAATTTTTGTGCATAATAACTTGCACAAAGATTTAATTTGGTGTTACATTGTTAGTTAAATGTGTGATGTGTTTGTGGTACAAGTTGCCATGATTTGACTCCAGCATTCCAACAGTCAAATAGTTACAAACATTACTTAGATAATTGCAGAATCAGTATGAGCATGGGATGGAATAATCAAAAGAAAATGAATGTGTCTCAAGAATATGAATATAAGTTGGGTGGAATTAACTATACCAGATTGCAATGAAAGTCAATAATTTCATTTCAATAGGCTATGCAAATTCGATAGAGTTACACCAGAGACAGATTTTAACTAAAGCAGTTAATAGTTTACTTCTTTTAGAATTGTTTAGGGTAAGCAAGGATAGATTAGTGGGGACATCGAAAGAATTTCATAGGGTAAAAACATTTATAAAGAGGTATGAGTAAATGGCAGACACCTAAAGTGAAGAGGTAAAGCAAAGACTATTTAAAATTCAAACATGGAGCATAGTTTGGAAATGTGGTTGTTGAGATTGGATTATTATTATGTAATCCACTAGTTAAAGTAGGTTTTGGATGGACGTAACAACCAAATAAATATTTGGTCTCTCCTAAGAAATCACAACATTGTACTCTAACTACAACTACCTCTTATCCCCACATATTTCCTTCATTCCATCCAGCATCCCTATCCTATTTCTGCCCCTTCCTTGTTTACCAAACATTCTCCCTATTGCAGTCTTCAACATCTCACTGTCAATCAATATGCTTTGCATCCATTTTTTCTGTCCCCTTATGATTTCTTCCAGCAATTTCCTATCGTCGCCCACCACACCCAGCACTTCATTTGTTTTCTTTACTTTCCACTTCACCTTCTCCACTCCTACTTGCAAAAGCCTCCAATCTACGCCTATCATTCTATTTCAATGAGAAAATTTCCTAGCTGTACATAACTATGCTCTATATCAAAGTTTTAAAAAGCCTTTACTTAACATCCTTACCCAACATCCCTGCCATTTCCCTACTCCTTTTGAAAGCTTCTTTCCCTAATATATTTCTTCTCCATACATACCAACTACTTTGACCATTTTATAAAACACTTCTGAGATACGTAAAGTGTTCCACCTGCTTAAGTTTTTGCCCTACTAATTTGATATTTAACTTAGCTGTTTTCTTTTTGTGAAGCCACATTTTATGAATTTCCACCAACTTTCATTCCTATGCCTCTTTAATCATTTCCTTCACATATAAGTTGAACAGCACAGGTGATAATGAACAACCCTGCCTTGCTCTTCCTAATGCTAACCATCCGAGCTCTACATCCCCCACTTACTCCTGAACAATCTGAGACAAGTACAGGTTGCAGATCAGCCTCCTGTCTCTCCAATCTATTTCTGTTTTCTGCAGTACACACACTCATTAGTTTTTTCCAATTCATTCTATGAAATTCCTATTGGAAATCTACAAAACAGGCACATACATTGTACTCTAAATTCCTCTGGATAATGATCTCATTACTACATTGGCATCACATATGTCTCACCCCATGCAAAAGGGAGAAGCATATACATAAACCCAAACTGATCATCCCCTAAGTAATAATTTGCCCTACTCTCTATCCTTTGGTTGATCATCCTTAGAATAATTTTAGCTGCATGGGAAATCAAACTTATTGTTCTGTAGTCCTTGCATGATGTAGCCTTTACCTTCTTTGGAATAGGAACTAACACTAATCTTCACAAACATCTGAACACAGTCTTCCGGCCAGATTCCTTCTTCATAGATGCTACAACTCAGCTCATACTCTTCATCCTACACTTTCTTAAACCTTTCTGTAATTCAGCAGGAGTGTTTATTCCCAGGGCCATATTTTATTTCATTGGGAGGAGGATAAGGGTAGATAATCAATGATTGAGATGTGTGTGTGGAGAAAATTATAAAAAAGCATAATGGATGAAGAGGATCAAATGACAAAGTACTACCTTGATCAAAAAGTTCCCGGAATTTATTCAGAAAATTAAAAATACAAGTTTATTCATCTAAATCTATATTGTCCCCTTCAAAGTAACCCCCATCGACTGCAACACACTTATGCCAGCGCTTGATCCAATCCTCGAAACATTTTTTATATTCGGTTTTCGGTATGTCCATCAGTGCTTCCTGCGATTTTTCCATTACTTCCTCTCGGCTGCTAAAACGCGTTCCCCGTAATGGTTTTTTAACTCGATTGAGCAGAAAGAAGTCACAGGGAGCCAAATCAGGTGAATTCGGTGGCTGTTGGATGGTATTTGTTGCATTTTTCGTCAAAAAATTACGAATAATGATAGCACTGTGCGACGGTCTCGACGCACTGTGCGACGATTTCTGGTCTCTTTCGGCGAATTGCTTCACGCAAACGTCTCATAACGCCCAAATAATACTCTTTGTTTACTGTCTGGCCTTCTGGCAAAAATTCATGATGCACTGCACCGTTGTAATCCATGAAAACCGTCAGCATTGCCTTCTTTTTTGACTGAAAACGACGTGGTTTTTTTGGTCTCGGCTCATTTGGTGAACGCCATTCACTTGCCTGATGTCTGGATTGCGTGTCGTACTCATAAACCCACGTCTCGTCTCCAGTAATGATCCTTTTGATGAATGTGGGATCGGATTCAGCCTCGCAAATCATGTCTTTTGCGACGTCAACACGGTCTCTTTTTTGCATGAAATTGAGGTCTTTTGGCACCAACTTTGCTGCTACACGACGGAAACCCAAATCATTAACCACAATGTCTTGGGCGGATCCATAGGCAATGTTCAAGTCCTCCGCTATTTCTCTGATGGTTAATTTGCGGTTATTGACCAACATTTCTTTTACTTTATCAATTTTTTCACCGACTTTCGCTGTCGATGGTCTGCCACTGCGTTCATCATCTTCGATTGACTCACGACCACTTCTGAACCGCTCGTGCCACTGGTAAACGACCGTTTTTTTTAGAGAATCGTTGCCGAAACACTTTTCCAACATTTCCAACGTCCGTGCGCCACTAAATCCGTTTTTTACGCAAAATTTAATACAAGTTCGTTGTTGCAAATTTAAATCCATTTCTGCAATTGTAAAAAATCGCCAACACACACAGAGATAGATGTACTCTTGGGTACGTAACTTTTGCAAATGTCAAGTTATGACACTAAGATTTAAAGGGAATATCAACAACAGATGTACCAATTTAACAAAAAAAAAACAGAACTCAAATCGGAACGATGGGAGCGCCACACGGTGGTTATTCCGGGAACTTTTTGATCAAGGTAGTATGAGACAGTTAGAGATACAGAATTATCAATTATCATTTGGAATGTGTAGTTCATTCAAACCTGCTTTTGAAGATGAAAAACACTACTCAACGGTGTTTCTTCGCAGTAGTAAACAAGAAAAATCAACAATAGGCAATTTTTTTTGTTTCCTGAGTGAGAAACACCCAAGGAAATAGTTCTGAAAGGGTCCTCAACTTTATTTGACTTTCTTCTCTCACAAAGGCAGCCATGTTGTTAATATTTTCATCCATAGGAGCATCAACTACAGCTCTGGATTCACTTACCTTAGAAATTGTCTTCCTTCTTTAAACATCAAAAACCATTGTTCTTCCCTATAACTCCTCTAAATAGACTCTTCATAAGCCTCATGTAGCATTAAATAGGCCTCTGATAAAGCAAAATTTCAAGGCAGCATCATATGCTGATAAACTTACCTCTGTTGTTGTGGAAGGTAAGTGGAACATGTTTTAACTTAGAATGGCAGCCACTGATGGAGTGAAATGAATCAAATGTGTATCACAAAAACATTAAGGTGACAATATAACAATCAAATTGGGCAGTTAAGCATGCAAATAAAAAAATAAATCTTTATTCAACAGCCCTTACGTATGGGCAAACTGGTACTACTTTCTGAATGAACCTTGTCCCTGATGATTACTCAACAAACTAGTCTTTAGTTTTTACTGCAAAACTAGTTTTATTAACATGTATTTATTAACAACCTAGGCATCCTCATATTTTATTCACTAAGTTTATTTTAGTGAATACTCAAGAAGGCTTGTTCTGGTTAATTTGCCAGGAAATATCTATCATTCTTATTATTTACACTATACTCCCTTATCCCTTCACTTGTTAGACATTTTTTCATGGAAACGGAAGGCTTAATGAGTAGCTTCAGGCATGATGTGGTGGAAGTCGAACATAATGTATAACAGATGGTAGCACTTTTCCACTTGATCAAATTTATTTTACGACCGGGTTTCTATGTATTACATCAACATCAGATGTGAAACATCGAAACCTGGTCATTAAATTAATTCTATCAAGTGGAAAAGTGCTACCATCTATCACTCATTCAACAGAAGGCTTCTTTAGAAGCTTCATTAGTTAAAATCTATTTCAACAATATTTTGTAACAGTTTTTTCCTAGAAATTACACATGGTAAATTTAAGGTATTTTATAGAGTACTCATTAATGCCTCAAAAAAATTCAAGATTCCAAAATGACCACTCAATTTTTTCATGAGGCATCAGATTTATTGTAGAGTTTTAGTTTCATCTATATACATGTATATTTCACTTTATATAAAGTTCACAATAATCTTCATCCAGATGAATATTAGAACAAACACATGTCCTCTTCCATTAGAAATAAGGGATTCCAATAAATTACCACCAAATCATCAGTATGAAAAACTGGCAATGAGTATGCATATTTTGATTTAAATTTATGAGTCAAATAATGATGAAATGCTGTGATTTATATTTCAAAGTGTTCACAACCAACTTATAACACCATTCATAAATAATAAGACACACAAAACAATATGGACACCCACTATAGTGCATCTATTATGTCACACATGAGGCGGTCAAGTCCACTACAGGCTTCATTTGCACTGTCATCTTGGTTGGAGCAGTCCATATTCTCAAAAGCTTCTGTGGGCACAATCAGATTGGAGTCCAGATCTGTTGTATCGGGCAGCATTTGTAAGGCTTGCCTCAGTATTTCCATGACCTGTACAAAGGAAATTATCTTATAAATAAACTAATCCAAACTAAAATATTAAATTTATTTATTAATACATGCAAACTAATTCCTAGATACATAATAGGGATATAAAATATTTCAGAATACTATATTTCCTTTTTTAAATCATCTATGCTAACATACTTAGTCCTAATTTTATAAAGACTCTACATTAATGAGAAATTTTTATTACCCCAAGACTTTCATTTGAATCTTAAATCCTTTACAGCAGATTGAGTCTAGTTTCCACAGCATTTTCCCCTATCTTATTAAGTACAACTTCATAGTCTCTCCACTGATAAACTGAGAGTGATGTCAAGTACTTTTAAATAACATTATAGTTTTCCTCTAATGAAAGAGCTCTTGAAAATACACTTCGATGCAAAACATTCCTGAGTCTTAACGTATATAAGTCTGATGTCTGAGAATGGCCAGGTCAGGTGAAGGAAAACCCACCTATGTGGGAATTAGGCCCGCAATCTCTTGAACAGTGAAGCTATTACCCCACCACTACCATGCCCAGTAAGAGAGGTTAGGGAAGAACTGAGAAAATAAGTTTAACAGAGAGGAAGACTCATGATGAAGTTTTAAACATGGTGGATGAAGAGAAGGTTTCCAGGTGAAATTCGAAAGAGGTATGGTAGAAATACTGAAAGATATAAGGATGCTAAGTGGGTAGAGGAAGGAAGATAGACACTTTAGGTGACATGAAGGTAGGTGGATTGTAGGAAGAACTGAAAAGGAAATAATTAAAGCTAAGATGTGGAATTCTGACAAAAAAGAAAACACTCCTGGAAATTCCAGCTTTTACGTTGATATCGGTGATAAATGGATTTTGGTCAGCATTACTGGTGAAATATGTAGTTACATGATACTTTGAAGGGAAGTCATTCTCATATAACATTTTGAGTAATTAACTGAATTCGCATTAAACCCCATTATAATTAATTTATACAGGGAAAATTTAAGCATAAGCATAAATATATTTTGAGTCAGTTTCATGGCAATACGCAGTGGTGAATTCATCACACACGCCACAGAACCGTTAGCTTCAAAATTTGCCACCTACATTTTACCTTACGCCTATGTGTAATGTATATTTTCCATTATAATACTAAATAGAGTGATTAACGAACCTTATCTAAATGTTTTTGAAAACGGAGAGCTGTTTCAGTTCTTTGTCGCTTCTGTAGCTCCATCATTACTCGAAGAGTTTCTCTAGCTTGATGTGGTCGAAACTCATTGAGCAAATGATGAATGTGTATGAAGAGAAGGCTCAAATCTTCCACTTTTTCACCCCGTCTAGGAGACTCGGGGCATTGAACCAACAGATCAAGCAAATCCAAAAAATTAACAAGAAGCGAATGATTTAGCTTTCGAAGTTCACGTCTGCGATCGAAGTGCAATGGATAAAGCCTCTTGATACCCTAAAAAAATAACATTTAAATACAAATTAATAAACACAAGAACTATTTCACACCGCCAATAGCTAGCAAAAATACGTAATCTCCATGACTCACAAAAATCTGTTAAATTGAAAGTCACAATCCCACAAATTCATCGCACAGGGTTAATTGGCTTTACCTTTCTAACCAATAAACAATAGTAGGACAAATTTTACGTCCATGAATTATTACTCACCTGACTTTCTAAAGGTCTGATTATCGTGTCATCAGCATTAAATGAATTACCAAACATAGAATACGTATCATGGATTAACGGTGGAGGGCGAGGAGCTCTACCTCTTCGAATGTTTTCATCGGTGTACTGATTTATGTACTGAACTGGAGGGAGAGGAAGCGAGCTAACTTGGTTGGGTTCTGAGGCCATGGATGAGTTACTCGCTAACTTATAACAAAAGACATGCCTATCAGCTTTATGCTGTTAATAATTCAACTTTCGATAGATAACTTATTTGCAATCCCATAAACCACTTTCGCCTCACAGGCCAAAACAGTTGTACACACGTCAAAAACACGCTAAACGGATTTCTTTTGGTTTTCGCTCGCCGCTCAAGCAGACACTTAATCCATCTTTTGGCCATAACCAGAATTAAAGCGACCTTAAAAAATTGCTAATGACAGATGAATAGCTACTATCCGTCCCACTTACGTCATGTCGGGATGTAGTTTGTTAAGTTTACGAAAACAATGACGCGTTACAAATTAGGAATGATTTCCTTATTATGGCATTGCTGTATCTCCTGACAAAGTTAATATGCATGTGGTAAGCCAACTGTCACGTAAAATGATTGGTGAAATTATCGAAAACCAATAGTCAGCCTGTACCTCCTGCTTGTGACGTACTAATTTCCTCTTGATTGAGCTGGTGCTTACAAATATTTCCGGGTTTTGCATGGAGTAAAATTTAATCTTGCTTTTTCGTATATTTTTATTAGATTTTTCTAGGGCAAAGATGTGAGCGGAAAAGTCATAACGTACAATCGGAATAGATATATTTAAATTATACTTGCATACGGTGAAAATTTTATTTCTTATTTATGCAGGTTCATCTCGTGAAGGAAAAAATTGGAAGCATGGCAGGTAAAGATGGAAATGATGAAGTACTGAAGCAGGGTCTCATGATCAAAAGATCTCAAAACAAGAAACGATTCACCCCCATTAACTACAAGCAGCGGTGGTTTGTTTTGACGAAGTTCTTCCTTATCTACTATGACAGCGAAGGAGAAGTAAGTTTGATTATCTTTGTAACTTGTTTCTCACATGATAATCTTGACTTAAAGATGCGTTCATGGTGGGCATTGAAGCATCAAGACATATCCTTTAAGTGTAAAATAGTATGTATTTTACTTCCGTACTGTTTAAGAACAAATTAAAGTATTCTTTGTAAAAAAGCCAGGTGTTGACAAAAATCAAAGAGGTATAACTATTAAAATGTATGTAATTTATTAAGCATTTAATTTTTGCTTTATAACCCTACTGTTGTGGAAAAGACACTTGGTCAAGTTCGACAAGAATTCGGAAAGACTCAGATTCACTTGTACCTTCCTTAAACGTGTTATATGCTGCAGAGACTTCGTTCATGCCAAATTCAGCCGTTTCCTCCCTTCCTATGTTTAACAGTTTAATTTTGACTCCCAATTCACTAGAAACGTACTATCTTTGGATGTCATTATGCTATATGTATTAACGAATACTTGTATATTTCGGTAATATTATTTCATGTGAACAAATTAGTTGATCTACTACATAGGAAGATTTACGGTTTCTTATTTTTGTGGCGTTAGTTTTTATAACTCTTACCAAAACTTCATCTTTGCTAAACTTGCCAGTGCCATATGGATTTGTAAAATATTTGACTTCAAATAGTGACACATTTATTATTTGCTTGTCATTAATAACAAATACTACTTCTTGACAATTCATGTCGCCACGTATTGTTGGAGTTTCAGTATACTAATCTGCTAGTACCTTGGCAAAATATGACCATATTCAGTTTGATTAACAATGAAGTATAGGATTTGCTTATTTCGGTCTAGGTTACAAATTTCTGTTAAAACTTTTTAGTCCTGGTTTTGTCATTAACAACATATTAAGCTTGTTTAAGCAAACTATTTGTCTTAATATATTACTCCTGTACGATTTTCAATAATTATTGTATCATGCAGCTTGAGGTTAATTGAAAGTTTCAGGGAATACATTATGGAATTCTCATACTAAAAACCTACTAAGTAGAAAATTATATAACATGAATCTGCAATGCTGGAACTCGAGAGATTCAGGGAAGGTGATAACAATATGTAGAAAATGTTTTTCTGGAATCGCTTTACTATGGATTTCATATTTTTACTTAATATTTCTTATGTGTAATTTATTGTGAACAACTGAATGCATACAGAATATAGTCATTTATTAGTAGTGGCAATTGCTTAATTTTTTTTTTAAATAAAGCAATGCCATTACTTTAGAAAATCATCTTCAGGCTTAGACAAAAATGTATTGTGCCACCACACACCAAATTGAATGATCTTCAAATTAAATGTTTGTTCTCGACTGGCACCATAATTTCCAATGCACTATTTATTTATCGTTGCATGCTGCCACTATTTGCAACCAAATTATGCTTGTGTGGAGTTACTGTTTGTAAATAGGATGCTCAGGTTAGAACTGGAGCAAGTTCTGCAGCTCCCTGTCAATCTAATACAGATATTGGCAATTAAAATGAATTGATAATGCTGCTTCATAACAAGACCCACTTGTTGATGGCCGTGTAAAGCATTGAATTGTGTAAGCAAAATTAGATGACATAAATAATTTCGTGATCGTGACCCAAACATTAAATTAAGCTTCAAATGACAAGACACGTAATGAATTTAAAACAGCATATTTAAACATCATCAAACCAACCAATTATTGTGATTACTAAAGTTTTAACTTTTCACTAAATCCTTTATTTACATAATTTCTTTTGCTAACTCATGTGGCATAGCCATTTCTTGGACATTTTAACCTAAGGAACTACAATTATGGTATAGTTTTTTTCAATATGAGAATTTAGAAATCTAATTTTTTCCTGGTGAAATATTTGCTCTTCATCCTGCTTTAAAGAAATACCTTTTCATACCCTTACACAGTGATCAATCTGAAGTTTGGTTTTGACACGTGGCAATAGAGCTGACTCAAAACTAAGGTTTATACTTCAAATTCACATAATTCGGATATTAGGCATTCCTCCTGTTCCTTTCCTCCTCATGTTCCTCCTCTTCCTTCATTCCTCATGTTCCTTTCCATATCAACATATGTTTTACTGTGAAGTTCTAGTTAACAGAATTTTAAGATGGGATAATTCAAAGTCATCACCTAGGAATTTAAAACCTGAGCCCCTCCAATGTGCAACCAAAGTCTTCAGAATAGTTTACCATGCCATCTGTGAATAATGTAGCATGTATAAGTTTTCAACTCATATTATTTACACTCATACCAATCACAGTTTATATTAAGTGAGCCAGGCATATCCATCATTGCCAATTGCCTCATTGATACTAATCATTTCATCTCTCCTACATAACTTTCAAGATGGCTCCCTTCATAACTTGTAACCACTGCAATATACCTTTATCTGCCAAATGTCGCACAATTTAAATGCTAAAAGTTAGGTTGACTATTGGATGAAATGAATAGAGGAAGGAATTATAAGAAGATGAAGAGGGGCTTGTTGTAGAGTAAGATATTGGGTTGTGTTTTGTTGGGAGAGTCAAGAGAATTATTTTGGTGGGTGTGACCATCCAAAAACTACCTGAACCTGTAGATTACCTATGATAATAATAATTTGGGAAATTTGATGGATGAAGGTGGGTAGAGTAGGCACTTAAAGAAGAATTGAATTTGATGAATAATCATAGGAAATAATGATGAAGTTCTAGGTATGGTAGAAAAAAGGAGGTGGCTGTTGGGAGAAATTTGGAGGCAGGACAATTGGATGCTGATGATACTGAGAGGCAATGGGATACTGAAGGTAGTGGTAATGGGAAGAATGCTGGGAAATGATAACTGTTATGAAATTGACCAATTTTTAAACATAAACATTGAGATAATCAAGAAAATTGTGTATATATAATTATTTTTCATCAATTGGCTATCAACATCCTATTTCTAGTGTATTGGGAGGTATTTTAAGAACGCATAGCAAACATAAGCTCGAAGTTTCTCTAAATGGACTTGGTGGATGTATTCTAATTGTTGAGGTAGAGGGAGGGAAAGAGGAGGCATTCTGGATGATATTAACCGGGGAAAAACTATGCAGTGCCAGAAATTTAGTTATTTGCAAAATGGGGTTTACGAATATTAGGTCTCATGCTGGTCAGGACTTTGAATTACAGTAGGGTGTAGTGTAAGGGTTGATTTAAAATATACCCTCATTTGGTAGACCTCACCAATATTATAGAGTAAAAAAATTCAGTATCATTTATGCTTAGTAGCTATAATGCAACTTCCTGCATGACCTCATAATTGTTATATTTTCATTGGTGATCAATTGTACACTTGTCTTCATGTGCCAGTGCCACATTAAGCTCAGTTCTTAATTGAATTGTGTAATTTCTTCACCTGGTGAAAATTCAAAGTGACTCAATGTTTCTTTATGGTCCATGATTTTGAGGTGTGACTTAGCGATATAGAATTATTCTACTCTTTACGCTGAATTTTGTACTCTTTTTCATGGGACCTCTGAACCTAGTCTTTGAGTTAAGGTTTTCTTAGCTATTGGTGATTACAGTTCGACATGGTGGTCCAATGGGTAGAGTGCTGGGCTACTGACCAAAGGGTCCGGGTTCGATTCAGGGTGATACCCTTGGGAACCATCAGCTTCAGCCAAGCTGTTTTGACCAATTGTTTTTTTTTTAACTCCATGGTTGAGTTTAGTAATAATATACCAAAATTGTAATTTATTGAAAAGATTGATGGCCAATGGTAAGAAGAGAATCTTTCAGTTTCTTTGTATGCTGCCCTCATATGAGGCAAACACACTAAATAATTATTTTGGCTGACTATGCATATTCCTCAATGGAGTACGATTGGTCTTGGACTAACAGGTTGATGAGTCTGAAAAAAAAGCTGAGGTTCTCTTTTCTGTTCATTGAAGGTACCGTTTAGTAAAAAATTCAAATGAAAGTTTTATTTTTATTGAATCCTATGGCATCTCTTGGATAAAGGTTTAGTTTCCTGAAATGGAGTGAAAATGTAAAAAAAATGTGCTCAGAAAAACCATCTGGAAATTGATTCATTACTCATGTGTGAAAAGATGCAAGCGCATAAGTCTTTACTTGATATCAGGTTTCCCATTAACTGAACCACGAGAATTGGCACAACACCCATGCCTGAGGTGGGATTCAAACTCATGGGCATTGGATTAGCGGATGAGTGTATTACCCACCCGGCTAGCCCAGCTAGTGAACCTAACCCCTCATGTACTATATTAGCTGTTAACTAACTACAGTTTTGTCAGGCATGGGAATCTTTGGCAACGTATCTCCTGCAGTTGATGAGGGATACTTGTATTGAGAGATAGTTGAGGGCGATACTTTGTGGAAATCCATTTTTAAAGCACGAATGAAAAAGCAAAAAGACTTGTGACCTGTTGAGGCACCAAAAAACATCAGTGATGAACTAACATCCCTAATTAAAGTGTGCACAAACCAGAATTATTTCATATTCAATGGCAGCTCTTATCAAGCAATGTGGCTTTGCCATGGGAGACCGTCTGTCACCCCTATTGTCCGAAATATTCTTAAATAGTTTAGAAATAGGTTTATTCAAAAGTATTCTTTAAAAAATGTGAACCATTGTTTCTGCCATGTAGGTGATATATTGTGCCTATAGTTGGGAACAAAAAAGGCAACTAAAAATTTAAAAAAAAACTTATTAACGCTCTAGAACATTAAATTCATGATGGAAATTCAAAAAAATTAAACTCTTAGATTCAGCATGATTCAATGGGCATTGACTATATCCTTGACACCAATCGTAGCCCTAGCTGAAGAAATAGCTGTGGCTAATGGTTATACAAAACAAATCATAGATGAATTAAAGCCATAAAAATGGAAAAAAATAGCAGTGAGAGAAATTTTAACCTCCCACCCTACACAGATATTTGATATTTAAAAATAAGGACACATTTCATTAGGTGGGTCGCGGTGGTCCAGTGGGTAGAGCATTGGACTACTGACAGGAGGGTCCCGGGTTTGATTCCTGGGCGAGGCACTCTGGGCACCTGCAGCTCCACCCAAGCTAGTTGATTTTTCAGGTACCAGATCTTCCTGGGAAACCATAACCGACACAGGGAAAGGAACTGGCCCCCCTACCTTGATGTGTGAATATTCACACGCCGTCAGGCTTAGTACATGGGTGAGCTCTACCATCACCTACTAAACCGACCTTCGGGGTGATTACTGTGTTTATATTTCATTAGCTTCAGTCAATGTTGTGAAAAGAAAGAATAAAATGTTAGGTTTCATTATGAAATCTTATGCAGTGCAGCGGGTGAAGGTAATGAGTGCCAACCTCAACAACTCCTTTGGTAATCACTGAACACGGGTGATATATAGTTTAAATTATGAATTTCAGTTTCTGTGTACATGAGAATAATGAACCGTAAAATTGGATCTTTTTCTCTTCATTATTTGGCATGCTGATGAAAAAAACTGAATGCACAGAATTTGAATATATTGAAAATGTTGACTCTTAGGAAATTTTCGAGGTATTGAAAAAATAATTTGTTGGTAAATTAAAAGTGTTTTGTATTTGCACTTATCATTTTTTAATTTTTCCAAATTATTTTTGCAAATTATTGGTAGTCCTATTTCTCTGTGAAACTAAACAGTTGTTGGAAACTAAACAGTTATTAATTTATTTTTATACGTTTTTGCAAAATTTATTTTTAAGGAATTTATTCTTTGTTGAAAGTACCAGAAATGAAACTAATTGAGAAAATTGCCACATGAACTGTAAATGTACTGCGTCCTTAAAGCTAGTATGCATTATTCATGACCTGATGACTTCTTAGGTGAATATGTAGAGAAAAAATTGATTTTCTTCAAAGGCAAGGAAAAGCCATTTGGATTTTGGTAGAGCAGCCATTAGGTGTGCCAAATAAGGAGCTGGGAAAGACCTTTGGCAATTATTAGTGGAACAAGATGTTCAAATTACTGGAAGTGTGTATACAGTTATACAATCTCAGGAGAATAATCATCCAGCTCAATCAAGAATTAATTGGTTGAAATGCAAATGAAAAGATATGGCAGAAGAAAGAAGTAAAAATAAATCAATGAGGCAAGGGTGAAACCTCTTACCAGCAGTGTTCAGCAAGTACTTTGAAGAGTCAATCATAAGAAATAAATATAAAAGGAATTAAGGTGAATGTGAAAGAAATTCACATGCTCTGCTTTGCAAACACCCAATACACATAAAGGCAGAGAATCCAGAAGAACTGTATGTTTTGTTAAAGAAAATGAGCCAGATTGTAAGGAGATAAAATTAATGTATGAGTTAATAAAGAAAACTAATATCCTAGTATGTGGAAAAAAAAGGCGCAGACAGATTTTAAGAGGATAATTAATTGGAATTTTTTACCTACTGTGGAAGTAACATAACATGGGATGGAAGGAGCTTGATGATTATTGACCAGATTGTAGCTCGCAATCTAAGAATGCATTTTCAAAATGATACAGCTGCTATACTGAATAAATGTAGGCTTAGAGAAAAGTAAGAATTAATCTGAAAACATCTAAAGCTCTAAATCATTTGCAAAAATATTTAACCTGATATGAAATAACTCAGTACCTCTAGAAGTTTGGCTAAATAATCGTAGCATTCTCTGTTTCTGTTTCACCTGGTAAGAGATGTTAATTTAAGGAGGTTTAGGGAATAGTATGATTTATAATCGTAATTAATTTGTTTAGGGAATATGCTCTGAATCATGCGCAATTTCTACCATACCTTTAATTCTACTTGAGAGAAGTGCTTCTAATGCTCAAGACTTAAGAGACAGAATGTACATATAATCTGAATTCAGTGAAACCTCAAAGAGCTACTGTAGTTTCTCAATAATCATTTTACTTAGATATGACAGTTGTAACATTTTAATTTTGAACCCAGTTTTAACCGAAGATTGTATTTTAATTTGTATCTGCATGAATTGTTTTGGCATTAAATAATTATAAAATGATTTACTACCTTATCAATTATTTTCGTAGGTAATTTTATTCCCGTTATTTTCACAAATATTTATGTTGACATAAAAATATTGTTTCTATGTTGATAAGGGGTAGGTAGTAACTAAACAACAAATTGAGTTTGAAAATGAAATGTTTGATTTCCCTTTATGCAGTAGGTTTTTACCCATGCAAGCCAACTTTCTGAACTATTAATCGAGTCGTTCACTTTAAATACGTCGCCTTTACAGGAAATTTTCTGGTGAATTGGAAGCATTGTTGACTCTATCGTGACGAAATGGCGCCGGGGTTTGGGGGGGGGGGTCGCGAAATGGCGGGGAGAGACGGGGAAGAGAAGGGGTGCCGCCTCCCCCAATTCTCTCTTAATATTGATTTTAAAGAGAACCGGGCTTCCTGATTACTGCCCTCCCGCCACCGCCTCCACGACTCCCGAGCCCAATCGTGACAATATCCCGACGGTCGAGGAATCGTCCTTTTGGACTCGTGACGCCCCGTTTCCTTCTCCCTTTCATGCAGAAGCACGGTTTCCCAAACCAGGTGCCATGGAGGCTCCGCTTGGATTCCGCAGGAGACAATGCGGGAAGGGCGGGCAGCAGCTCTATTGTACCCTCTCTCGTCAACCGGAAGTGCCGAGTGGACTCGGAAAATAGCATCCCGACTCCATAGAAACTTATTTTTTTGTCAAAAGTGCTCTTTTTTTTGCTGAAAAAGCAGTGAATCCGTGAATCGAATTTTTTGTATCTCTCCACCAGTCAAAAACAGCACACGGTATTCTTTTGATCAATTTGCAAATTCTTGTTTTCAATTAGTTCCCTACTCAAAAGACGGCGGAAAATAAAATCAGAATCTTTTTGGTCAAGATTAGGCGGGCAAATTCCATGCATCAGACAGAAGATAATCATGCATCCAAACCCTTTGAAAGCAAATCATTTATGTAATAGCGGTAACTTGAGAGAAAATATTTCAAAAGCCAAGCATGGAATTAAAAGATAGGTGTACATATACAGTTGCTCATTGAGCTAGAATACTCTGTAATATGAATGTCTCAAAGGTGGATGCAGTGGTCAGATGTTGATCCTCCCTCGAATACTTTTCTGGTAGAATGAATAGGATAGTAAGGCAGGACGCTCTTTTGACAGACTGTTTGGGCTATTAATGAATATGGAATAGCAATAATTTAAAGAAATATATAAGATGAAAAAAATGGTACTCATAGATGACACTGCAGTATTTATCCTTTCTCATTTTCCTCCTAGTTTTTAGATATCCTCCTTACTTTGCAGAGTATGACGAATGCTTTCACATCAGCTGAAATTCACTAACGTTAGTTTTACTCTTCGTCTGCACTTGCCAAAAATTCAACTTAAGTAGACGAATGTACTTTCAAGTAAAGTGGTGAGAGCCGTAGCTGCATGAAATCGCGTGTAGTCTTATAAATTACATAAATTCTGTTGGCTAAGTTTGTTGGAACATGTGTGTTATAACTGTTTCTCACTCATTAACTTTCTGTCCATTCATGTCATATCGAAACGCCGGAATTTGATGCTAAAGTTCGTACAAACGATGAGCAAGTCAGAGCATGCTCTCACTTAGGGGCGAACGGGATGCGCCACTCATTTTTCCTAGTAGTTTGGAAATGCTGTAAACACTCTTTGCATCCCTTTTGAGCGCCCTTCGTCCTAGTATAGTATAGAAAGTAGCATGTTTTATAGTATCGTATTTTTGCTTCGAATTTGCCCTCACCCTGACGAACTGAAATCCATTATATAATCATCTTCCTCTACTCCCACCTCTCCTTTTGGGCGGGGGGTGACACGGTACTCATTTAGCTGTCAATGCTGCTGGAATATATCTCAGAATTTGACTTTTCAATAGATTTTCAGCAATCGGAAAAGGGCATAATTTCTCATGCAAATTTTTTGAGGTAAAAAAGGAACATCAAAGCTTGACAGTTCAACACATTTGCTAAATATTCTCTCGTAGGCATTTATTCCACGTTCCCAATCTGAATCTTTTGTTGTCAAGCAGCAGTGGCTTGCCAGTATTCTCATTTCAGTTCACGTAATTTTTTTTCCTGAAGGAAAATCGAGTGGCTTGCTCTTTCGGTACGTGTAGAATTTGAGATTCCATAGTTATTAGCGAGAAGTCTTATGCATGAAATCATACAGATTATTCGTTTGTCTTACTGTAGCTGTCCCAATTGTTGGCTTCTTTCGCATTTTTAAAACTCTAAGAGGAAAGTCAGAATAAAAGTGATGCGGGGGGGGGGGAGTTAGCGACGTACCATTCCCCTCCCTTTCGAACGAAGAAATTTACGTAGAAGTTGAAAAGGAAAGTCCTTTTTAATTTTCCTGGAAAAATGTTTTCCCTGAAAACCGCTATTGACAATTATTTTTGTTTTCAATAATTTTTAGAAGCAAATTTTGTGAGTTCATATTTTTTTCGGCGGAAGTCCTTACACATGCGTATAGGCACACACGTGCTGTATACCACGTAGTTGCAAACCAAAAATGTTTTAACAATGTTGCCTCAATTAGTTTTCTCTTTCCTCCATACAATGGCCAAATAAACATTTTAAAGTTATAAAAATGTAATCAGTGATAGTAACTAAGGGAATGAACATTACACACACCTGCAAAATTTTAAATTTAATTTTTATCTCTGGTATACTAGTGTATACAGGTATTGCGAAACATCATAAGGTCGCGCCCTTCCTTGACCAAACTCCTGTCATCACCCCTGGCCGTAGATTTTTAGGGATTTTAAAACCATAGGGAACGAGAAGTAATTTTTTGTTTTATAATTTAGAATGGTTATTTTACATTTTTAAAACTTTCCACAGCATTCTAGTACTATTTTAATCACATTCAGTTTTTTCGGATTGGGCTATGTTCGCGCAAGCCAACTCAAGCCGATTCATGCGAAAATCGATAAAAACTATTTAATTGATCAATTGACCTTTCAAATACTACATGGAAAAATTAATGCGCCATTATTACACGTGGATCTACAGATTGAACAAAAAAGCCATTTAACTATAATTTTAATCCTTAAAATTTAACGGCAATGAATTAATTTCGTTTTACGCATAGCAAGTGTGTGTGTATGCACGTATTTGGTTTCTGCTAAACGAGGTTTGGGGCGCGTGCACCGTTTCCAAAAGGATATTTGAGTATGTGGAGCGGTGGTATATTTTGGGAGACCGTTAATTCAAAGAAAATTTATTTGATTACCCCAAAAGGAAAATAAAATCAGTAATGTTCCTTTATTTTCTGGGACACGGTAATGAAAAGTCAAATTATTGTGGGGAGAATAACCAAGTAGCAATCAGAGAGAAAAAAATGTTGTTTACTTGCGAAATTATCATTTTTCCCATCTTAAAAGTTAAGGATTTTAGAGAAATAACCTTATTGATTCATGGCGCCTTTTTAATGTATGTAACGTGAATTTTGGTATTTAATTCCAGTGTATTACTAATCAATAATATAAATTTTGTAAAGTAAATGGCTGGTTACTTAAGATATTTTCCATTCAGGAATTTCAAGGTAAAGGAATGTAATCCTTAATAATAATTCGGGTTGTGCGTTCAGTGGATTTCCTGCGATCGTTGCATTTACTGGACTAATATTTCGTAATCATTTTTGGCGAGAGTTAGTGGGTTTTTCTTCTCCGGGGTTTCAAGGGCCAAGGAATGAACCTTATTTTTACCCATGGGAGGAGAGGTACGACTCTTATAAGCGTGAGTGCCCTGTTTTGTGAGGAAAGAATGAACTTACGGGGCACGCCAAGATGTACCGCGCATTAGTCTGAGCCTATCTTTAGTCGATGGCCTGGGCAACACAAACTTAACCTTGCAACTTCTAAGTTGAGAAACCAGTTTTATTTCATACGGAAACACGTCTCAGAGTGGTTTAGAGTATTTTTTAAGTGTAATTATCGCATATATTTCAGTTTCAATTTCATTTTATTAATCAACGCTTACCTAAAACAGTACAGAATATCGATGGCCCCTGAGATCATCAAATATTACAGCTTTCGGTGAATCACTTCAATCGTTCAAATTTTGTTAGTGTAATCGTAGCACGTTTCGGGAGTAATTACACCAATCAAAAGGTCTGTGGTGACAACATTACTGCAGTGTTGTCACTGTCTACGTGTTATATCTGGGCTAAAATGTTATCTTGGTTTGGAATTCCATCTCTACGGCGCGCCATTATCGTCAACTTTGTGTAATTATCTCTGCTATAGAGGATAATGATTAAGCTATTTTTGCCGTCTAGAAATGCTTATAAACTTATTTCCTTGAGGAATATTTCGTGCATTTTATTGACAAACATAAAAGCATGAGCGAAATATTGAGAGTCATTGCCTCTCGTGTCTTTTGCGTAAAAACCAATGCCATATTATCCTGAATTAATATTTATGTATATTCCGTTTTATAAACAAAGTATTTTCGTATTTCTGCACACGGTTCCCATTCGTTATAATTGCAGCAGTACTTTCTAGACTCCATAGCCACGTAATCGGCAAGCCCTACGGTACGTTTTTGTTCCTGAAATTAAGCAATCACACATTTCGTGTAGGGTAGTAATACATGTATTTTTTGCCCTTTGTAAATGTGTCGGAACGGAGATAATTTCTGCGGGCCCACTGCAAATGTTCCATTGTCCAATGCGCTGCGACGGGGGAGAAACTAATATTTCTCTAAACTACCTTTTCACGTATCCCGTTTCGTGTTGCCGCAGACTAAGCAGCCAATCAGGACGTACATTGTCGCCGCAGGCTGCGGCGCCGCAGTTGTGGCAACGAGCGAAACTCAACGCTGACTATCCTACGTCCTTCTCCCATCAAAACACACGGCCAACGGGCCATCGTGATCTTTTCATTCTTTCTGCCGCAAGAATGAAAATGGGGCATGTCAGGGACGCACACTCCAACTCAAATGGAAACGGTTCAAAGGAAACGTAGCTTAAAGCGTTCATTTGGGCATGTAAATGAAGTTGACCGCTAAAAGGCTGATTTAAAAAAAATCCGAATTGATGGGTGTTTGCATAAAAAATATCTTACATTTATTTTGAACAAAATATGACTCAGCATTAACTTATGGTTGCGATTTAAACTCCTGGAGGCTGGAGGTTTTTTGTTTTCTATTCGTTTACTTTTTCAGGAATGATATATGACATTTTTTAAAATTTCACTCAGACGGGTGCAAGAGATTTTTAGGAAAGCCTCGTGCATATATTATGATATTATGTGGATTTCATATCAATGGCATCCCCGCTGAGGTATCTTTAACATTGTAGAAAAAACGAAATATTCGACTGAACCAAATAATAATTATTTGGTTTAGACTGGGTTGCGGCAATTCAGGGGTAGTGCGTTGAATTACTGATCGGAAGGTCAGAGTTCGATTCCCGGGCATTCTCAGCTCCACCCAAGTTGTGTGATTTTTCGAGTATCTGGTCTTCCTGAAAAACCATTACTGTCAGAGGGAAAGGAACTGCCCCTCCTACCCTGATGGTTGAATTTCACATGGTATGGGGCTTAGTACTGGGTGGACTCTACCATTACCCGCCAAACCAACCTTCAGGTTGATTAACCTTTTTATGTTTTTTTGCTTTGATTAACGAATATTATTTGAATAAAGAAATGTCATCTGTAACAATTTATTCATTAAGTAAATACTTAAGTTCACAGGTGTATGAACAAAATGAAACAGTACGAGTAGTAGTTAAAAACATATTTAAGAGCAAATCTGGAAATATTTGCATAAAAATCTGCCAAATATTTCTCATACAGCCCTCACTTGAATATTATTTATTGTATATGGGCAATTAGCCGAACAGATCTCTCCTGCACATCAGAGTAGATTGCTTAAATATATCAAATGGTCAATACCCTATGGCGAATTTTGGCACTTACACTTGTATATACCAGCAATTATTTGCCACTAGTGACTGCTTTATAATAATATAATTTATATTAATTGTGAGTAGATTATTTCTCTCTCCAATCACATACCATTGACCGATAATACAACAAAACCTGATAAAGAGTAGTAGTTGTTTTTATGGGAGGCAACTGACAACTAAGGTCATTTGTGCCATTAGGGATGGAGAGAAACCCAGCATTGGCAGTAGCCTACTCTTGACGAAAGGCGCCAAGGGGCCCGCATTTTAACATCCCATCTGACTGATGTTGTACTCATTCAAATTGCTCTCCACAAAGCACCTCAAGTAGTGATTAGGATACCGCTGAAAAATATTTGTTGTCTCAGATTTGAATCCGGATCCTCTCGGTAGGAAGCTTGTATGTGCTAAATAATTGTTGTTTGTAGGGCATTTTGTTCAGCATATGCAGCTATCATTCATTTATATTTTTCATTGATGTAGGGCTCCTGCTAAAGTATGTAAGATAATTCAGTAAATATACTGTAGTGATTAGTGAAAGCAGTTTGTAACCAAATCTAATGTTCATAAACTGGGTACTGTCGCTAGTACTCAACCATCAAACTCCTGTCTAAAGTGTCCTGGATGAAGCATTGATAGAAAGTGAATTTCAGTTGAATTCAACTGTGGCTTCTACATCTACACAATGCCCCACAAGCCATTGCAAGGATATGTGGCAGGGGCTGGTAGGTCACCAGCCATTCTACATGTATACCCTTATATATATATATATTATATATATATATATATATATATATATATATATGTATATACATATATATAAAATTCACTAAATAGTCATAGCAAACACAGAAACTAAAACATATAAAAGAGGGACTCAGTAGTTCTCGAATTTTCGGAAATCTCGAATTCGAGAACTAGTGAGTCCCTCTTTTATATGTTTTAGTTTCTTTGTTTGCTATGACTATTTAGTGAATTTTATTGTGCACGCTTGTGGCTTTTCCAAGAAAGTGACTATATATATATATATATATGATGACGACGGCCGTGCAATAGGACATGTTTTGCATCTAGGACCTAGATGCAAAACATGTCCTATTTTCCTAACCAGAATCCCATCCCTCTGCCACCCGCTCTTTAACTCCCTCCCACCAATTCCCTACTCCTCGTGTACCTCCAGCAATGTTGTCTACCTACTCAAGTGCCAACTTTGCCCTGCCTTTTACATTGGAGAGTGTACCACACCCCTCAATATTAGAATCAATAATCATCGAGCCTCATGCAACAATTCCTCCCTTATTGGTATGCTCCCAATCCCCAAACATGCCTCCGAACACAACACTGCCTTTGACCAATGTTTTAAAGTATCCATCTTAGCACCCCTCCCACACTCAGACCCTCCACTGAAACTCAAAACATTAGAGCTAGCTTTCATCTGGCTCTTGGATTCCTGGAATCGCCCAGGTATTAATATTAGACATTAATTGCCCCCTTTATGCATATAATTTCATCCCCCTCCGCCCCCAACAACTTCCATATCATCCCCACCTTTTTTAAAATTCCCGCGCCATACACTACCCCTCCAAACTCCTCACCTCGAATGCCTTCCCCCCTTTTTTCCCCCCTTTTCCTTTCTTTTCCCCTCTTTTCCCCTCTTTTCCCCCATTTCCCCTTCTCCTTCCTACCACTGCTTTCGGGCCCTCCTCTGCCTCAGTTCTGTTCCTAATTCCTCTTAAGAAAGGTGGTTGGACCACCGAAAATTCGAGAACCAGTGAGTCCCTCTTTTGTGTGTTTTGGTTTCTGTGTTTGTTATGACTGTCAGTGAATTTATATATATATATATATATCATGGCTAGCAGCTATTCATATGCATTAAAAGAGGCTAGGCATACAATCAATTCAGAGACTTACCACTTAGTGTTCTACACTTTCTGGTGGGACAATTAACAAGTATAATAGACTTAATATACATTCACCTATAATTTAAGCTATAAGCAAGCATCTGGAATTCATAGGTCAAGCAATAACTGTGCATAACAATAGGTTCGACAGACATTCATTCACTAGTGCATAAATCATATTACCTATGCAGGCACCAAAAAAACATTTCGTTAACGAGCAGCACCTACACCTCACCCGACACAAGAGTGCATGGCGGGGGACATTAGGTTGCCACACAAATTGTGTTGATAGATTCGACCACTGCGATAAAATAAGAGAGATACCGGCTGTCACCGACAGATTCAAGTGCACTACGTGTTCTTCCTTGCACAATATGCCAAATAGCAAAATCAAATGCAAGCAACCCAATATAGTATGATGGTGGTGCATCTTAAAAGTGGTTGTGGTTCATTTTTATTTCTTCTTCTGTAATATACCCGAGAACTTCTGTTGTGTGTAAAATTAAGACTACTTATTCTATATAATTACTAACACCCCCCACCACACACCCTTGTGGCGGCATGTGGGGTACTATGTAGACGTGGGTCCTAGCTGTCATGTTTTGTCACCTACATGAGGCTGTAAATTTTCAGTGTTGTGCAAGACATAGATAATAATTTATTTTTAGAATCTATGATAACAGTCATAATAACAGGTAAGTAAAATGATGAACTTAATTTTTGATATTGTCTTTTTTGCTTTTTACAATAGGCATATTTTTGTGTAAGTAGCCTGGCCACTGTAACATTGGTGCATTACAAAATTTTTGATTTTCTTTGGTATGCTTTTCATCTGTGGAATTCTGTTATAATATCCAGATCAGTAATTCCCCCTACTATTATTCTACAAATATTGGAAGCCCCATCAATGGGTGAGTGGGGAAGCCCCACTTACCTCTGTTTCAGGTCCTCATATCTATGTCAGCAATTTTTGTGGCATATTTTATCGTTTGAGCATGAACTATGCATTAGGAATGAAATTCAGTAATGATGCATTAGTGAATGGAGCACAGGTGAAAACTTGGCCAAGAAGTTTATCAAAAAATCAAAACTATTTGAATATTTTACCTACATTTTTCCGTTTCACTTTTAAAATAAACCACCTTCCTAGAAATGCAAATTGCTCTAGTTTGAACTAATGATTGGAGTAATGACAAACTTTTTCAATTATTACCTTTTAATGGCATATGAATGAACTAACAAAAATATTTTAATTTTGTCTACTTGGTTCACTAAAATAAAACCTTAAAAGTGTGGTTTTTGACTTTGTAATAGCATAGATAACTATTAATGCAACATAAAACAGGTGGGAACTGTAACAGTATTTTTTGATAACATGGTGAAAATATTAGTGAATAATGTCAATATTCTAATGGGAGTTAAATGCTTTCATGATGTAATGGATGTTGTGATTGATTGAATTTAATTCATTGTGCAGCATTGGCATTTATTTATTTTACTTAATATATACTTGCTTACTTCAAACCAAACTTGAATTAGAACAAAAGGTTTTAGTAATATAAATCTTGAAGTTTGACCCAAAATGTACATTGTAATTATTTGTATGTTTGTATGCATATATAATATATACATACATACATATTTGTACAAGGGTGGTCTGAAAAGTTTCCGACCAAACAAATATACAAGACATTTTTTCTGAAATTTTCTGAGTTGGAAACTTTTCTGACCGCCTACATATACATACACACATATATAAATACGTATATGTGTTTGTGTGTATGTATATTTATTCATTCACATGTAAATAGATTTCAGGAAAAAAGTTAGGAACACACACAAAGGATGAATGCAGGAGTGGTGAGAAAGGTGGAATCAAGCAGAAACATACACACACACATTATTCATATGTAACCATAAACACTGTAATCAATCCGAAGGTCGGTTTGATAGGTGATGGTAGAGCTCACCCAGTAATAAGCCTGACAGCATGTGAAATTCACACATCAGGGTAGGGGGGCCATTCCTTTCCCTGAGCCGGTTATGGTTACCCAGGAAGATCTGGTACCCAAAAAATCACATAGCTTGGGTGGAGATGCAGTTGCCCAGAGTGCTTTGCCCAGGATTCGAACCCGGGACCCTCCAGTCAGTAGTCCAATGCTCTAGCCCCTGGTCTACCGCGATCCACAACAAATAAATAAATATATATATATATATCACATTCAAACACGAAATCCTGCCAAACGACGAACAAATATTCTTTCACATGGAAATAGATATATGGAAATGCGACAGGAAAACACATAAAAGACAAACACAGGAGAGGTGGGGAAGGCGGATTTGAGCAGATAACAAGCGTAAAAATATTTCCTTAACCGGGACTTGAACACTGACTTTAAAACATCTCAGATCTCAGTATAAATTAGGTTTCCTTAATAGCTCAATCGGTAGAGCATCCGCCCGGCAAGTGGAAAGTCCGATATATATATATATATATATATATATACATGGGCCACGGTAGTCCATGGTGTAGAGCGTTGGACTTTTGACTGGAGGACCCAGGTATACTGTGTTTTATGCATGTATATATAATTGTGTATATTTTTTAAAAAGATATTTAATATTCCTGTGGTCCTAGCCACCTTCATCAGAGTACGAGGAGTCGTTGAATAAATAAATATAGATTTGTATACATAAAAATAAATATGCTCTAATATGTGTCTGCATTCTTTACAGAGGAAGAAAGAGCGTGGGCGTGTAGAAGTGGCCAGTGTGCACGTGGTGGAGCCAGCGCAGCTATGGACAGGAGACTCAACTGATGCCCTTGAAGCAGCTGCTTCAGCTGCAGCAGCCGCTGGGACGACAACGGCAGGCAGTCATCCATCTGGATATCCCTTCCAGGTGGGTTTCTCCTAGAGGAGTCTTGAGTGTTAATGCAGTCCTAAGGAATTTCATTTTCCAGTGTAATTGATTTCCAGAAGGTGAGAATGAGGGATTTGAGTTAGATTCAATCAGTCAGGGTATAACTTATGCATCAGCACATGGTCAATGTGCACTTTGACAAATGCACATTGCAGAGCTATTTTACCTTACCTCGTTTGAGTGATAGATGTAATGATGATGTTGTGGTGAAATGCCATACATACAATGTCACAGGCATTTGTAGTCTTGCGTGACGCGCCACAGTCCACGAGGTTAAAGCCAATTTGAAACACTTTGGCTGTTTATACCTTAGACAAATTTCAAGAAACTGCGGGAGATGCCGCAACAGTAACTTGTAACGGAGTCATCCGCTGACATGCATTTCATTGCAACAATTTCTGAGAGTAAAAATCATTCGCCTGGACCGGGATTCGAACCCGGATCCCTCGATATCCGGCTGAGTGCTTTAACAAGTTAAGCTACCGAGGCGTCCTCTTAAACTCTGAAATTTTTGGGTTTTTAAAGGAACAAGATGTTGTGACGAAATGCTGTACATACAATGTCACAGACATTCGTAGTCCATGAAAGATGTAGACCACGAAAGCACTTGGCCAGATATCGAGGGATCTGGGTTTGAATCCCGGTCAAGGTGAATGATTTTTACTCTCTGAAATTGTTGCATTGTAATGAAAGAAAGTTACATCAAGTAAAGTAATACATTAAAAATAGCCATTTTTATTATGTGATTAGTTCAACTTCAACATGGTTGATGTGGGTTAATCAAAATGCATAAAATTATTTCATATTTTGACAGTAGCTAAATAAATGAGTCTCTTAGTTTTCCTACAATATGTGTATTTTCATAGGAATAAGAATACTTGCATGCAGGCTAATGAACCTTTGTAACTATAAATCAAAACATGTCAGTGGTGCCCAGTGAAATTTTCAATATATCTGAGACTGCTCTTAATGTTGTTTGTTGATCTTCCCATACATAAGCAGCAGAAGTGTTATAGTGTACTTCTGTTAGAGCAGTTACTGAATCCGCATTCCTTTGACATTGTCTCCCCTCTTTAAACATTTTAAACCATCTTCTAGCTGTGCTGTAAAGGAGAATAGGCTTTCCTCAAGCCTATGTCTTAGCTTTAGCTGACGTTTTGTTCAATGAAAAGCAAACTTCCAATCCAATAATTTGCTCAACATGTGTTACCAACATTATTACTGAAGTTGAACTGAATATGTCCACACTAGCAATGGCTGCTATTGATGCAATACCTGACTCAAATTTATGAAATTTGTATGACTTATACATTACACATTTAGCTTTCAGTATACGTAATGTGAATCAAATTTTAACCTAATTTATGCAACTATAAGTTATGATGTATGTTCTCCGAAAACTCACTATTAGCTTCAGAAGGAAAATGTGTTCATAGAAAGTCCTTTTGGGTTAAAATGAGCTTGTTTCAACTTAAATTACCTTGTTTCAAAAGAACCAGATGTTATTTTTTGTGTAAAAAATACATTTTATGAACTGAAAACTGATCAATACTATCACAGCATCCCATAATCCAGAAACATGAAGATAATGGGACCTCTCTTTAATTAGTAGTACATAGAAAAGATACATAGTTAACATATTCAGTTCTAATTCTTCTTCCTCACATAAGGAATTCAAGCAATCATTTCACAATATTCTGGAAGGGTTTAAGGTTATTCAGGGTTTTAGCTTTTGCAAATGCTCAATAATTATTATTTTAACATTTTGGCCAAAAAATAAACTTGAACTTAATTTTTTCAATTGTACCATTTTTGTCTTCTTTGGGCAAAATTAGTTAAGCATAGAATGTTAAAATTGATGTACACTTTGCCAGTAGATATCTGTATGAGACTTATAGAAAACTTGAGGGAAAAGATTACAATAGTTATTATGTACACATTTGCATGCACAGAATTTCTTTCCAATTTTTGTGATTACAAGCATTGTTAATGGGTAGTAATACTTCTAATGAAATTGCAAATTCACTAACTCTGATCAAAGAAACTACACCAAAGAGAAATGATTCAAGTTTTAATTTCCATGTAATTCTCCAACAATATTTGAAAATACATAATTATATTTCAGCTAGTAATGAAACATTTTTCCTGATTAAATCATGAAAACAACTAAGACTATATGATCTCATTCATGGTTCAAAGGAGCTTTACAGATGGATGGAGTGTGCCCAGCCCAGAGTTTTTATTTCCCAGTTGTAATTTTGTCAAAAATGCATTTCACTGATTTTCGCCAATATCGGATCAAATATTTATTTCGTGTTTAAATTGGACATTGTACATAGTTTAATAAATGATTTTAACTTTGAGGAAGTAACTAGATGTGTAAAAACCTTGCACCCTCAAAGTTGTTCCTGTAAATGAAAGGAGAAGGTGGCAGACTATTGGGCTACTGGCTGAGGGGTTCTGGGCGTTAATCCTAGGGGTTTCTTTTATGGACACACTATCTGCCATCCGAGGATTTTTGATTTTCTGGCTACAAGAACTTTTGTGGGAAATTGAATAGTGGCATAAGGAAAGGAGTGAGGCCCAGTACCTGGATTGTGCCTGGATTGAGTCCTCTGTGCCTCATAGATAAGCTTTGGATAAGTCATGTCTTCTTTTTCATATTCAACCTCCTAGTTTATTACTGTAGTTACCAGAGAGTAAAGGCAGTTCACTTGATTCAATAGTAATAGTAAATCATTGCATTATATTAATTTCCAAATCTCTGTCTTTTAGCTTCTCCTTAGATTGCAGTAAAATACAACTACAGGGAAATAACACTTTTATAGTCTTGAAAGTTATATTTTCCCTTCATTAAAGTAATTTTCTTCTTGCCATTGTAATTTCTTTTGCATCACAGTACAATTTCATCCCTTTCTCTGTTGAAAATTTGAATACTTCTGCTGATTGGTTTAAAGAAACATGATGGATGTTTAATATTCATGATGAGTAAGAACCATGATTATGGGTTTGAACACCTGTCAACTGGAATCAGTAATTGAATGCCTTCATGATTACATAAAAACATCTTTTATTGGTGAATGGTAATTGATTGTTTCAGTCATTTTGGAAAGACACATTTGTCTAACTTAAATTATTTTGTCTCTCAAATTTTGTTTCTCCAAATGAAATTTGTTTTGTCATATATTGCAGCATTCTTTTTAGTGTAGACCATACAAAAGCATAATTTGCCCATTAGTCACCACTCTTTTGTCATAATAATCTAAGAAGTTAAAAGCCTATTGGTTCCCATGTCTCATCATTTATTCATATTCTTTATTTTTGTCTCACTTAATTTCCTATTGACTTTTACTTTGATTTTAGTTAATTCATATCCTATTTCAATTGAAAAAAAATACATTTATTGTGAATGACTAACCATTAAAGAGGGTAAAGATATAAAAATGAAAAAAAATCTTTTGCCATGAGACTCTGGGGCAAGAATTTTGGACAGATTTGCCTCACTCATTGTTGAACATGCTATATAAAATTAGGAAAAAAGCTGAAAAAAGTGTAATGGTTAAATATCTTAAATGCTTATTGTCTTTTGAATAAAATAGAATTAAGAACATTTTGAGAAACTGATTCTATGCTGCTGATTCACCACGTATTCTTCAAATTTCATTCTATATTTTTGACTTAAAAATGTAGTGTTCCTTTGAAGTGTAAATTGTATGATTGATAAAACTAGGAATGTTGATAATTTCAGTGGACTAGATACCTACAGAGAACTCAAATGTTTAGTGTAATGTTGTATCACCATCTTAAGTAAATCCCAAAATTTGTTTCATGAAATTGTTGCTTACTGAAAGTAGGCATCTTAATTTAAACATTTTGATAGATGTACAATTTTGTAGAAAAGATAGATGTGCTGATTTTTGGTGCTGGTGATGTGGATATTTTCCTTAATATTTTTCTCATAAATTTAAATTTGTAACACTTTTAATGGAATCAAGCACATCATGGCTAGGTAGCTTTTTTCCATCTCAGATAAATGTTTTCCACCAGTTCCAGCAAGTTTTACATTCTACTGATTTACATTTTCATATGATTTATGTTTGTTCGTGTACGACGGGCCATTCAGTTAGCGAAGAGACAAATGCTCTCATTTTAAAACTATTCACTGAATCTTTAACATTTTTTCAGGGGTGTTAGTTGGTAACCTTGGGATGAGCTTTGGCTAGCTTTTCAATTATTTTATATCAACATGATCTCAAAATCTTATGTTCACCATGGTAAGTCCAATAGAAGATTACACCAGGGAGAGCTGGTGTGGTTACTCTCCATATTTTGTCTTTTGGCCTCAGGATAGTAGTGAGGGAAAGTTCATACCTCATCAAAAGTCACTATTCTTTTAAAAAAAGCATCTTCTTTTATTAAACTTTGTTGCTTTAAGTCTTGATTCTTTATGAGATTCAGCAAGCTGCCTCGGAAACCATCTCATACAAGTTTTTCTGTGCTTTAAATGGTTATTAATGATATATTGAATAGTTCTGACTCTTACTTGAACTGCCTTAGCTATCATATCAATACTAATTCTTCTGCTATTGCAAATAAGTCCGTCAAACAATAATTCCAAGGAGGGATCAGAAACTTTGACTTGGACATCCAGTTCAGGGTTCATCATCCACACTTGTTTGGCCATATTAAACCAATCAACCCACTTGTAAACATTTGCATTGTTAACACAACTTTTTCTGTACTCTATCAACATTCTTGAAAGTATTTGCCTTGGTTTTACAGCTTCTGGAACTAAAAATCTAATGACTCTTCTAAGGTGCAATCTTCCAGTGGACTTGTTTAAAATGAGAGCATTTGTCCCTTAACTTATTGAATGACCCTCGTACAATGAAGTATACAAGTATATAAGGAGGTGTATAAAGTGTATAAGGACGAGGCTACTTTATGATTGACGATATAAAGACTGCATCAAAGGAGGGGCTGAAAAAGATCACAAAAAATGATTTTTTAAAGTGCTTTGAGGATTGAAGAAAACGTTGGCACAAGTGTATAATATCTAATGGGGATTACTTTGAAGGGGATTAAATAGATATTAATGAATAAATAAATAATTTTTGAAAAAAAACACAAAATTCGCGATACTTTTTGAGGAGGCCTCGTAAAGGAGGTTGTAATATATAAAAGATAGTGTATAAAGGCGTAGGGTGTTAATTCCTATCTGCATGCACATTTTTGGTTTTTCCACAAAGTTATAGTGGTCAGAAAGTTGTACTGCTGGGATAGGGCTTTCGAAAGACACAACTCAGGATGCTCATGGTCAGCTGTCAGATCCTACCAGCTGAATGCAACAATTTCAGAGTGTAAAAATCATTCGCCTTGGCCGGGATACGAACCCGGATCCCTCGATGTCCGGCCGAGTGCTTTAGCCAGTTAAGCTATCTAGGCGTCCTCTTAAACTTAGAAATTATTGGGCTTTTTTAAGCCCAAAATTTTCAGAGTTTGAGGAGTTTTATCCCGGTCAAGGCGAATGGTTTTTACACTCTAAAATTGTTGCATTGAAATGCATATAGTATTAGCGGATGACTCCGTTTAAAGTTTCTGTTGCGGCATCTCCCGCAGTTTCTTGAAACTGCCAACTGAGTTACAATCACACAATGCAATATAGGTTTTGACACATGCACCTTATATTGGCCATGGAGTTTTCATAAGGTTTGGCAAAATTTCATTTTTATAAGGTCGCTATGTTTATCTGAAATTAAACTATACCATAAGTAAAGAACACGTCTGGTCAAAATCATTGAAATTTTGGTGTTGACTAGGAATTGTGATCAAAGGGTGGGGGTTATGTTGATGGTAATCGTGAAAACCAGAAGAATAATTTCATTTTATTAAGCAATTAGAAATTTTTTAGTGCCATGCATGGACCTTCTTCAAATTAATTCCTTCAGTATCTCTTATTTCTCTGAATATGCTACTTGAAGTGAAGATTTATCATTAGGCTTGGGAAGATAGGACAAAGGTCTCTGATTGAATTTAGATCCTTGAAGTGAGAAGGTATATTAATTGGGAAAAATATGACATATTTTTGGGGAAATAGTTATATCCTGTGTAAAAATGATAAAAATTTTGCTGTTTGTTTAAAATAATGGGAAAGAAATTTAATATGCCAGAAAAACGTCATTCATAGCTGATTTGTTAGTTCTTTGAGCAATATTGTCTCATTTGATGATCTACGAAAACTCCCAATTGCAGAAAAATATGCTGATAGGTTTAATTATGTAGCCAAAGATAATCGACTCTATTGCGTTTGATCTTATCTTGCTCGTATATCACTGTAAGGTATTATAATAGCTTTATTTTCCATTGTCGAAGGACATTAAGTACCCAGTAATACAGTCAATATGTTGTAACGGTAAAACCTCGTTAACTCAAATTCAATAGAACATAGAAATTGGGCTTCGAAATATTTTGGGTTCATTATAAACGAATTAAAAAAATAATTTTTACGATTCCGTATGTGGCTCTAGACTCGCGATTCCTGCGTATCTGCTTAATACATGGTGTAAAATTGACTCGGAAAGTTCTTAATATAATCTTTTCGCCATATTTAGGAAGGAAGCCCTTGCTGCTGCTGCGAGTGTTAAATAAAAACTAGGGAAATGAAAGTCAGAAATCCGGCGGCATAAAACGGCGATGGCGGAATTTACGTCCTCTGGCTTAAGCCCACGAAATCAGTGCAGTTGATACATTCGCAGAAGACATTTAAGCTGCGTCTTTTTATTTAGGGTCTGTCCCAAAAATAATTAAAACAAAACAGGAAAAAAAATATTGCCGCTCAAAGTACAAATTAATAAAATTCTTCAAAATAGCTCCCGTGTGCATCGACACACCGATGCCAGCGCCTTTGCCAGTCACAGGGTGTGTCTACCTGTGGACCTGAGTCTTGAACTCCTCTTCTCACATTCCCTATCTTCGGGAGAAAGGACTAGACGGACCCAAGTAAAAACATCGCTGATACTCCCGGAATACATTGGAGTAATTTCGGTAGATGACCTAAAAGGACTTCAAGAGGAGGGTAAACACTTGACGTCGTTAACATTTTTCGTCGTTGTATCTCAATTGGCAGGTGAATATGACCTCCACCTTTCCAATCTCGAGAGGATACTAGTTCTGCTTCCACCGTTCGCTCCCCCTCCTTCCTAGAGCCGGACTTCGACGGCACATTGACCTTGCCTTCTCTTTCGTCTACCTAATCAATTGACCGTGAGAAAAGGGCGCGGGGAGAGCAAATTGTTTGTACCCGGGAGGTGAGTTGGACGATCCAAAAAGTCTGGTTGGCCGTAAGTTCCCCTGTCCACCCCTTGTGGGCGGAGTCCTGCCTCAAGTTGGTCGACCTACGGCTCCACGCACTGGAAGCACGAACTTAAATTCGTAATAGTCCTAATGAGTCAAGGTTGAGGTGCTGGATCCGTTTGTGCCATATCCGAATTTATTTTACGTTGTATGTTGGCCTGTCAGAAGGAATTCGTATATTTTGTGGACAGTGCGTAGTTTTTTATGCAAAGAATAAGTAGCGTAAGTAATGTAGTCATAATGAAAATGTGAAACTTAGGAATACGCAAACGCTTAACGGTGTGCAATATCTCGGGAAACTTTTGGAATTTACGATACGTTTGCGAATCATGCGACCAAGTCATTATTTCAAATTTAATTGTATTCATGTCGATTTACCTTTGCCAAAAAGCGCGCAAAGTACTTCCTTTTTCTCGTGGACTGCTCTTAGCTTCGCATTCCAACGATATTTTGAGTTAAGGAAGGTCGAAATAACGAGGTTTTACTGTGTGTACTTGTTGACCATGTATTGTGTTAAGCAGGGCGGTTAACAACCCTCTCTGTGAAAAGCAAAGATTTTGTTATCACATGGTAAATGATATCTTTATACCTACTGAAGTGGACTTTTTATGATTCATCCATATTAATTATCTTTATATTAGTATCTAGGTGGTACTTTTGGACATTTGACTTTTAAATGAAAACATGGTTAGGAGCACGATGTTTAATATTCTTAGAATGAAAAGTTTTTTCCATCTTGAGAGATGTCTGAACATTTTTTATTCTGCATCCCATCTATTCAATGGAGAAAATCATATTATGTAACGTCGACGTGGCTTACATAAAAAAATGTACACACCCAGTATTTGTTCGCCGTAGTACCAGTTTTACTACCAAACACTCAAGTGCAAGCAAAGGTGAATAAGTATATTAAATTTGTGCATAACAACTGACAATTGCGTTGTTGACCTGGATAATATGTAGTTAAAAGAATTAAGGAATGGGGTCATTTCGTTAGCAGTGAAAAAAATGTATTCACAAATTTTGCAAAATGTTCCCAAAAGTTATCATTGGTGAAACAGTTTTATTTTTTAAGATTAGTTGCTCGAATCTGAAAAGAATTAAATTCATTAAAACCATAGCTGCGTTTCTCCAGTTTTAACTATAAGGAAGATTTAGATAACATAAAAACGTGGCGAGAAATGGTAATCTGGTGCTTAGGTAATGATCACGGTAGAGGTGAGAATTGGAGGTTGAGAAAACCAATAATGAAAAAAATAATTTTTAGTGAAAAAAGTGATAATGACTTAATAAAAACGATTTTGTGTGATTTTGTGTTCATGGTATAAAACTATGTTCTGTATAAGGTGCTTGCTCCCTCCATTGGCTCCTTGATCCGCATTCGCCTGTGAGCACGCACCGATGCTATTGGGAGAGGGTTTTGGGATTTGCTCTGGAGAGTACGTGCGTGTGTGTGTGTTGTGGTCGTCGGGATGCTGTTCGAAAATGGGGCATCACGAAATGAGGATGCTTGTGTGTACACCCTCGGTCCATCCTCAAAACCACCCACCCCCCCCTCCCGGTCGGCTCCCTGCTCTTTGGGGAGTGGAGGGGGCGATAGGGGATAGGGATGGAGGGAGTTTTAGAGCCCTTTCTCCCTTCCTCCCCTCCATATCGATCTCCCCCACTCTCCCTCGCGTCGACTGGATGAGGGTGCGCGAGAGGGAGGAAGGGAAGAGGTTCCAGCACTCTTCTCTCTACCCCTCTCCCCCCCCTCCCCTCCATCACTCCCCTTCCCAACTCGGCAAACATCGCCTTTGGAAACGCACCCGAGCTTCTCTCCCTCGTGATATATCGGAGCACGAGCCTACGCGTGCGATAAAGAGGGGAATTATTTTCTGTTTAAATCCTCATTCCTTTCCCGAGCGACCCCCGGTCCTCATGTTCGGGAGGGGGGGGGTGGGTGAGGGATAAGAGAGCTGGTGGGGAGGAATTACATGGTGGTGGGGGAGATTGAAACAAAAGAGAACCACCTCGCGCAAAAATTTCGTGCGAGCGCCATCTACACACACACCTACATACGTACACGTCTTCTTCTCTCCCACTCCGGCCGCTGCTCTGCCCTCCCCCCTCCGGCGTCTCCGTCGCCGCCGCCGCTGGTGTCGCCCTCACTCGCCGCCGCTTTCGCCAGGTGGGATACGTGGAGGGCGGCCAGGAGTTCACCCTGTACCTGGTGGCCCCCCACGAGAACGAGCGGGAGGACTGGATACGCGTCCTGAGAGCAGGTTAGTGCGCCCATTCACCCTCCCCCTCTAAAAACCCCTCCCCACAGACCCCTTCCGAAATCTGCGGGGATATATTTGCGTGGTGCGACGACCCCCCTGTTTCTCCCTTAAAACAATAATAATAATAAAAATGATAAAAACATGGACGGATCCGTGCCGTATGGCATGTTTACCCATCCATTTGATCTCAGCGTGTCCGTGGGGTTTTTAGCGACGTATGTAGTGGGCGTGCTTGGCAGGTCCACCAGAAGCCCGCCTTCGAACACTCGGAGCGACTGGCCTCCTCCCTGCGGATTTATCGCATGCACGTCCGAATCGAGGGAGGCGCGCAACCCCGATCGAGCCCGTTGAGGGTGTCCGCGGAAAATCCATGGGTCCATCCGCTGTGGATCCTGCATCGAGTATCGACGGGTACGTCGGGTGCGCTCGGCAGCCATCTTCCGCATGCGTGCCGAGTCCCCTCCCTCCGCGGTTAAGTTGGCATCCGTGCGTGCACGTTAGAGGGAAACGGGGAGGGGGGATCGGGGACGAGACGGGACGGTTCACCCCGAGCCCGAAACCCTCGTCTCATTGCGTGTGTGCGTGTGTCCGTGTTCGCAAGGATCCCTCCCTCCTACCCCCGCCGGCAGGAGCCTGACGTTGGGCCGGTGGCGGCCCGTGGTCCAGGGTCCGCTCGCGAGGGAGGGTCCGCGGGGGTGGGGAGAGAGGGGCGGCAGCGGCGGACGCGGTTCCGCGGCGGCGGGAGCCTCTTCCCGCGTCTCCTCCTCCCGCCCGTCTTGGCGACTCTCCGCAGTGAGTGGTCCTGCGTGTTCCTCTCGAAATGTCCCGGTTGCGAGTGTGCTCCGTGTGCGCGCCGTTGGTGATGTCGGTCGATGGGGAGAGGTGCCCGAGACTGCTGGAGTGCCCCGGTCCCATTATTCCCTCGGAAGACACCGTGAACTGAACTGATAGAGGAGCGAAGAAGGGAGGGAAGGAGAAAACCTCCTGCCGGAGTCAACCTTTGGCTCTTTTCGTGGAAGTGTTGCCGATTATTGACGCGCGGAGCATGGGCGTTGGACGATATGTTTTCCCTCTGTTGGCTTAAGCTCCTCGTGTCTCCCTCCTCGGCGAAAAGCTAGGTAATTGAAGTTTCTTTTATGATCTCTAGTTTTTGCGATTGAAGCGGTTATAAGCAAGCCTCACGTCATCCTGCGTACTGTCCATCTGGTAATGTTTGTTCCAATAAGCATCACGAGTTGGAATCGGAACGATGAAAGCTATGCTGCCTGTTGCTGGTGTATATATTTAATTACCCTGCGCTTATTCATGATTTCAAGTTCATTAACGTCCTCTGTCGAGATCTAAATCGTGAAAACAGACGAAACAAGGTATTCAGTTTGATTCCAGCGGATGTTCAGGACCGTTTATGGCTGGCCCTCTCCATGGGTAGAGCTGATACGATTAGTGTAGCCAATTTCTCAAAAATAGAGGTAAATGTAGTCCTAAAAAGTACTTTTAGTCTGGTCAAACGGAGTCTTTGTCTTTTACAGCCCTCATCACATCAGTATGTGTTCCAGCATATGTGTTCCAGAATGTTGCGTGTTAAGGTTGAGATTCATTTCCATCGGGATTAAAAATTGACCTTTTGGGTATGAGAAAAGGGTCCCGGATTTCCCTGGCTTGTATTTTAAGAGAGATCATGAATTTTTCAGACAGTTTTCGATCGGATTTACTCACCACGGCGGCGCGAATCCGACTCGTCATATTTTCGCCTTGGTCAGTTCAGTGGAAAGGGAGCTCGGTCGCTGTTCACGAAGGAGCCGGCTCATTCATTTATTATGCATGTGCAGACGCAAACATATATTCCTCCCGAGAGGTGAGCAGACTTTAAGTGGGGCGGCTATTTCTTTTCGAGTCGCCCCTGGACCCTTATCGATCCCCTCCGTCCCTCCCACCCCCACGCTCCCTCCCCACCCTCTCCCCCTTCTGCCCTCCCCCGACCTCCCGACACTCTCTCTCTCTCTCCACCTCTTCAATCCCCTCCCCAGCATGCCTTCGACGGCGATGGAATGTAAGGCGGAATGTACCCACGAGTACATACCAAGGGGGATGCGACTAATAAATGAAACGGATGTCTCGGATCTCTTTCCTTTGTTCCTCGAGTGTCGTAAGCGTTTATAAGGGTTGATAACGCTGAACAATGTTAAGGCAATGAAAATGTACCCAATGTTTATCTAGGACGACAGCTTTAGTCGTGTCGTGATAAATGAAATACTTCAGCTAGCGCGCAAGTTTAGTTTTGGAGGAATAATCCTTGCATTCCAATTTATTGTGCCTTTTCACACCTTGACTACATTTTGTTACTTGACACATTTTGTTCTCTTTTTTAACCATTAAATAAATGATTCCTCAGAAGTGACCTCGAAGTAGTGAAAAAAACTAGCGTTGTGTCTAAGTATGAAATAATTTATCATACATAAGTCATTAACATTTTCTGATTAGATCCTTGGAATTCATTTCAATTACCGATCAAGTTTGTTAGGTACGTCGTAGTAGTATGACGATACTTCCTTATTTTGTTTTTAAATTTGCCGATATGACTTATCTACGTAGTATGGCAGTACTTTTCGGCCTCTAAAACTGATAAGGTAACTTGTTACGCAGTTACCATTTATCTTTGAGTATTCTCTTCAATGCAATCAAAAATACCCTTCTTTAGTCTGCGACGTCGAAGCAGTACAAAATCTACTCCACCTGAAGGATTCAGATCAATGAATTCTTGATCCTTTTGCATTACCATCTGGTTGTGGGTCGCCGTTGATTCCGATATTTGCTTGCTATTTAGTGAAAGTAAAATTTTGGAAATTATTTTAATTTATTTCTAGAAATATCCATCAAAATATGTTAATATCATTTGCACTACAAATGTTATGATTTTTATTATGGTAATCATAATAACTGAAAATATTCTTTGTATTGAATATAAATTTTTTCAACTTTTCATTAGTCTTTTGTAATTCTAGTTCATATACCGTATTTCTTGAGGATGCATGATTGCTTACGTATTTCGTGACTCACAATATTGTGGCCCAAGTTAATGCGTTATCATTTCATTTCTGTTTTATATTCCTGCTGTTTATTTTTTATGGTAGAATTTTGTTGTAATGTAAATGTAGTACGTACAAGTTCAAATAATTTTACGAAAGAAAGAAATAAAAATTTGAAGAAATAAAAAAAAGTTGAGACAAACTCTTTCCAATCTTGCTAAGGATCAGGAGAATTATATTAGTAATCATAAAAATGTATATTCACCCTATGTTGAATTCAGAGTTATATTAATTATAATTAATACGTAAGTATATTAAATCCTTTGTTTCCATACTTGGTTTGTAGGATAAAGATGTTGGAAATTTCCCCAAATGTGGCCTTGTAAATTTTTGAGAAGTGGACGCCGGTGTAACCGAGGGCTAACGGAAAGGGATACGAATACAGCGTATGAAATGAAGTCAGAATTTTGACATTGGTTCACCGGAAGGTCACGGGCGTACACATTTTAGATGCTTTATTGAACTGAAAAAATATAGACCTAGCTAGACAATAGTCTGTTGGGTAAGAGCAAAAATTGGGTGAACCAGGAATACTTGGCGACATAAATAAAATTCAAATGACTCTGAGAACTATTGAAAATTGAATAGATTAATTCATAGGATTTACGTTCGTCGCGGGTGAGCCTAGCTTATCACCTACTCAAGAATGATCCCCAGCCCAAGATGGCCGGTCGACCGGGAGGGACGAGAAATCGTAACGGTTATCTATAAGTTCATATAAATATATGAATGGTAAATTGAGTTTTTATGTACGTGTTGGGGAAATCATTCTCAACCTATATAACGTCTCATAATCCGAAGCTTTAATGGAAAGCTAGTTTTCACCCTGCGCATAATTCCCTTATCATAAATTTGTCAGCGTTAAATTTTCCTACTAGGTGTCTGTGGCAAATACTTTCGCTCAGAACATTAGTGGTCTGGTCAGTCAGTCAAAGACACCCTGCCGTGTTTTTTTAAATTTACTTCATCTTCTTATTTTAATTTTTCAATCGCAGAATGACAGAATAAAGTCCAAGGGGCCATGCACTCGTAAGTATGCTTATCCAGATATACCGAATGAGTTGAGTATGTTTCGCTAATACGGAATAAACACACTGGTACAAATAAGTACTAACTTTTGCAAGAATTATAAAACCGATATTTAATCCTCCGCTTGGGTTGGGGTCTCTAATAATTTTCTGATTAAAAAAATGTCAATTTGCCAAATTCATAGTGTCATCACTGTGGAAAACTAAGAATTAAACGCTAATTTTATAATGCAATTATTGTAAATATTCGAATTCCTGTTTAAGTAAAATAATTTCTTGAAAACATGACAGAACGTAGACGGAATTATTATGTGAGCATTAACCGACTGGAAAGAGAGGTAAACATTTTGTTGTTAAAACAACCGTTACACTAATACTATCTATCCGCCCTTTCAAATCTTTTCAGCAGTAACCAGTTTACAGGTAAGTGAATTCTTCGTTTGTCCCTTTACCTCTTGGTTTCGCCCTCCATATTTTCCCCATTAACTGTCATCGTGATTCGTGGTGTTAAATCTTTGCTCGTTTAAAAAAATATCATTCGCGGTTGGATATCCCAAATTATTCGTGATCGTTTTATGCCAACAAAAGCTTTCGTTCTCTTAGCATCCCGGCCGCCCTCTTATCGACGAAATGTCGGAGATGATGATCGGGGAGCACTCATGACGATTTCCTCCGGGAAATGCATGTCTGACTCCTTTGTTCGTCATATTTTGAGGCACTGCCTTTCTAATCTCCTCTGCTTTCGCCGCTGCCCTCTGCCAGGGACGCTGAACAGCTTCCTTTGACCCTGTGGCCCATATAAACAGTAGGTGCCCACCTTATGTTCAAGGTGCCAGGTTTCAATACAGGCCCCTCAAACCACCACTTGATCATCGCAACATGCCCTCGTTCGCTTCTCGTTTGTTTTAATTAAAGTTAATGACAGTTGGATTGAAGGAATTTTATTTCATGGAATGAGTTTCCTGTCGGGTTATACATAGTCATCGTAGTATGCTCCGGAATCATCCTTGATTCGGTTTTATTACTATTAAGCGAACGAGGATGAAGAGTGTACTTGACGAAGCATAAATTAGGCCCCGAAAAATTATTACGCAACGTAAATGAATTTTCGAATTTTAAAAAAGCCGAAAGTGAAGCAAATATGCTCGTTGAGTGTGCTGAATATATTCGAGTTACTTTGGAATTTGACTCTTATAATGGATTATAATCCATTATATGAGTCCATTAATTAATTATCCATAATTATCAGTAATACTATTTTTATGGGAATGGTAAAGGTTCGTGTCGAACTCATCCACGTTGCGTCGTTGGGCGTTTATTTTCTTAATTGTCGATAACGCGTCTCTCTTTTCGCGACAACCTCTTATGACAGTGTACATCACCCTTTTTTCTCAAGAATTTCGTTCAGTATCGTCTGTTTTTTTCGAATTCCACGACCAACGCCAGTCTTAGTCGGTGACACCTGTGTACTTAATTCTGTGAATGAACAATTCAACTTTTTATTGTGACTATTCACCTTTTGTGTACGATTAGTTGCATAAGTAGCTCGTACAACCGTTAAAAATCATGTTATTCGTCCATAGGATCGAGATACGCAATTTAGCAAGCATTCCAATGCATTTATATGTAACACTCTTGGGTTAAATTAATCAGGTGGACATTGATTGTTCCGAATTTTCGCCCTTCACGGAAAGCATAGGGATACATATTGTAATGCAAAGGCAGGGAAGAGTAATTGGCAATTATTTTTTCTTGCATTCGGACAATTGGGATAACTTTTCCGGAAGTGCATGCTGCATTGATATGTGTTGCTTCCTCATAACGGCCGTCCTGCTCGTCCTTTGTCCCTTTTTGGACTTCCTTTATTATTGGCGTGGGGGTGTATTGATTGCTGTTGTGTGTCTGCGGCGAGTCCATCATCAAACGTATTGTGCCGGAACTTGGTGACAAGCCGGAGTGCACCGACCGGCGGTGTACCAGACCTAAGGCTTCGATTCACTGCGACGGCGAATTACACTCCTCTCCAGCTTCAGTTTCCAGTCGAGTTTGGCACTCGACTATTTTTCGTGACCTCATGCCTTGTGATCCGTTGGTCTCATCTCGTCTAGACGTACCAGGCGTCTAAACTCGACTGCTCTATTTTGTTTTCCGTTAATTCATGCAAGGGAGTGCTTTCTCGGTGAACAATATTGGAGCTTCGTTTGTGTACAAATGACGTCATATGTTTTATGTTCCTTTACTCCCGAGTTTCACCTATTACTTCCGCTTGAATTGGCGCTTCATATATTTGTTATCCTCGTTTATTATCTATCCTCTTTCAATGTTTTATGAGCGTCACATATTGACCAAACTCGAGGTACGCCCTTTTTCATGGAATACATAGAACTCCTAGTAAACAAAAGTGCTTTGGATATTTCGGAACGGGGTGCCTGTTGGCCATAACGACTGTGGCAAAAAAATGTAAATAGAATGAGCCAAACAGCTCCGCCATACTGGAATGCTTCGACCGTGAATTTTATTTTTCTGGTTTGGTGATCAATTCTATTTCAGTGAGTTGATGTACTTCAATTCCTTTTTAGTGGATGTCGGTATTTTCACAATACGTTGTCGTCGTTTGTTTTCAATGCGAAGGCCGCTTGTGCACGTATGCGATTTAATTTGAGCACAAACGGTAAAGCTGGCTTAGTAGGCGTGCACTACCTCAATTCCCCTTTGAAACGTATTGGCGCTATTTCCATTGCGTCACATCATACTTTGTCGTATGATACAATTGAGTTTTGGATGGCTGAGGTTGGGTTCTAGTAACATAGAAGTTGGGGTTAAAAATATTGATAATTTCACAGAAATTATAATGTAACCAGTGTATAATTTACTCGAACACCTAGAAAACTGTATCATCATTTCCCAGTTTTACATGTTCTTTGCCTTATGGATTTAAAATATTCATAGTCTTTATTAAAGAACCCGGCGTCAGTGAATCAGGCTCAATTTGGTTTCATTAACTTATGATTAAACAGAAAGCGTTTGATTTATACATATGGGTAATTAATTAATTCTTCAGGGCATTTTCGTTGCTTCAAAATTAATTGTACAATTATGAGTATTAATGAACAAGGTCTCTTAATACTACTATGTCTTGGTGGATGTGTGTCGGATGTTATCCTGGAGTTGCGCAATTAAAAGTGTCTGACGGTCGTATAGTTGCCGATTTGTTAATATTAGCGGCAGGTTATTATCCAAGCGAAGTTTAAATTCTCGCAGCATAAATAAAAATCAAAACAATGTGAAAAAAGTGAGCCAGGTCATTGGAATTTGTAGTGGATTACAGTCTCGCTATCCTTCCATTTCCTCTCGTGTTGTGCAGTCTGGTGTGAAATTGATCAATTGAGG